>VZRQ01005637.1:17931-39263 GCA_013397975.1 Machaerirhynchus nigripectus
GGCCGGGTCAGGCTGGGCGCAGCGCGGAGGTGACTCTGCTCGCCCGCAGCGGGGATGCTGCTGCGGCCGCCGCCGCCGCTAGTAAGGGGACAGCAGGCGGGAGAAAGGGTGGCCGCGGCGCCCGGCGGCATGTGAGCAGCGGTGGGAGCGTTCCCCGAGCCCCGCGGCAGCGCTAAGGGGGCCCCTCCCTCCGGCGGCGGTTCAGCCCGCCCGGAGGCGCAGCGCGGAGGCGGGAGGGCATCCCCGCTCCAGCCGGCCGGGAGGAGAGCAGGACCGGCCACAAAGCGCCGCCGCCCGCCCTCCTCGGCACTCCGCGGCGCTGCCCCTGCCAGCCCCGCTCCCGGGGAGGGAGGGAGGGGGCTCCGCTCGCCCCCTCGTCACCTTCTCGCCGCCCGATCCATGGGAGGAGCGGGTCGCCTCCCCCTAGGAAGCGCCGCCGCGGCTCGCCGGGACTGAGCGGAGCGGCCGGCGGCCGGCGCGGCGGGAGGATGCCACTGCTGCGGAAGGCGCTGCGCGTCTCCAACCGCTCCATGCTCGCCTTCATCTTCTTCTTCTCCTTTTCTTCATCCTGCCTCTACTTCATCTATGTGGCCCCCGGGATCGGTGAGTCCGGAGCCGCCCCCTCGGGGAGCGGGGGTGAGGGCGGNTTTGTTCTGCTGCTTTCAAACGCTCTAGAAGGTTCATCTGCCATCGCGAGGTAGGTGGATGCTGCCCTTGCTTCTCAGGCTGGCAAAGTGAGGCACTAAAGCGGCTCAGCGTTTCGTCGTGTTACAATTGTAGGAACCGGGAAAGAACTGCAAAACTGCTGGAGTCACTTGAATGTATTAATCTTTCAAACCGTTACTAACTGCATTAATAATAAAGCCCGTGTGAACAAAACCGAAGAACCAGTCTGAATATTTGTTGTTTACTTCCGTTAGTGGGATCTCTGTCTCTTCACAGGTTTTACAGTTCGGTAACTTCCACTTCTGAAGGAACCACTTCAGAGGGAGACGAACCGTTTATTTAGAAGAAGCTTCATAAAATAACTGTGCAAGTTTGCATCTAAAACAGACCCCAAAAAATGTGCTGCTTTCCCTAGTTCACTCTTCTGCGCTTTCTGGGAGACCATCAGGCTTTTTCTCAGTGGATGATCCTTTTAGAACTGGTTAGCATTACCCCAGAGCTAAGGCCAGTGGTATCCTGTATGGTGCTCTGTGGGATTTCACTGTGTCAGGTGTCTGTTGATTAGGGAATGTTTTCTTTTTTTTCCAGGGAACGTTTCCACATTTTTCTGCACAACTTCTTGCTTATCAGGTGCTACCTAAATACTTGCAAAATTGTCTCTCTCTCTGTCCTTAGTGCTTAAAACTCCTCTCTGCAGTCATTACTACAAAATGTCCACACTGATGTGACCACTAAATCTTCAGGAATTGTTTCCTGTTGTGTCTTCGTGCTGTTTGGCTCCCTCTTGTTCACTGTCTTCTATTTAACTTGTAAACACTTTCAAGATGCAATTGCTGTTTCTATACTTAAATAGTTCTATATAGTTCACCTATTGTTCTATAGTTCTCCTTATGTACTTCGTACATTATTGACAGGTCTGCCAATTGTTCTTCTAGTTCAAATAAATACAAAAAAATAATAGGAAATATATAATGGATTGGAGTTCTGAACTTTCTTGTCTGTCAGTGTTTCCCTGCTGAAAGGGATGTGATGTAGTCTTCTAAGTAAGAATGGTGCTGATGCCCATTTAGACATCCTAGGTCTTTGAGATGCTAGTGCTATACATATATAAAGTAGACTTTAATTGCAAGTAATTGGTATATGATTTAAATAGCAGAGTACAGTTTCTACATCTTTATGAGTGAAACTTATAACATCTTACATAATGTATGCAGCTGCAGTTTTACTTTGTTATTTAAATGCTTCTTCTCAATGGGTATCTTCTTAGGAAGTACAGTGTCTCACTAAACAAGGCTTATGCAGTACCTTGTTCAGCATCAGAGCCTTTAGTTATAAGACTTTTAATTTCTGCCTTCATCTTTCTGATCAGCTATTGGGAATTACATGTGTGTTCACTTTCCTTTGTACCAGGAATGAAATTAAATCAACAGTAGGTATCAAAAGTGCTCTTGGGGTAGGTTAATTAGGTCTGCTCAACCTTGAGGGAAAAAAGAATCATACTCAAACTAGTCTCTCTTGCTATCTCAGACACAAATACTGTAGTTAGCCCTTTCAAGATGTGGTTTAACAATGCAAAAATCTTGGGTAGTTACATGAGTTTGTGAGATTACAGCTCTTTCCAGCTACTGATCAATGCTGTGCTGCCCTGACTGTATCCAGTTGTGTTGTGAACTCATCCAGCTTAAGCCGCAATATTGAACTTCTTCCTTGTCTGTGGCACTTCTTAGGTCCAGCTTGAAATGCTCCTGTGCTGTGCTGGTCTGAAGGATCCTGGGGAAGAGAATATAGAAAATGGTAAAGGAAAGGGCAGTAGGAAAGTTTTACATCTCAGCCTATCAGCCTGTAGATGTGATGCCAATTTCCCAGGAATTTGCTCCTTAAAATGTTACTGTGTGGAATGGAGAGAAAGAAGGTCGGATATTATCTAAAAACCAACAAGCTTCCTGGCAGTATTCATGGTGAAAATGTGAGTTGTAAGAACAGAAGATTTTCAAAGCACTTAGGAACACCCAAGTTTACAGGCAGATGATTCATCTAATAATCCTATGCTATATGCTCATGGCATTTGCATATTGTGATAGAATAGAATAGTTCACTGTACTTGCTCCTTTTTACTGAGTGGAGGAAAACCTTGCAGGATAGGATGGCAAATTAAAATGGTCAAAAACGTTTCAAATGCTTAAAATTTAAAAATTTCATTTAAATGTTTAATGATACTTCTGTGTGTTAGTCTCAAGTATTCAGTGAAAGCAGATAAGAGGTGCTGCTTCTCCAGAATGGCCACTTTTGTGACAGTACTTCATTTGGTGCTCATCTGGTAAAAGCAGAAACTGAAATTTCTGATCTTGAATTAATAGCCTGTGATTCTGAAATTTCATTGAAAGTTGTAAATATTCATGTATTAGTTAAAAGCTGAAAAAGCTAGCTGAGAGCAGGACTATTTGGCACCCATATGGGTTTTTTTCAGTGTTGTAGGTAACAGTAATAATAAAAGGAGCTCAAATAATCTATATCTGGTCTTGACAGCTGTCCAGAACCCATGTGTATGTTCAAGTTTACATCATGGAAAGGACCCAAAGATTAGGAGAATAAGAAAAATTACCAAGGCAATGGTGACCAAGGGAGAGCATTTGCTGGTCTAATTTCACTGCCAAACCAACCTGAGTATTGCAAGAGACAATTTTTTTCTTTTTTTCCTGCTTTTCCCATTTGCTCTCAGCATTATAACTGAAATTATATTGGATGACATAACAGATCTCAGAAAATGATCTCTTATTCATCCCTGGATTATTCCTTTCTGTCTTGTGCCAGCAGAGAACCTTTGCCAGACTGGGTGGAAGAGTACCTTAGAGGTCTCAATATTGTAGTAAATTGCAGTCTAGTTTTTCAGCCAGAGGGTGCTTGAGAACTGGAACAGGCTCCCCAGGGAAGAGGTCACGGCATCAAGCTTGACAGAGTTCAAGAAGTGTTTGGACAACATTCTGAGGCACATGGTGACATTCTTGGGGGGAGTCCTGTGCAGGGTCCGTAGTTGCACTCGATGATCCTGACGGGTCCTTTCCAACTCAGCATATTCTGTGGTTCTAGCTTGTCTACCTTGGACGTGATGACCTATGCAGTTCAAATAAGAACTGGTTATGAAACAGTGTGGTGATCAAAGAAGATGCAGTCTGCTTTGACATCAGTAACTAAGAATCCTGAATGGTGAAATGAGATTGAGGAGGAAAAAAACAGCTAATGTTTTCTCTCTTGCAGTCTTCTGCTCCTTTTATTAAAACCTTGCTACTTCTTTGTCAGTCCTAACCAAAAGGCAGCTGTGCAACCTACATAAAACTTGGAAACATCTCTATTGGTTTTAGCTCACAATTTTTATAAATCTATTTCCTATTCTGTTACTAGGAAGTAGCTTTCCTAATAGGAAAGAGTGATATCACTCCTTTTTGAACTTGTGCAGAAATGGAGGCGAGTGCTGAAAATGCTATCAGCAAGATAATCATTTGCCAGTGCTTCCAGGTGCTGAGCCCATAAATATCTGCACAGCCTTTGTGCTGATATTCTTTGTTCCTGGCATCTGTGGCAGTTGTGGTATGTCTAAAGACTTGCTGTTTGATTATAGAATAATTTAGATTGGCAGGGACACCTGGAAGTTACCTGATCCAACCTCCTGCTGAAAGCAGATCCTACTGGATTGAATTGCTCAGGGTTGTGTCTAGTTGAATTTTGAATAAATCCAGGGATGAAGATTTTGCTGTCTCTCTGGGAAACCTGTTCCAGTGTCAGACAACTGTGAAAAAACTGTAATATGTAATCGTAATATCCCACCTGAGGTTCATTGCTTTGTGTCTTTTCACTGTGTACTTTCAAGTGTTCAATTTAGTCTTCTCTCTACAGCAGTACTATATTGCTGAAGACAGAAAAAAAATGCATCCTCCTCCTAGCCATTTCTATTTAAGACTGAACAAACCCATTTCTTTTAGTTTCTGCTTGTACAAAATATGCTCAGTTTTGGAAGGTTCCCTCTGGGCTTGCTCTGGTATGTTAATATTTGTCTCTTACTGGGACCCCCAAACTGGGCATGGTACCCCAAATATGGTTTCACAAGCTGCTGAATAGACAACAGTTGCTCCTATTGTTTTGCTGGTTATACTGTTGCCAGTACAGGGCAGGATACTGTTGACTGTGTTTGCCACAATGATGAATGTCTGGTAATACCTTGTCCAAGGGTTTTGTAATAGAGCCTGTATATAGGGTTACTGCAGCTCAAGGGCTGCAGTGAAATAGGACTAATACAACTTGCTTGTTTCTCATGCTGTGTGGAAGTATCTGATAAAAGGCTGATGAGTTTTGCAGGATGTGGTAGATGTTCATGTTTGCATTTTTTTCCCCCTGTTATTGCCTTCTTTTATTCCTGTCAAGGGAATCATTCTCATGGGTCTCTTACAAGTTTCTTGAGTAAATGAAACTTGTCTGTCCCATCATTACATAATTTCTGCAGGGAAATGTCTGTGCTACAGAACTGGTTGTTGTTTGGGAGCTATTTTCAGCTATATTCCATTATTAAAGTTCACCTGTTATTAAAGGCTTCATTTGGAGGCAGGAGTACTTTCAATGGCTGCAGAAGTCTTCTTGCTTGCATTGCAGTTTCTCCTGTCAGTTCCACAAATTATCATCAAATTCTTTACCTGTGAAATTGTGGTCAACTTTCTGATTAATAGGGACTTTCCTTTTTCTCTTGTGCAAAGGGGAAAATGAGGTTTAAACACTCTCTGCTTGATCTCTGATTTCCAGTGATCAAACGTTCCTCAGCATTCTGACTAATGGCTTGACCTCATTGAACCCACTGAAGTCGGGCAGTATCATGGGTAAGTTTTCTGCCTTGTTCTGGGAGGTACAAAGACTTTTCCAGTATGTTGGCCCAGCACAGTCATTCCTAGCACCTGATGCTGAATAAATTATTGTAGTCCTGTCATTCATGGCTGTCTTTCACTTTTACGAACAGATTAACTTTGACTAAACATGCATATTTATTTCCAAATCAGTTGTTTTGCGTTTTCATCTGATAGTTTTCCTAAAGCCTGTAGGTATTAGTAGTTATTAGTCAGGGAACTTGCCTGCATAAGATTTCAATCAGTATTAATTTTGTGATGTTGTTCTTAGTCAGAAAATGGAAAAAACCCAGGTACTTATGGTGTGCAGCTAACTTCACAAGGACAAAGTAATTATGAGACCTCATGTGAAATTATTTTTTTGCTTAAGCCAGCCAGTTATTTGAATGCAGTCTTCTCATGGGTTGAGAAGGAGAGATTGTATACCCTGGGGTCATTTATCTGTGCTGCGATGCTTTACTGACATGGCCAAACCTTTAACCATTTTCACGTCTGTCTGTGGTGAAAGATAGCTTATCTACTGGCTTTTCATTAATAAGCCTATTTCTACAAGTGACTGTCTTTGCTTGCTTTTCTATAGCTCTTAGTCTTAGGTAATCTTTTGTATTCAAATTATGCAGTGATATTATGGGGAGCAGCATGAAATGATTATGCTTTGTGTGGGATCCAGTGCTAGGTTCCTGTGAACACAGTGCAGAGGTTGGTTTCAGGACTTTAAAATACAAAAGATGCTTTTTTGCTAGGTATTGCCAATGGTCAGTTCACTTTCTTAGATTTGCAGTTGTCCTTCTTTACCTTCGGTTCATTGTGCATTTATTGAATTATGCTGCAGCATACTGTATAATCAACTAATAGCCTGAGAAGATAAAATAGTATCAAATAGTATCAAATATGTTAGAAATTATATTGAACATTGTATCCTTTATCATGCTTAAAACTACTCCTAGGGAAAGAAAATTTGATTCAATATTTTTTTTCACTGTGAATGGAGATCCCCTCATTTACTGTCTCCTGAAAAACAGTGAAATGACATTTATCCAATTCCTCAGACTTGCAGTCAGAGGACTCATCCATTTGGCATATCCATTGTTGCAGTGAGTACACAGAGGCTGTCTGAAGTATTAAAAAAACAATTTTGAAGGTTCTCTGTTGCGAGAAGCTGTTTTGAAGCTTCTCAGATTTGTCCATTTGCACCATTTGAATGATCACTCTTAGCCTCCAGAAACACCAGTAGCTTTTGCATTTATCATTAGATTGGGGTGATGTGTGTCTTTCTAACATATTTTTCTTACATGGAGGTATACATATACAGACTCAGCTGCTGTTTCACTATCCCTGTGAAATAAGTTTGGATTTATTATTATTTTACAAATAATGCAAAACTGCTATTGAATATTCAAAAACAAATCAAGAAAGAACATATTTCAAGGCACACAGTTTATTTATTTTTTTCGTGCTTGTTCTATCTGTTTTAAAGACAACTTTTGATTAACAACAGATGTGTAAAAATCAATATTAAGGCAGTTGAACACTTCCAATAGTATTTATTGGTGTTTGTTGTAAATTTCCATTTCTGAATACGAACCAGTTTACAGCAGTCTTACATTACTGGGGTTATTGTCCTTCACTGCTAAGTTGTTTAATGAATGAGTTTCACAGACTAAAGTCACTATCCTGTAGTTGTGGAAAATATTCTAGCTTCTAGAATTGTTACTGTGATGTTTCAGAAGCAATCTTCAGATGACGTCTATTTACCATATACTTAGATTAATCATAGAATTTAATATTTAACACTACTGTATTAACTTGCCATGCATTAACTCTGCCAATAATGTATTTCTAACTCTAGTATTGCTGAGAACAATATCACATAACCTTGAGATAAGAAGAGATCCATGTGGGACTTGTTCTAGAAATGCCCCCATGAGATGGTTCCCCATTTACAATTACTAGTGGAGACTTTCTGTTAACCTGTTTGATTCCATACCAATTTTTATGTAGTATGTTGAATGTGCTTTTCAGAAGTCCTGTGAAAAGAGGTGTTGACTAGCAGATGAGTAACTTCAGGGGCAATGGTCATTTGTCAAGACCTATTCTCTGTAAAGCTGTGTTTACTGCATTTGAATCTTGCAGAATCCGTGGATTCTCTATGAAGTACTTCCTATATGAGTTTTTCAGCAATTTTGTTCCCAGGAAAGATCAGTGTATAATGTTGCTACAACTTCTCTGATGATAGATCTTCTTTCTTTTTTAAGATCTGGGTGTGTTAACATTTTGCAAATTGCTTTGAAAATATTCATGACATAATGCTTTTTCTCTGTTTGTTTTTTGGTTTTTTGGTTTTTCCTTAGCAGAATAAAAGCTGCATTTTAAAATCAAATCTGTGACCTCCAAGTTTCTTCATCTTTTGTTTAGCATTAAAAAACTAATTTTTGCTAATAATTAGTATTTTTCTATGTTTTTAAAGTAATCACATTTCTAACTTCCTAGTCTTGTCCAGAATGTCAGTCATTGACCCAGTTTCAACTTCACTTGTTCTGTTGTATATTTTACTACTTTGATTGCTTCTAAGTGCGTGGTGTATTTTTTTGGCTTTGCTTTGGTGTACGAGTATAGCACGACAACTTACTAAGTTTCTATATAAAAATGAGTGTGCTTTCTTGTGCTTTTCCTGTAAAGTTGTGGGATGATAAACTAATGCAGTATTGTGAGAAGCGCTTTGATTTTCAGTATACTGTGAGGAAGCAGCTTGGTTCTCTAATGGAGCGTGATCTGTGAATGAGACCATTTTCTTTAAAAAAACGTGTAACTAGTCTTCAAGTGAATATTTAAATAACAGAAAGCTACCTAACGTAAACCACTGAGCCATTTTTACTGGTATTTTTATACTTTTAGAATCAATGCATTGCCCCCCCAACAGTCTAACACTTAAAACTATTAATAACTAGTGAGCTATAAAAACTCGAGACAAAAAAATGACCCATCTGATATTTTTAATATGTCCTCTGAAATACAGGATGATCCCTTTAATGCCCTAATGTGCTTTATCAGAATGAGTTTTAAATAATACCGTAAAACCAGGACTTTTGATGACTGACATGTGGCTGTGTGTTCATGATTGCTGAGGCAGATCTGGATCAATTGATAGGAAAACTTCATCTGAATTAGTTATGAGCTCTGATCTCACACTTGCAGTTGCTTGAGATGGAACACTGAGTATGGTATTGATTCCAAGGTGCCCTATATGGATGTGTTGTTTATATTCCTCACTGCATTTTCCATCTGATTACCTTGTAAACTGTATGACAGCCTGGATTCTATGTTCCTTGAGTCAGAAATTCTCTTCCTTACTTATTATGAACCATGTACAGTGAAATAAGAAGCATATGAATAAAATTGCTTCTAGGTGGTTACATTGTTGGATGTTTTCTTTGGTTACATGTGAAATTTTGCCTTCCTGGTTTGTGCTTTGCCTTGCACTGTGACCATAATGGTTGGTACAAATGCAGAAATACAGAAGTAGAAGAAAAATCACAGATTAGTTGAGGTTCGAAGGGATCTCTGGAGGTTATCTTGTCCAACCTCCCTATTCAAGAAGCACCACCTGGAGCCAGTTGCCCAGGACCATGTCCAGAAGGCTTTAGAATATTTCTGAGGATATTCTGCACAATCACTGTGAGCAACCTGTGCCAGTGCTCCCTCCCCCTCACAGCATAGAGCTGTTTCCTGGTGTTCAGGTGGAACATCCTGTGTTTCAGTTTGTGCCCACTGCCTCTGGTTTGGTCACTGGGCACCACTGAAAAGTGCCTGGCTCTGTTCCTTCTTGCTCCTTCCCTTCATATAAGCTGTATACATATACACCCACCCTTTGTACACATTAATGTGACCCCCTGAGCTTTCTCTTCGGGCTGAACAATCCCAGCTCTCTCAGCCTTTCCTCATAGGAGTGATGCTTCCATACCTTTGTTTTCTTCATGGCCTATTGTTGGATGCTCTCCAGGATGTCCACGTTCTCTATTCCACTGTGGAGCTCAGAACTGACACTATTCCAGGTGTGGCTTCACCAGTGCTGAGTGAAGGCTTTGAAGGATCACCTTGACCTGCTGGCAACATTCTTCCTAATGCATTCCAGGATGCTGTTGGCCTTCTTTGCAGCACATTGCTGGCTCATGTTCCCCTTGATGTCCTTCAGGACCTCCAAAGCCTCTCCTGTCGAGCTGCTTTCCAGTTGGGTGCCCCTAAGCATATTTTGGTGCATGGGACTGTTCCTCCCCAGATGCAGAAATTTGCACTGCTCCTTGTGAGCTTCATGAAGTTCCTCTCAGCACATTTCTCAGCCTGCTGAGGTACCCCTGGATGGCAGCATGGCCCTTTCATATATCAGCTACCCTTTTTTGTGTCATATATAAACTTTGTGAGGTTATGTTCTGCCTGTCATCCACATAACTAATGAAGGTGTTAAAAGAGATTGAACCCACAGTTGACCCCTGGTGTACATCACTGGTCACTGACCTCACCCTTTGGGCTTTTGGTCCAGCTCTCCATTTGCTCAGCCAGCCAGTACATCAACAGTTCGTCTATGAGGATCTTATGCCCTACAGTGTGAAAGGCTTTACTGAAGTCCTGGTGGGCAATGCGCCCTGCTCTTTCCTTATCTGTCTTTCATCATAGAAGGTTATCCAGTTGGTTGACTGTTCCTGATGGTTTCCTTGTCATTCACATACCTGAAGAATGGTTTCCAAGATTAGCTGCTCCATCACCTTCCCAGGGATCAAGCTGAGGCTGATCAGCCTGTACCTCCCTGGGTCTTCCCTCTTGAAGATAGCAGTGGCTTTTGCTTTCCTCTAGTCCTCAGACACTTCTCCCATGCATCATGATAGATCAAAGATGGTCAAGAGTGGCTGTGCAATGACATCTGCCAGCTCCCTTAGCACTTGGTACATCCTGTAAGGGCCCATGGAGACTTGACCTGTGTCCTGTTTGCTTAAGTCTTCCACCAAGGGCGAGAGTACAACTTCCTTGCTCCAGACTGGTCTCAGGGACTTGACTTCCTGAAGACTGGTCTTGTTAGCAAAGACTGAGAGATAGGTGACAATCGTTATTGCAGACTTATCCACGTATCTTTCTCGTTGAGCAGTGGGTTCACATTCTCCTGAGTTTTCTTCTTGTCAAGTATGTACTTACAGAAATGCTTCTTGTTGTCTTTGACAACCCTGGCCAGACTCAGTTCCATTTGGGCTTTAGCTTTCTTAACTGCATCCCTCAGTTATTTTTTCTATATTCCTCCTGCACTACCTGTCCTTGTTTCCTCCCACTATATTATGTTTGTATTTGATTTTTTTTCCAGGAGGTCCTTGTTCATCCGTGCAGGCCTCCTGGCATTTTGCCTGTTTTCCTATTCATTGAGATGGATTTCTCATAAGCTTGAAGGAGATTATTCCTAAATATTACTCAGCTTTCTTGAACCTATCTTTGCTTGAGGGCATTATCCCACGGGACTCCACCACATAGATATTTGAAGATGCCAAAGTCTGCTCTCTTGAAGTCTAGGGTTGTGAGCTTTCTTTTGCTTCTTCCTGCCCCTAGGATCCTGAACTCCACCATCTCATGATCTTTGCAGCCAAGGCTGCCTTTGATCCTCATATCCCCAGCGAACCCCTCCTCCTTGGCGAGTATGAGGTTCTGAAAATCACTTCCCCTCACTGGCTCTAGCACTTGCCTCAGGAAGTTGCCATCACTGCAGTCCAGTACGCTCCTTCTGGAGTTTTATCTGGCAGCCTCCTGCTGTCAGTCATCCCCCACTCCCTAGAAGAAAAACTGTATTTCTTTGTTGCACTTCCGGCCTGTGTGGATTGAATACTTTACTGCTGTTGCTGCTGGTGGATGTGACATATGAACTGTGCTCTTTTTCACGGGTCTTTGCCAACAAACCTGTGCCAGTAGAGGAGATTTATTTTTAGGACTAAATTAATATCTTTGATTTTTGCCTGATGTTTTAGCTTCTGATGTAATTAATTGGCTGCTCGAGCATCTGCTGCTACCTAAGCAGCCGCTGAATGATAGTGGAATAAACTGAGCAGATCTGTACTCCTTGTAACTGTGGTTGTGCTGGACACCCAGGGACAAAGGCTGCCCAGAAAGGAGAATGTTTTATTGTGCTTATGTATTTTGGTAGAGTTGGATAGTGAGTTGACAAGCAGCTCAGCCAGAAAGAGGAGGTAGAATACAAGAATTACTTGACAAAAACATGGCAAGGTTAGATATTCCTGGTAGCAAGAGCAGCTCTTGAATACTTAAGAGTATTCAAGGTGGCAGCAGACTTTACCTGCTTGGTTTTTTTTTTTCAATTACATTTTTTCATGATGTCTGTTTTTGAGACAAGTGTGTTTTCTAGCTTTCTCTCTCACAAGGGTCTTGTGTGTTTGTTCAAATTTTTCTCCTCTGTGTCAGAAGGGGTAAGTTGTACTTCACTAAAGGGAAGATGTAGGTGCTTTTGCAGGTAATCTTGTTTTCCAAGGTTTATGTCTACATTATCTGGACTGCAGTAACATTTCCCATAAAAATTGAGAACATTTACATGGCTCTTACTGACTTTGTCATGGACTTGTTTGAAACTCTTACTGTATTTCTTTACTATATCAGGTTCCTAAGACTTTTGTCCTTCCTGTTGTTTCCTCCATTTCACTTCAGGGGAGTGAGCAAGCAACTGGGTGGGGACTTGGCCACATCAACCACCACACCTGGTTTATGTGAATTGCAGTTATGCTTCTATAAACCTGCTGAAAGCTCTATAAACCTCCTACAGAGTTAAAATTCAAATGACTTCGGGTTTTGGTATCACATTAAAAGGAGAATGAAGCACACAGTCTTCCAGAGGTTATCTCTGAAATCAGTATTTACTAATGGATTTATATTAAAAACCCACTTTATTTTAGTGTTGGAATAGGAAGATAATGAAGAGAAGAGCTGTACCTATGGGAGAAAAAACTTATTTTGGGACAAAGAACGTATTGTACCAATTAAAAATATATTAAAGTTTGAAGAAAGAAATTTTTTGTTAACTCTGAAATTTTTGTCCTATTTGAAAGGCAAAGATACACATGGTTTTACTTTCAGGAAAGCCTTAAATTTTGAAATTGTTTGTTTGAAGGTAAATAGTTGTTCTTGGAGGAATAGATCAAAGGGCCTTTATGTTGATTCCTAAAGGAGGAGGTTTCTTGAGTAGGTAGCTTCATATGAATTCATGAATTGTACAGATTCCTTGAAATGCTTAGTAGAGACACCCTAAAAATCCCAGAATTTGAATGGAAAGCTACAAATGGAATTAAATTATTGGAGCCACAGTGTTACTTTATGTGAATTGGATTAAATTTTTGAGAACTTTTTGCGTAATTTTTCTGTAAGGAAATCTGAATGTTATCTGTTGTCTTAAATCCTGTTAAGAATTTTTCTTGTGGGATTTCCTACCTCTGTCGTCAGGCCAAGGTTGTAATTTTTTTTGTTTTGTTTTGCTTCTGTTTGGTGGCCCGAAGGTGCTGAGACAATTTCAGGATCCTAGCAGCTCAGTAACTTTTACACTCATGTTAACCAACACAGCTAGCCATGCTGGTCAAGGGTTTGAGAAGTACATGCCATGCACAGCACCTGGCATGTTCAGAACCTCTCTTTTAGCTATTAATATTCCTTGGTTTAATAAGGAGTTCTTTGAAAGCCAGGAGAACCCCTCCATTCATTCTTTTAAAAAATGAAGATGCTGTTGTAGGGCTTTGAAATAGTATTCTTTGAAATATTACACTGGTGTTTCTATCTCTGTAGGTGTTGGTAGTATTGTTTGCTGATGTGGTGGAATTAATCACCGTATTTTCCTCTGGAAATGCCGTCTGCTATACACAGTTCTCTGTAGCTCTGGACTCTGTGTTGGGCTGTAAAAAGATATCAGTTGATTTGGGGTTACTGGTGTCATGCCGCTGGTGCTGTGTCATCTGGTGAAGTGGAGTTCCTGAGATAATTTTCTAACTTTTCTTTAATCTCTTTATTTATATTTCACTCCTGATATGTTTAGTTCTTTCCTCCAAAGATGCAGAGAATTTTTTTGTTGTTAGGGTGGTTACTAGTTACAGGGAGCCAAATATCCCCCAGACAACTGGGTGCTTAATGTAGGTGAAGTGACAGATGATCCCTTTGACCCTCTTTGCTACCTTCTGTAAGGGAAATTTGTCCTTCCCTTTGCAGTATTTTCTTAGCTCTTTGAGTCCTGGGTAGACATTTGCTCACTCAGATATAAATGCAGCTTCACTTCTACCTTACTAACTTCTGTTTAATACAAAGAAATGTCTTGAGATCAGATTTGGGGCTTTGGGTGCAAGGTTGAGACAGAGCAATATTTCATGCTGTTGTTAGTGAGTCACTTAATTGCTCAGAATGTTGATTTACTCACCCTTGATGCCTATAATAAATATTTCATGTATAATTATAAAACATGAATACTTTTAGATTGGCAGTGATTTGTAGCAGTTGTATAAAAAACCAGCTGCTGGGAGTGAATGAATAACAGTACATTTTGACTGAAAGTTGTGATAACTAGGGAGTAAAAAAAGGGACCATTATATGCGACTAAAATATTTTCTGGACTTTTTTTTGTCCTACATTTCAGTGATGTCTTTGTAGATCTATATACAAGACATGTATCTACATCTGAAAACCTTTTTATTGGTAAATTAAATTTTCTTGTCACTCTCAGTTGCTTTTTGTATGTTAAAGAGAAATGAAAGTGTCATATAAAATGTCTATTGACATTCTGTAGTTTTTGGGTTTGTATGGAGCTATGGTTATGAATCTATTTTATTTGTTTCTATTGTTGCTGTTAGGTTTCACTGTGTGGACCTCCATCTCAAAGAATTATTGTTCACTGACTGTGGATTCAAACACAGTAAAAAATGTTGAACACATTGTAGATGTATGTTAGAATAACTTGGAAATACATTATTTTAATACAAATTCAAAATTGCTTTTTGTTTTATCAGCAAACACCTATCTCTTTATGGTGCAAGCTCGTGGTATAATGTTGAGAGAAAATGTAAAAACGATAGGACACATGATAAGATTGTACACTAACAAAAATACTACACTGAATGGCACAGGTAAGAATATTTCTTATTTCATTTTTAAAAGACCCTTTTTTTTTTTAAAAAAAAGTGAATCATTAATGATATAGCTTGATTATGAAAACTTAGACCCAAGTCCTACTTCTCTGTAATTGGAGTGAAGGTCAAAGAATTACTATTTATTAGTTCACTTTAGTAGGAAATATTTGTAGCAGCTGTAACAAAGATACTTGTATTTAATTATTATCCCTTTAGTGAAATAAAAAGCATTTTAAATCATGCTGCTAGGAATTTTTGAAGTAAAAATTAATGCTCTCACCAATCAATGCATGATGCTGCTACAATTTCAGGGGATTACATAGGTTTTTACAAAAATCAATTCTTCTTTTTAAGATTATCCTGAAGGAAACAATTCTAGTGACTGTGTTGCTCAAACAACAATGTATCTTCCAGAGAACTTCACCTACTCTCCTTACCAGCCTTGTCCAGAGAAGCTGCCTTACATGAGTAAGTTTTAAATTGGCCTTAATGTTTATCTAGTAAATTAAATAGTATTTTAAACAAAACACAGCTATTTTAATATACAATATAATTGTAAGGAGTCTAAGTATATAACACAAAGTAATGAATAAAATACATCTGATAATGGACAATGATGCTTAGCAGAATGTAACTAATGTATTACTGAAGTTTTGGTCTCTTTACTAATCACCTTTACTAATTTGAAATCAAGTAATTAAACTACTGATTTGTAAGAGAAAAAATTTCACATAGTTTCTGAAGTTGTGATGCATTCCAGAATTCTAACCTCTTGTCTTTTAGACAGCTGACTTAATCTGTGCGCTGTCATTCAGCATGAGCAATTAATTCAATATTTAATGTAGCAGTTCAGGTCCATATCATACCAAACAATGCTGCTGCCAAACTGAATTCTGATCAATTTTTCTTAAAAGAAAAGTAGTGGATTTTATTAGGATAATCTAGATCCCATCATAACTCTTTTATTAATCTCAACTGAGAAGTTTATCTGTTGAAGAAAACAGAACACAGTGCACATTATCTGTATTTCTTTTCAATAATGCCAGATTCTAAGCTTTGTTTCTTTTACTTTAAATATACAGACATGGAGCCAAAAGTATAGATCAGTTGCTGGTGCTTGTGAAACGAAATCATATAGAAAACTTTTTAAGACAGGTAGTAATTAGTCCCATATTGTGATAATATCCTTATTCCAGCCTCTTTCCTTCCAGACATAGGGTTTGACTTTCAAAATCATGTTTTTATATAATATTGAACTTATAAACAAATAAAACCAAACTATTCCAATAGTAAGTATTTTAGCTACTTTTGAAAACATAAAAAAGTTCAGTGCATGTCAAATCTGGATAATCAAAGAAAGAAGAGTGATGACTTTGCTGACTGAAAAATGCATACAAATTAGTATTTTTAATGGCACTTTCAAGGGATCTGGCAGTTAGAATTCTGTCAGATTAGTTGAAAACTGAGTATTTCTACCAGTAATTTCTCTATAGATCTCCTTGATGCTGCTCTCCTTTTACCATGTTTTTGTTGTTGTTGTTTTTGTTAGTAATTGCCTTGTACTTCTTCTATCCTGTTTAATAGAGAAATAATAATTTTAATAGAAAATTATTCACTGGATAAGTTGCTTTTCAACAGAGGGATATGTTTCACTTTTTGGTTTTCATGTATACCATTTTAATCATCATCTCTCTTTCTAATTACAATCTAAATAAAGCATCTCTGAAAATAATTTAATTTAATGAAATGTTGTAGGAAGTGTGAGATAGCCAGGGAAGAAAGAATGTTGAGTCATGTATACTTTGACAGGCTCGATTAGTCTAAGGTTATTATAGAAGTCAGCTTTTCTTTACATCAGTTTGCCAAATTTGTATCATGAAAGGGATATGGTAAAATCATATTTGGTCCCAAGTACATACGCTCTTAAAATAGGAGCAGCTATTGCCTTTTTTGTGTGACTCAGACTTTCGGGTTATAACCCACTGGTTGAGCAATGCTGTTGAAATTCATAAGCAAAACTCCTTTTGAGACAGAAGTAGTACAAGAATCTGTCTGTCTGTCTTTTCCTTTGTAGATAAATGGATAATCCCAACCTTTCTACACTGCATAGTTTCTAAAGCTCTTGTCATTCTTGATTTTTTTGCACTGTAGACTGTCTTTAATGTGATTTCTTTGTAAATCATCATAACTGGCTTAAATCCTGGTTACAAAACAAATTAGTTTTGTGAAACTTCTCTTTTTTTTCACATAGCAGCAGTTAATACATTCCAAGATGAGATTTTCTATTTTTGTACATTTGCATTGCATTGGCTCTTATTAATGTGCAATCCATTATAAACTGTAAAACTATCTTTCTACATACTGCAGCATAGCCAGGTATTACTTGTTTTGCTGGGCATGCTTCATTTTTTCCTTCAGTAACAAACCATCTTTTTTTTAAATTAATTTTACTTTATTGGTTTCTGTATCTGATTTGTTAAAATTTTTTTTTCTGATTTTCTTCTTCAAAATGCTTTTTTGCTTTCTCAGCTTTCTTATTTTGCGGGTTGTATAAATATGTTTTATTGCAGACTGCTAGACACTAATGGAAGTAGTGAATAATAAGCCCAGTTATTTACAGACATGTCTTCTCCTGCCCCCAACCAGTGACAGGGAAAAAATGCTGATTTCTATTCTCTCATCTTCTGTGTACTTCTGAGAGTACCAACACTTCAGGTTTTACTAAAGCTACTTTTTAAACACTCTGGATAGATTTTTATCATCTCCCACGGAGTTAGAAGCACCTGCTTTATCTAAATACTGTTTTACCATTTGATGGTTTTCTCTAATTGAAACTCTGTAAGCATCTGATCACATTCGAACTTTTCTCAGAAGACTGAGGTATCTGAGTCACATCAAGTGTTAGTTGCTCCCCTTTCTGGTGTTGTAATTGACCTTTATCTATCTTTATTTTCCTTTTAGATTCTGTATTTGAACTGAAAGACTCTTGTTGCTTTTCTGTCTCTTGGTAGTTGAAATTGATTTTTTTTTTAATTTAAAAAAAAAATTTAAAAATTTATTTTGTACATGTTTATATACTGGTCCTTTGTTGATTGACCCTGATTCTATATTTCATGAAATTTCTTTTTTGGGTTATTGAAGAGNAATGCTTTTTTGCTTTCTCAGCTTTCTTATTTTGCGGGTTGTATAAATATGTTTTATTGCAGACTGCTAGACACTAATGGAAGTAGTGAATAATAAGCCCAGTTATTTACAGACATGTCTTCTCCTGCCCCCAACCAGTGACAGGGAAAAAATGCTGATTTCTATTCTCTCATCTTCTGTGTACTTCTGAGAGTACCAACACTTCAGGTTTTACTAAAGCTACTTTTTAAACACTCTGGATAGATTTTTATCATCTCCCACGGAGTTAGAAGCACCTGCTTTATCTAAATACTGTTTTACCATTTGATGGTTTTCTCTAATTGAAACTCTGTAAGCATCTGATCACATTCGAACTTTTCTCAGAAGACTGAGGTATCTGAGTCACATCAAGTGTTAGTTGCTCCCCTTTCTGGTGTTGTAATTGACCTTTATCTATCTTTATTTTCCTTTTAGATTCTGTATTTGAACTGAAAGACTCTTGTTGCTTTTCTGTCTCTTGGTAGTTGTACATGTTTATATACTGGTCCTTTGTTGATTGACCCTGATTCTATATTTCATGAAATTTCTTTTTTGGGTTATTGAAGAGTTTCGGACACAACCATTATGATAACCTTAGCTTATTTTTAAATAATTATTTTTATTTTTAATTATTTTTAAATTTTTATTTAAATTAGGCTGTTCTACTGTCTATCTATACAGGTTTTTTAGCAACTGCCAGGTTTCCTTTTTTTCTAAAACCATTAAGTAAATGTGGGTTTCTTTAAATCTTCTCTTGAAACAGCTCCATAGAGAACTGTTCTTGATAATTTCTCACCTATGATTTTACATTAAAAAAATACCTTCTTCCTTTGCAAGTACTATATTTAATCATATCCAAAACTAAAATAGCTCTTGCAGTATCTTCTACCTTCTTCTGAAAACAGTAGTTATTCCTAGTATGTTCCAAAAATTTCAATGTTTTCAAAAGATTTAGATAACTAGTCAATTCAGTGACAAAAAGAAATGTATTGGGCACAAATAGGATCTTTTGGGTATGGATACATGGGAGAAAACAGGACTGATTTTTTGACTGTCTTTAAACCAACCCTCACCAAAATACTTAACTTTCTAGGTAAAAATAAGAAGAATATTTTATGGTGTTTGTCAGAAAGTTCTTGCAAGATTTTTATTTGATGATTTAGAGTGTTGCTGAAGAACAACTTGAGCTTCTGGTTAAAGACTGCTACTTTAGTCTTCTCCCCAGATTTTCTTGATTCTTTCTATTGCTTTTGTGGGTATTTGCTATGAACCCTTATTTCCATTTTTGAACTTTTTCACATGCATAAGCTAATGACTGACAACTTTCAGCTATCAACTAAGTGTTAATATTTTCTCATAGTAGGTACTAACCTGACTCTTTTCAAACCATATTGTGGTCTTTATTCAATAACTTACTGAATTCCACTCTCATGCCTTTTGCAAATGCTTTTCCCACTGGGGTCATTAGTTCTACCCGTGGTAATTCTCAAATCCAGCCCATTGCTATGAATTGGTTTGAAGCAAATAGTGGTGAACTAGTGGATGAAGGCTCTACATGAAACGTAACATATCATCTAAAATTTAAATTGAGGAAGTTTGTTGAGTGTAGTGATGACACATTTTCTTTTAATGTGGAAGTAGAGAAGGAAGACACAGAATTTGAGTAAAGGTTCAGTAGTGCAGATGATGTAGAGTTGTTAACAGTGGTACTTGAAAGGAAAGGCAACCCAAATTTTCTGTAATAGATGCAGAATTCAAATTACTTTGCTTGTTCTGTGTCCTCTGGAATTAGTATTTTGTTTATAGGTTTTATGGAAGGAATGTTTGTTTTTGGAAACACTGAAAATCGTTCTGTAAAAATTAAAGATTAAGATAATAGTATAAATCGGTATTTTTTTGTCTGTAAGTAGTGTAACTGCAAATTTCTGATGCCATTTGTCCACGATATTCCTTGTAGTGTTAGATCAGTTGTCTTAATTGAAATTAATAAATATGGGGTTTTTCTTGCCTTTAGGAGGCCTTATTGATGTCAATATGAGTGAAATTAGTTTTGATGAAATTCAGCAACTGTTTGCAAAAGATATAGACATTAAACCAGGAGGACACTGGAAACCAAATGACTGTAAGCCACGGTGGAAGGTGAGGTGCTGACTTTGTGTTTCGGTTTATTTTTTCTTGTTGGTGTGTAAGAATAGTTTACCATTGCAAGTACTCAGCATTTTGGTGCTATATATGTAGTATCTCATAGTATTTGTAGTATGCCATCTGTGCTCAAGAAGAAACTTCAGCTAGGAGAAAAAATTGAAAGGGATCATCAAGAACATGTAAAGGTTCATTAGCTGTTGTTACTAAATATTTCATCATATGGATGCAAATCTGTCCTATATGTTTGTTGCTTGAAGTATAACTAGAAGCAAGTGAACATAAAATGAAAATCTTGTTTATGTTTTACTCAAATTTTTTGTCTTAATTATTTGAGCAAATTTCCAACACACTTTCCTAGCGGGAACCAACATGTAAAACACAGAGCCAATTTAAATGTAAAAGTTGAAAAGCCACAGGAAACTTGATATGTATTGAAATATTAAAATTTTAAGATGCTGATATAATAGCTTAATTTTTTTGTTTTTCCTGAAGGTGGCTATCCTTATTCCTTTTCGGAATCGTCACGAGCATCTTCCAATTTTCTTCCGTCATCTGATTCCTATGTTGCAGAAGCAGCGGCTGGAATTCGCCTTCTATGTGGTTGAACAGGTAACAGCATCTACTTGAAAAGTGACTTTCCAGATTCCTTACTAAAAGGGATTTGATATTCTTACCAAGATTTGGATGAATCCAGAACTTAAAAATGGTTACTCTGCTCTCCTGCTCCTTTAAATGAAAGCAGAAAGTTCACCTCCATTCCCCAGTTTAAGCTGTGGCCAGACACATGATGCTTTTCTTTCAAATGTGGGCTGATATTTTGTAGGTAATAACATGATCTCTTAGAATCTATTGTCATTGTAAGTTTTCAAGGCAAAAAAGTAGGTCAGCAGCAGTGTTCCTCAGGGCTCAATTCCAGGGCCTTACGTTCAGTGGATGCAGGAGCCAAATGCACCACAGCAAGTTCTTGATGATACCCAACTGGGAGGTGTGGTTGACTTTTGAGAGATGGGATGCCTTGCAGAGGGATCTAGATAAATTGGAGCATTGGGCAGTGATTGATGGGATGGAATTTAATAAGTCAAAATGTTGGACTCTGCACCTAGGATGGAGTAAAGCCAGGCACAAGTGTAAACTGGGAGCGGAGTGACTGGAGAGCAGCCCTGCACAAAGGGGTCTGGGGGTGCTGCTTGGCAGCAGGAGCCAGGCTCAATGCTGGCTCACAGGAGTCAGCAGTGTGTGCCCTGGCAGCCAGGAGGGCAAACCCCATCCTGGGGTACATCCAACCCAGCATGACCAGCCGGTCAAAAGAGGCATCATTTTCTTTTTTTTT
>VZRQ01005637.1:39307-109181 GCA_013397975.1 Machaerirhynchus nigripectus
TTAGAGTATGTTTTTCTCATACTATTGAAATTTTTGTCTATTCTTGATTTTTACAACGTCTCCTTTGTTTTCTGTGTGAAGACAGGTACACAACCTTTTAATCGTGCGATGCTCTTTAATGTTGGCTTCAAAGAGGCTATGAAGGATGCTGTGTGGGACTGCATAATATTCCATGATGTGGATCACCTACCTGAAAACGACAGAAATTACTATGGGTGTGGAGAAATGCCACGCCATTTTGCAGCAAAGCTGGACAAGTACATGTACATGTAAGTAAATAGTTTTATTCACATTGTTTCCTAAATACTCAGAAATATTTTTAAAAAGTGTATGAATTTTGTGGCACTATGTACAGTAGGTGAAAACAACAAACCAGCCTCCTATTATGCTATTTACAGAAATGATTATTTAGTTACTAAAAGAAAGATTTAAATTTAGTGTCTACATTTGATGTTACTAATTAGAAGATATTATTTATAATTTTCCGTGTTGAGCTTGCTGAGGTGAGGTTGATCTTGAGAAAAAAAAAGGCTTTGTGTGTCAAGAGGGAAAATCTTACCCAGCTGACTAGAAATGTTTTCTGGCTACATAAACCCTTGTACTGGCTGTTACAAAGGAAAAGCAGATAATCTGCAGCAAAATATCACAGGAAAAATGTCTGTCTTTATTTTCTCATGAATGTACACTTATATTTCTGTTTCATACTGCTTTTTAAACTGAAGATTTTCTTAGTGCTAGACCATTTTGCATATTGTCTTTCAGTCTCTACATTTAGGTGAATGTAGTGGGACCTGCAGTTTTCTTGCCTCCTTTTTTTCTGCCAGTTTGCATTAATGATGTGTCACTTGCTTTTTAACACTCTGCTATCTCATGACATTCTTTGAATCATTTCACGTAAAGCTGTAGCTTCTTGCTTGCTACATGTGTGTATTTGCTATCCTGAGCTTTATTTGTGAAGTTAATCAGCTTGACAGCCTGGTCAACTAACAGATCAAAAGCGATGCCTTGAAACCATGGCTCTGTGTCTGGACTTCAAGTTGTCAACCAATCAGCAGTTTAATATTTAAAGATTTCATGTGTATTTAAAAATACGTAAATTAGCACCTATGAATATATATACGAGATTTCATCTATCTTTTTATGTACTTGTAAAACACTTTATATATTTATATATACACATTTATAAAATGTCTAAATAGGTAAGTATTTACTAAATTGATAAACGTATAAATGAAACCAGATTAATTTATAAAATACAAAAATAAACTTCAAACAGTCCCATTAATTGTCATATTCCACTTGGTTTTGGTTTTGGCCGGTGGTCTTGTTTCGGGTTGACGGTGGTTTTTTGTTGGTTATTTTGGAGGTATGTGTGTGGGGTTTTTTGAGAGGGAGGGAGGGGGGTTAGAACACCTGCTATTTCAGTTAAATGTTGAAAAGAAAATATAGTTGCAACCTTCCCCAAATGCTGTTCAGATTTGGTTGAATCCTGTGTTTCCACAGAGATCAGAAATTACATGATTTTGTATTTCTTTTTCTTTCCCCTTGCATTCTGGAGTTATTTGTCCTTCAGTGTGGCAATTGTGTCCTAAGCAATGGTAAATCTTTTTGTAGATAGTCTTAACTCCTTGAAGGTTCCAGATTTGAAAGTGTCTCCTGAGAGACTTGTTTCATGAAATTGTGTGCTGCTTCTGAAAGAAAGCTACTTTACTGTAGCAGCTTCTGGGTCAAGGATGCAAGTTAATATTGATGGAAGTAAATATAGGTATTTAAATATTTTAATTTTTTTTTTTTAGATTGACAGTGTTTTGAGGACTAGAAATTACATTGGCTGGGGCATAGTATGTTATATAGATATTGTGGCTGTTCATGTTGGCCAACTGCTTATTGCTTAATAATATGTGTTAGCAACTACTGTTGCTTACTGAAAGAAAAGCCCGTAGATCCTTTTGATTCAAAAGTTTATCTTTTAAAAACTGGAGAATTTTTTTTTTAAATGAGTATGCCATTCACTGTGTAATATGTACTGTTTAACTGTTTCTCTCAAGTTTTAACAGTTCTGTGGAATACAGTCATGAATTAAAATTACTGAACTGATGCATTACTGATTTGTAATCTTTCAGTTGACTAAAGAGGGGTTTTTCCGTTGAATATTATCAACATAAATAGTTTGAGGGCTTCACTTAACACTTCAGCTATGGGTCTAAATCAGCCATCTGCAATATCTGGCATACGTTTGTTTCTTATGGGTGATACTAATTGGAGCTACAGTTTAAGAGCAACTTTTATGTGAATCAGACACTACTGCAAACCTTTTGTTCAGCATGGTGTGTATCACTTAATGCTGGCAATCTGCGAACGGGTTAGCTTAATGAATACATTCAGCCTCTGTTCATGTCCTTAGTCTGGGGCTCTTGCTTCTTGGAAAGGTGTTGTTCAAAGAGAGAGCTACTTACCAAAGTTCAGCTAATGATACAGAATTTGTCTTTTGTTTCCAGCCTTCCGTACAATGAGTTCTTCGGTGGTGTAAGTGGTCTGACAGTGGAACAATTCAAGAAGATCAATGGTTTTCCAAATGCCTTTTGGGGATGGGGTGGAGAAGATGATGATCTTTGGAACAGGTGAATGTTGAGTGCTTAGGTCATTCTGTTCCATCCACCCTTTGAGACAAGTTGCTTTTTGTTCTGTCACTTAATACCTTTTTGTGATTTTTTTTTAAATGGACAAATTCTAAATAGTTTGCTTCAAAAATATCAGAATATACCACTTGATGGAGTTGAGTATGATGTTCCTTTTTCTTGGCCTGGGGACAGCTAGCAGGTTTTTAAAAGCTAGGTCTTGTAACAAATAACAGATAGAACTGTTATTAACCATACTAAGCATATTGCTTTACTCTTGCTGCTAGCATTATGAAATACCATTCCACAGACATGTAGAGTAAGCATCAGTTTCATATCTTAGGAGCAGTGTTTGAGAGAGAGGTTAATTTGTGAATATATTGATAGTCCCAGACTGGACAATGGACACCACTGCTCGTGGCATTTCCAACTGCTCACAATGAATGAGTCTGAACTGTTCTAACTGAGCTATTGAAAGGGTCTGCATGAGTTTATATACAAAGAGATATCTTTTAAAAGAAGAGTTTATTTTTATACTTTTTTCTTGCTATTTTCATGTTTTTGTGCTAGAACAAGCAGGAAATATTAAATATGAAATTATTATTTTTCACTTTGCCAGCTTTTTTAGTTGCTGGGTTTGGAGTGTTGCTGGGTATTTTAGGAAGAGAATGTCAGTGAACATAAAGACTTAGCTTTAAAATATTTGATGTGTATTTTTCTCTTTTGTTTTAACTTGTATGATGAGTTGTAAGAAGCTGTTTTTACAAATGTTCATGTATCATATGGCAGGGTTCACTATGCTGGATACAATGTAACAAGACCAGAAGGTGATTTAGGGAAGTACAAATCCATTCCTCATCATCACAGAGGTGAAGTCCAGTTTTTAGGACGGTAAGAAAAACAGAGAAATGTTCAAATACTACAGCTAAAGATGTAAAATTTTTTTCTTGCATCCACACAAATGAATAAGCAGTCAGTTCTTATCAGTGTTATTTCTTCTTTGGTGCTAAAATTCCTATTTTCTTAAACACATTGTGTTTGCTGTTCAGATATTTTTTATTTAACCATGAGAGACTGAGTTTGTGTGTCAGAAGATATTATCATCATAATCTTTGATCCAGAGTGTTATTATTCCCTAACAGTTTGGGCATTAGGGCTGGCAGGGCTCCATTAGTTGGCTGCTTCGGATGTTTTGCAAAAGGAGGCAATGCAGCTAGGGCAAATGACTCCTGCATGAAAATAGAGTTTAAATTCCTCAAGGATTGGTTTCTTCCCTCATATTTCATTCTTTTCTAAGATACAGATCTTCTCATTTCCTGCATACATTGGCTTAAAAGTTTTCTTTAGGGATTCTTTTCTTTTGCTACAAATATACAAAACACTTTCACTGGCCAGTAGGTTCTGCCTGCCCTGGGATTGAATAGAAACCAGAATGCAGCAGATGAGCTACATGTAAAACTTAGAAGGTGAAACACAAAGTAAAGGGTTTATGATATGTGTTTTCAGGTAACTAGAAATACTGCTCAATTCTGTTATCAATGGATGTCTTTTTCTGGGAACATCCTTTTTCTCTTTTACTCATAATTTTGAATAGACATGCAGTGATGGGTAAATCTGTTATATGAAACTAAAATGTATATATGGGTAATCTGGGGGAGCGGAACTGTTTTTTTAATCACCTCAAATTTAGATGTTTGCAAATGCAGGAGTCTGAAGAGTGAAATGAAAATCAATTCAGACATTTAAATGTATAATGATGAACAGTGAAGATTTCTAAATCTTCCCTGAGCTCCTTAGTTGAATTTTATAGCAAAAGAACATAAAGAAATTGAATAATCTTTAAAAATCTATTTAGTTTGGGACCATAAAAAGTTTACATATTGAATGCCTCCTTTGTTATTTAGTCTTAATGTTAACTTGTATATGCGACCATAAAATCTAACCATATTAAAAATCTTTAAAAGCTTGCTTTTAAAGCTTAGGTAGGTTATTTGGTAATTTCAAAGGTCTGAAAGGTAGTTTCAGAATTTAAGGTCTAGTTCAAAATTAAATGACTGTAAGACTATCGTGTCTAACATCAATTGAATTGTTTCTTGCAAATCTTTCTCATTTTTCTTCTTCCAACTCCTTCTGCAGATACAAACTTCTGAGGTATTCCAGAGAACGTCAGTATATTGATGGGTTGAACAATTTAGTATATACTCCTAAAGTACTTGTCAGTAGATTGTATAAGAATATAACTGTTAATCTCATACCCGAACTTGCTCCTGTTAGAGACTATTGATGGAAGTGTAATGGCAAGATATCCTACCAGAATAAACTTTTAACACTGGAAGCTACTGATAAACACTGTAAAACAAAACAAAACCAACAAACAGCAGCTTAGAATTAGAGTTTTTTGACTAACTGATGATGCATATTTGGGGTGAGAAGTAAAGCGATTGTATGTACCATGCGTTTTGTTCTGAAAGAAAAGCCAGCAGCTACACTCAGATGTTTACAGCATGAGACTACTGTTCAAGCCTTCATTCTTCACACTCTCTATCTTAACTACTCAACTAAATAAACTGCAGAAAACAGACTTGTAGCTTCTCTGGAAGTTAAGGACAGAGGCCTCTTCCAGGAATTTTTTATACTGAACTGCCCCTCCTCGTATTTAAATGAATGCTTTTGTTTCTTTTTAAAATGTGTTTTGTAAATATGTGATGTAAATTAATGTGTGTACATTGCTTTTCAATTGTTTGATATTTTATGCTTCAGTATGTATTTGAGTGTGTTCTCGTTTGAATTCTATAGGAATGTTTTTATTAGCATGAAAGAACAAGTGTAAAATGTAAGTATGCTTATAAAAAGGTTATACCTTATGTGAAATGAAGGAAATATTAATTGTTGGCCAGCTATGACTGTAAACTGTTATACTAGTTTTGAGCTCTAGGCCTCCTGCATATCTATAGAGAAAAATCAATTTCTTATATGAACCTGCTAGAAAGAAAGCTTCTAATTTTATTTATTGCCAGCAAAACTGTATGATACCCTGCCTGCCATCTGAATCGTATTTATATGCATATTGCATGTGTATTACAGAAAATCTTGCAGTTGTTGCATATTATGATCTACAGGAACTCTTAACTGTTTCCAAGTGTGCCACTAGTGTCAATGTCAGGGATTTTAATGCCTAAAATGATGTGAAACGATGTGTCTGGGTGCATACAGTATTTTGGTATTGTTCTTTTGCCTTTTTTTTTTTTTGTCTGTTTGGTTTTTTTTCTTGTTTTGTTTTGTTTTGTTTTTAATTCTGGTAAACAGCACTTTTATTCCTCCAAAATCAGAAGAGCCAAAAATGTGTCTTCATTGGAAGAATATTAAAGTTAGATTTTTAAGAGAATAATAAAACATAGTTCTAATAGTTCTAATGCTTGCCGCGTGGGGTTTTCGGAAGCACGGTGTTGGTCACACTGTTCTGCTGATGAGGATGGTGATGACATAAGCGGAACAGAAAGCAGGCCAATCCCAAGTGCTCTTTAAAATTCCACTCATATTATATTATATTATTCAATATAGCTATTTAAGGGCCTATTCTGGTCGAGTGCTGAGTGCTTCTATGATGCACTGAGGATCCTCAAGTCAATGACTGTCAATGAGATTGAGGTTGCACAGCCCTGCTAAGGATTGGTCCTGTCTGTTTCTCTGTTTTTGTGGTGTTAAATGTATTAGTAACTAGCCTCTTTCATTATCTTCTTATTTTCTCTATGCTTGTAATGCTGTGCTACCTAAAAGTATCCCACTGCCAAGCATTATTATCTTTCCTAATATTTTTTTACATCCCTTGTTAATACAAAGGAAAAGGACCAGGTCATTTATTTTCTATGTTAATGCAAAGATATTGACCAAGATATACTAAACTGTTTTGTTTGTCACAGTTACTCAACTCTTTAGGAACCAAAGACTGACTTCTGCTCCCATAAAGAATGGAAAGCAGTATCTATAATAAGGATTGTTTATCCATAGAGTGTTCTGTAAGAGTGTTGACAAAGAATCCTAACTTTAAGTCATTACTATATGTTGGTTTCCTGAATTGCTGCCACAGATGGTGTGGTGGTTTGTATAGCCTGAGTTTGTTTGCCATAAACACATTTTATTTGTTTGGCATCCCAGCAGCAAATTTTGCCCTTAGCCATCCTTCAGTAACGATGTGAGCTTAGCTGTAGGCATCCCAAATATTTAGTAGAAATATTATTATTTAAGTAGTTGAGAACAATTGTAAGAGATATTTTATACCATACTGGAATTACCTTAAAATCTACCAGTTAATCTAATATGCTTTAGGAATTATGTAATACAGTGGAAATAACTAAAAGCATAAAGTGAAGAAAACATCCTTCAAAAGCATGCTTAAGTGGTTTGATCACCTCCTGACAGATTTTTCTATAGCTGAGTGTATAGAACATTCGGAAGTATATGAAGAAAGGGGAGATAATACACTGTATGAACAATTAATTATATCTTCAAAATAAAGATATTCTTATTTCATAGCAGACTAATACAGTTCTTTAGGAACAGTTGAATAAATTTTTCAGTCCCTCGTGTAATTTTGAAGTGATTTCTGGTTTTCAGTACAAGTTCACCTACAGTTTCACACCTATGATTATGAAACATCCTTTGGTACCGTAGGTCTGTACTGTTTCCTGAAGCATGCTTTTGTGCCCATTTCTTAGGCATTCTGTGGAATTTATGTGCAATTAAAAAAAAAATCGAATGCATATATATGTATATATATTTACATATATACATAGTATATTACACATACGCTGTGGCTGAACTAATATAACTTTACAGCTTTAAGTGATTGATCATGTATGGTCCTAGAAAAATGTGATTTAAATCAGTATGTGAATGGGTTGTGACATATAGCTGAGTTCTTAAAAAGTTTACATTTTGGTGCCCCAAATGATGGATGTTAAATTATTAATTGTTGACCAACACTCTTCTCTAAATACCTTTTATCACTTTGTTGGGAAGTTTTAGAAGTTGCCATCTTAAATTACATCGAAGTAGTGTTTGTATACTACCTGCTTGAACTCAGTACTCTTCTGTAGTGAATTTTAACATAGACAGTGCCTTCAAACAAAATAAATATGATGCAGAACTAAGAGTTGTGCACATTCCTTTTGATAATCTCACGGTTCTTGTAAAATGTAGAGAGAAGCCAATCACATTGGCTTTTGCATTGCTGACAAGGCAAATAAACTACGTCTTCAAGGAGTGAACATGGAGGGAGAAGAAGAAGAAGGGAGTGTTTTACAAGATTCTGAAGGTCTTGCAAATTAGCAAGTAGAAACATAACAGAAATATTAAGAGTAAAATCTGGTTAATATGCTAAGATACTCTCAAGCCCATTTTCTGTATTTCACATTTAAGTAGAATATAAAATATAAAGTCCATTTTGAAAATAGGCAGTGTATTGAAAAGCAAGTGCAAAATGTCCTTTTTCTTGGATCTTGGCACTCTATTTTTCTATCGTTATGTTTACTAATGACTGTGTTGTAGTGGGTTACTAAGGAGCCAGCTCTTTAAAAAAATTTAAAGGGTCCATTGCATATCAGCAAGCGGAAGTGTACTTAAGATTATTTTATTTGTAGAGGTATGTAAGATAGGCTTAATGAAAAATGCACTGAAACAAATGCTGGGAATTTCCTGTGTACTATCATAGTTTTGGGTTTTTTTGTTGTTCATGAAAATGTTTGTACTTTTTTATCATTGTCTTTTATGAAATATAATGTTCTAAAGATTGTGTTGGTTTGTTTATTCTGAGATTTTGTGGAAAAGATATCATCTTTGTGTTTTGTTTCTAGACAAAATGTTCATTTTCCTAGTGCTCAGTACCCCAAAGTAACAGCAAAAGGAAACTACACACCTGTCCAAATACATCAGGTTAGGCTGTGATGGGATCAAGCCTTAGGCTAGCAGGGCGTTTTCCCTTTCGTTATATTTATTTTCAGCTTTTGGTTTTATTAGGCTAAGTGACTCAACCTCTTTGCAAGCTTTTCCAAGACAGGGTTGCTATTCTGTTGAATTTCCTAATGGTTCTTCCCTATATAGGGATTACTGGAATAGGAATAGAAGGATTCATCCATATTTCTCCTGGTGTTAAATAGGAAACTGATTTTCTCAGGATTCATCAGTTATCCGTATTTTTATTTGCATTTTACAGCTATTACGAAAGTGTTTGATGGTTTGAGGTATGCAAGAAATTCTGGGGAGTACTTTAAGTGAGGACAAATTTATTTGCAGAATTTTCTGCAAATACCTGAATAAGCTTCTTTGGGTATGTTTGACATACTTTTCTAAAACAAAGGCTTCTGGTTTATCCTTGGAAGTGTCACCAGTTATGATTTACTGGAAAACAGGAAAGGAGGCATTTTAAGTATGTGTAGCCTGCTTTGCATCTTTAAATGCTGTTCTACCATGCTGTCACCTTTACCTGCTTTCACTTCTATGTCTCCAAAATCAGAATTGAGTGGTGAGTTTATCTGATGGTTATGTGGGGCCCTGAATAAGTAATCCCATGTGACTTCATCTGTTGTGGGCTTCATTAATAAAACATAGGAGATGGTAGTGGTGGATTGTATTTTCTGTGTGCTTACTTTTCATGAGACACCTTTGACAGATGCGTTTTGCTCAATTCCTTTGCAAGAAGAAATTTAGTTTATCAATTTCATGGAAGACTTTGGTTTATTCTCAGAGTTCCCATAATGGAATTTCAATACGGTTTTTTCTAAGGTTAATGTGTTCTTTTCAAACCCTAAACTTTTACTCAGAAGATATGACAATACAGAAATGCAGAATACTTTTATTTGGAAGAGTATTTGAAAACAAAGTCAGTACATGTTCTTCCTAGAGTTAACAAAGTGAATAAAAAACTTAGTGATTTACTGATGCAGTAAGAAGCAACGCAGAGTCCTCGGGCAGGTGCAAAAGGGATCTCGTTTATTCCAAAAACCAGGCCTTTTAAAGCAATTAGGCTTTTATCAGTAACATTCCATTAAAGCACAACAACCATAATTCAACCAACCACCATAAACCACAATGGAACACGTGGTGGTTATATAACTTGTTTTCTGCGGTTACGTAACTTGTTTTCCACCTCTATTCCAGCTGAGTCATTACCCAGAATCCTTTTGTACTTAGCCAAAGTAACAGAAGTGAACCATGATTTTACAAGGGTAACAAGGCCTTCCTTTTATAAGGTTTTACCTGTCCACAACAATTTACGATGAAATCTAAAGCTGTTGATACGGTCAGATACCAAGTTCTTGACATTTATGGAAATTTTAATTCACACAACTGAATTTTCATGCTTAATGTCAGCTTCTATTCCACTGGCTCACTAACTACTGCTGTAGTTGAGTAAGAGAAGGGACTAAGGACAACAGCAATGGTGTAATGCCGATTACCAGCATCATTAGCTGGGAAAACCACCTGGAAAAAGAAAAATATGAGACAAATGAGAAGGGATCTCTGGATAAAAGCCTAGATGAAACCATTGTGATCATTTTATGTAACTTCTCATGAAACTTCAGAAATATTCTCTCTGAACTGTGACTGCCTGTAACACACAGTTTTTCCACTGGTTAAATATCATTTGTTAAAAGTATAAATACCACATTATTTACGAATTTATACAATTTATTTATTATCCAAATTGGCATTTCCTTGTTGGTACTCATAAATGGCAACAAGACTTTTTTTCTTATTTCCTTATTCCTCCCTTATGAAGGTCTACTGTCAACCCCATTGATTGTCTTTATAAAAAAAAAAAAAAAAAAAAAAAAGCTAGCCCATTTTTTCAAGTGTTGGAATGTTTTTGCTGCTCTTATCATGTTCTGTACTTCAAGGAACAGAATTAAGTAGTGCTACACTAACTATCATTAGGCCAGAGTGTAAAACAATGAGTTTCTTTAGTTCTGCTTCAAAATCTAGTAGTTAGAGAAGGACTGCATTAGTTATCTGGCCACAGCATAATAACCTTGCATATGAGTGATTTACTACAGCCCTATTAACATCTCTCTGACCAGCACATCCTGTCCTTTGATTTCTCACTCCACATAGTACATTATTTTGTGTTGAGAAATGAGAGGTGTCAACTTTTAAAACAGAGAGTTTAATAGCATTCTGTGATGCACAGCTTGTGCTCCTTTCAGCATTAATAAAAAAGAAGCATATGAAACAACCACTGAACTGAGCAAAATGTGTTCCCTACAGAGGCTTATTTTTAAGAAAGAAGGCTCTTGCACAGTAGATTAAATTAATTTCCAGTCAAACATTATCTTGATATACAATCAATTTACTTGCATGCTGTAAATCTTTCATCTTCCCTTTTTTATTTCAGTTCTCACAGAAGGCAAGGCTATCCAGCATTAACCTTCATTATTGTCTAGTATAAGAATGTCATCTTTCATTTGTTTCTGGAAGGCGGGGAGAAAATTTAATCCAGGTGTTTGCCACCTTTTCTCCAAGGAGATAAGGAACAGCTGAGCAGATCTGTCACAGTCCAACAAACAACTAATATAGAACTGCTGCTACTGAAAGGTCATAGGAAAGCACTGGTGCTCTTGAGGGGAAGGAGACATTCCCCAGGGAGTCCCAAGTCCTTCAGCAGGCCTCATGTGGTACCTGGTTTGGAACACCTTCCTCTAACCAGATTATTTATCCTATGAAAATTAAAGTGGCATGTTGTACCTTTTTTTTCTGTTGTAAACTGGGATTCCAAGCAACCAGAACACAGTACATACTTTTGTTGTATTTAAAAATCTAAATTATGACCTCTGTCTGTAGCCATACGAATACTGGCTCCAAAAGGCAGGGAAATGCTTTTCCCAGGAGACTTCAAAGAGTACTTCACTTGCTGTCCCTCAAACACTTAAAATAAGCACAGAAACAATCACGGGCTTAAGTAGAGGTAGAAGGATGGAAAGCCTCTCCATAACTAACACATCTAGGAGCTTTGGGAGTTACGGGGAAGCTAGTAACTAGGTTCTGTCATGACTGTGTTGCTACAAAGCTTTGAGACTGTGGATTTAAAGTGTTAATGTGAAAATATTTTAAAGTGAAAAAAAAGTTCAACATATGCAGTTAGTAATTGAAGCCTACACATATAAAGTATCATTATTCTTTGCAACTGAAGTAGAGGATAAAATGAATACTCACATCAGCATGGTGGTGGAAGGGATTCAAGCCCATACTCTTCCAGTAAGAGGCTGTATCAAGCTCAAGCTTGTATAACCCTGCTCCAAATTGCTCTTTGGTTGTAAGCTCCGGGAGCACCCCTTTGTCATTGGTTTGTCTGTGTAATGGTAAAAGAACGCACTTTGATAGTATGGTTAAAAGCCTGAGAAAGATGCAGTTTTTAGCAACTAAACTTGAGTGATGTGTGGCTTAAGTAATATGATGAATACTTGTATTGATCTGGAATGGCTTACGTCCATCTGTATTACGTATGCTTCAGAGCTTATCTTGGCATTGGCTACTTCCGCAGTGACCAGAGCAGATGGCTGCCTGCCACCTCACTAACCCTGCATGGTTTGGGGGCGAGCCAAAAACTGGCATTATTGTTCATAGAGTCTTGGCAGAGTCTTGGAGTTAATTAAATGAACCCACTCAGAGGGAAAACTTGCTGTAAGCAATGTCGAAGTTCTATGAAGCACTCACTTACTGTGCAACTAAGTAGGGTCAACTGTCCTGATTCTTCCATGGTTTTCTTTCTTATTTAAGTGTATTGAGTTGTTTTATTGGTGTGAATATTTTTGGCAGTTGGCTATTAGAAATTTGAGATCTGCTATTTGAAATGACCATAGGTCAGCTAGCAGTGTAGCCTCATGGAATTCCTTGTGGTTTGTATCAGCCTGAACAAACAGGAGGTTTTGTTTGATTTGAAGATACTAACAGTAGTATCTAAAGCCCTGGTACTGGTTTGAAACCATACATCTTTGAACACCAACCCATTTAGGGCTCCAGAAGCAATATTGAATGCTGTCTCTCAAACATGTCCCTTTTTTGAAACATCTTTCTGTGAAGTATTCTTTTATATTTTATAAAATTTTTTATATTACTGGGGTTTTTTATTAGGTAGGTTATCCACAAATAACAGAGCTGCCAGTGCCTGATTTTGGTATCTAAAATCCACTGTCTTGTGTTGTAGCTGCCAAATTTTTTCTGAAGGTATTTTATTCAAAGTGCATGCAGAGGAAAATAATGTCATTGTCCAGTGCATTACTTAGGATTTATTTTTCATATAGCTTAGAAAATAAAGTATAGAACACCATTTATATCTTACAAGATGCTTTGTAGTCAGTTATCGGAAGTTTTATATCCATTCAAGTGTCTCTATTTTTCATTGTCATGGATTGATCATTGCTAGATAACTGGTAACTTCTCTAATAAGCTTTTTCAGATAATACCAAAGACATCTTCAGTTGAGAATAATACAGGATCTCTTGCTAGCCTTCAATTATTTCGAAATTATCAAGGCTGGGGAGGTTGATTTAGTATTAGCATGACTTTTGCTTACCTTACCTTGAGGTTACTTTCCTCCTTGTTTCAAATGCTAAATGTGTTTTTAAGGCTTCAGTTAACATCCAGCTGCTTAAATTAGTATCTTTATATAGAGTCTCTAAGTTCAGAAATGAAGATGAGTAAACTGAACACTCTTACTGGAAAATTTCACACATTTCCAGTGACAGAATATGTGTGAAATTGCCTTCTCACTTGAGGGTGTGAGGCAATTTAAGTAGCACAACATGAATAGATTGTTTTCCCCACATTGTACAATAATGTGTGGCCTTCACTGTAGCTATATTTTTCAAGGACACATATGAGAGCAGTGTTGCTTGTGCCAGCCCACTGCTCCACACCACCAAAGAGAACAGTTTCTACTGGCATTTCTAGAAATGCATCTGAGTCTGGGATTCCACTCTTGAAGTTCCTGGGCTATACCAGCTTTAGTCCTTGGGAGACCTTCCTCACTTTTATTTTTTAGGTGGAATAGACTGTTAACATACGTGGAAAGGTCTCAGGTGAGATTTGCAACTGTCATGAGCTAGGTGTGGAAGTGGAATATTGCTTGTTGAATAAAGAATGTTCATTCTGTGTATCCCCTAAGACTTTTTCCAATTTCATTTCAGAATATACTTTAAGTAAAAATTGCTTTTTATTTTTTATTAAGTGTTAACATATACTAAAATAGAGGACAATAAAAAAAATCTACATTTGAAATTCTAAAATTACCTTTTTTAAAAGTCATGGCAATATTTTAAATATCTGGAGATTCTTTTTGTTACTTGAGGTGTGATTGCTACTCTTTGGGGGAGGAGGTGAGAAAGGTTTATCCCCAAATTTTCTCCTTTTGTGTAAGTCCTTTATGTTGAAGTAAAGAAGGCTATCAAATGTGTTGTGGTATATTTTCAAAATAGTTTCTTGTAAAAGCTGTGCTCTTATAAGAAATGAAAATCCATTTAGAAAGATGAAAAATGGCCAGTAACGGTAGGATTCTCAACCAGAGTCTTGGTTTCAAAATATGAGTCTGATTCTTCTGGTAACAATGCAGCAGCTCATTGCTGGATACTAAAAGGTAATAGAGACCTTTGCAATAAAATTAGAGAGAAGTGATGACTGAATTGAAGGATAGCCTAAAATACTTTCTTGTGTTTAGAGGAATTATAAAGCATTATAAAACCATTTTGGTAGTTGAAACTATAGTACATTTAAAAGACTGTCTGCAGCAAGTTAATTCAATTGTGTCTTTCCTCTGAGGAAAAAAACCGTCTCACGTTAGAGAATGTTGAACCTGTCTTTCAACTATTTGGCCTCTTCCCACTGCCTTTCCCATCTTTCACTCATTATTTTAGTGTGACTTACTTTGAATTTAACAGTGCCCAAGATCCATCTGCATCTTCTTTATATAACTTGACTGGAACGTTTGGAGCTGGACTTCCTCGGACTGAATCCACAACTTTTACGAAAAGAGGATGCTTGGCATCAAGAGGGTCCTTCAATAGGAAGAGAGAATTTTTGAGTTGCAAGAAGGGTGAGTGACCGTACCTCATAAAGCAGTAAGGAATATTATTCTTTAGACCTACAGTAGAGACCATATTTTCCATGAGAAGATTGCTGTGTACTGAAGAACCATAATCTGAAGCTTTCTGGGGGCTGGATATAGTTGGGCCAGGAAGGAAGATTCCAGGAGCTGTTGGGCATGTAGCCACATACACCAGGGAGGCACTGCAGCAGTGGGACCACATTTCTGTTTTTTCTTTGGCATGGCTTAGCTACACATCATCTCCAGCATGAAGTTGTAACTAAATTGTGGCCTCAACAGGAAATAATTACATCCTCAAAGGTGTTAGGAATGTTTAAAAATCTGCCAACTCTTCCTGTGTATTTTGGACTGGCAGTTCGAGCACAGCTTTCTGGATTTGAGAGCCTCTGATACCTTGTTGCCATAGAGTTATCTGTGTTGCCACAGAGTTACAGTTCTGCTGTAAACATGATAAGCACCACACACAGACTCTCTCCTAACAGCATGTTGAATCAGATTTGTCAACCCTGGCAGCTACACAAGGACAGGAGAGGAAAACCTTCCTTCAAATACAGGATGGCTGTAGTTTCATCCCAACATATTCATCGCAAGCAGTGATTATGGCCTGATGTTTTAACTTTTCGAAAATAGAGTTGAATCAGGGCTTTGACCTTATGTAATTATGCAGATAAGAGTGAGAAAACAGAGTTTTTTAGAAGGTGCTAATCAGGGATGATCTCAAAATAGCAGTCACTAATATCCATTTCATCACTGTAAAATGAATTATGGTGTAGATGGTTAAAATCTAAGAGCCCTCTCTTTCATGCCCTCTTACAGTCTGGGATGTTCCATGGGTCAGGAACCGAGTCTGGTATCATACCAATGTATCAGCATGTATCTGTACTGCCTGTATGCCCAGATTCCCCATGCTCCCTTCTGGAATGCAGGGGCTTCTCACTGGTGTTACATGTGAGGCCTTGAAGAAGGTCACCGCTGATTTTTCCTGCCTTTTACACCCTGGGAGCTCAATGAAAGTCTTATTCCTCAACAAGGTTAGTCAGATATTATTTTACCAAAGTTCAAAGTTGAGAGGAAAAATGAGTAGTTAAGGAAAGAGAGACAAGGCTGTTGTAGGAGAATTTCAGGCTGAAGCATCTGTGTCTTTAGCTTGCTTTCCTGGGATAAATGCACCCTTTGGAAGAAGGATCCTGACTTTGGCTCTATTCTTTGCTTACATGGGATTAAGCTGCAGTGGGTAGAGCAGCAAGGCAGAAGTCTAGAGAGGGCCTTTTCCAGCATGGATTTTGCAACAGGAGATGAAATCCATTGTGACACAGCTTGTTCATTATGTTATGAATGCTCAAGGTTTCTTGTCTAGTGAATATGGTAGTTTTTCCTTTCTCATCTCACGTTGTTTCTCATGAAGTTTCTGTGCCTAATGACAAGTGCTACGTCTCTACTATAAAGTCCTCTCACTAATCACTAGAAAAGGAAAAAGAAGGACCAGAAAAGAGCAGCAGCAGAGAACTACAGTCAGTACGTACTGTAAAATCAAAATAATCAAAACAAAATAGAATAGTCTATATTTTTTTTGCTTACACTAATTAAAAAATAATGAAAGAACAAAAAAAAAAGACATTGGGACTACATCAGTAGAAGGACTTAAATCCTGAGAACTTACCGATGGTGCAGCTTCAGAGCAAAGTGCCAGGCCAGCTAAGAAAACCAGAAATACAGAACGAAAAGCCATTTTGCCTACCACTAGGAAGTCTGTGTCAGCAAGCAGAAACTGGTGGGAGCTGTGATTTTTATATCAAGGCCTCTGAAATGAAGCTACTTATCAGAAGACCCCTGTGACTTTCAACACGCAGATTCATACTGTTTACTTAGTAAACAATGAGAAAATAAGTAACCCATACAAACATGAACCTTGTCTGTGAAAATAAGTCTTTTCTATCCTTGTCTGTGGAAATGTTGTGAACATTGCCTAGTTCAACTACAGTGTCAATTTTCTTGGAAACAATGTCTATTCTGTTTTATTTTTCTCTTTTTATTGAGGAATAGTACTGTTTTGACCTCACGCAATTGAGAGAAATATGAATTTTATGTGAACTCAGCAATTTCAGTGAGAAATTCTCTGTGATTATGGCTTGCTTTAATTGAGTCACCCATGCTTATATATTAAGAGATTTCTCTCTGTGTTGATTTCCTCCTCACCTCTAATAAAAGGTAGGTGGAGAATCTGTGGCCTATTTAGTTATCTTATGCATTCCCTAGGAAGAAAAATATGCTTTTGGTTTTCATCAGTGTGACATCAAGATACATACACACCCACTTCCGAAGCACAGTTAAACAGTACTTTAAGTTGTACCACTTGTCCCTTAGATTCAGTACAAGCTCAGGACTTTCCCAGTACAACTGCAAGTCAACTCCTACCAGAAGCATCTGGTTCATTTTAGGGAAATGTTGCTTCTTGAAGTGAAACTTTGTCTGTCTGATCTTTGCTTAGACATATGTACATACACCCTTTTACTAGGTTTATCCTCGCATCAGATGGATGACTACAAGAGTAGTGGGGTGGTTTTTTTGTTTTTGTTGTTGTTTGTTTTTTGGGTTTTTTTCCTGTTTTGTTTTTTGCTGAGGATATCTATATGAGCCTCTATTTGAGGGCTTAGCATAACACACTTCAAATGAAACCTACTGGTTTTCAAGCTCCAGGAACAGCAGGATCCCATGAAATCTCCATACTTTATGATGGGTGCTGTTTTGAAACTGTTTGCACTGCTTGCAAGAGTTGTGTAACTATGGTAGCATCTAGAAATCTGTGAAAAAGTAACCAAATAGTGAAATATTAAAGGCAAGCTTTTGTAACTTGTGAATTCACTTGCTATGCCGTCATCCCAGCAGGCTCTGGGTATAAACTCCAAGGTCAGTGGCAAATGAGTGTGAAGGTTTCTGACTGGCATGATTTCAGTTTCTTTCTCTGTAATTTATGTAATCCAGTTCAAAACCAATTCCTCTACTTCAGGATATTTTAAATACAATAGGCCATGGGTTTACAGAAATCACTGCTAAAGCCTTCAAAGTCTTTAGTCAGTTTATCAGCAACTTTATCTGAATCACAGTCACTCTACAGCTTACCTTTTCCTACTTCTAAAAATATGAAGAGAACATTAAGATGATGCCTCTATTTTAGGACTTCTTTTTAATGATGGCTACAGATTTGACTTATTAGACATTTAACTCGAATGCACCTCTGTAGGGTAGCCAGCTGCATGATGTCAAATAATTACTTTAATATCAAAGATGTTAAAAAAGGTGCTAATTGAAATTGCTTCAGTACTTCCTAGATTGATTGAGCAGCCAACTTTCCTCTTGAAACATCAAAGTGTTGAGGTTTGCCTGAAGTTTTAAGTAAAGATACACAGATTTTAACTCTTTCAGCTCTCTGGACATACTTATTTCAACGATTTCTGCAGTGTTTGTTCTGCTGCTAGGTGTTCAGAATTTCACCAATTCACCTTGTGACCTGGTTGATAGTGGGACCATCTTTTCTGTGTGCAAACTTGGAGAAGCACAGATGAGTTTCTTATTTTGAGTATATTTATTTGGTAATTTTTTATGGTAACACAACTATATGAATTTCCTGTTTTGAGCCGACGTATTTGGTGAGACTTCTTTAAGGTAGTGGAGGAAGATAACAAAACTAAATCAAATGTCAACCCACACGTGTTTTCCAGATGTCCTTTGCACTTCAATGCAAGTCACAATACTTAAGAAAACAATAAAATTTCACTCAGAATTGTTTTAAAGAAGTAATATTTTATTGACTTGTCGGAAGTTTGCCAGGTTACAAAATGGAACAAAAACAACTAACATAGCAAAAAGTCATGCATTAGCAGTAGGAAAACCTTCCTCCTAAAAGCCTATGATAGTTCTAGAGGAGAAAGGTGTTTGTGAAACAAACATGAAAATAAACATGTTCATTCCTTGGGATCAGTGACAACAGCAGTGGTTGAGTAGGAGAAAGGGCTGAGGAGAGCGGCAATGGTGTAGTGGCGGTGACCGGAATCATTAGCCGTGAACACCACCTGGAAAAGAGAAAACTTGTGCTCATGATCAACAACACACAGTCAGAGCTACCTCATTAACGACTAAGAAGCACACCCCACTTCGTCTGCAGAGCACTTTGCTGGTTCTGTTCAGTGCTTTTACCCTTCTGAAGGGTAATGCTTCCCATTACTTTGTGATGCTTGCCAAGGACTGAGATACTTGTGAGATTTGGACCGAGGTCCGCAAAGAGCCTCAGGTGCAGTGAAGCTGGATGGAGGTACCCACACCTGAGCCAGGTAAACTGCTTTGTCATGTGGAATGGGAGGGCATGGGGGAGGTATCTCAAATGACCAATAAGAACGACAGGGGTGAAATTCCACCAGGTGAATTTAAATACAACCCCTGGGTCAGGTGTCCAAACAAGGCAGGCAGTTGGAGCCCAAAGCTGCTTTCTGTACTTCAGTGCCCCCTCCTGTTTTTAACACCACTGGTAGTGAGTCAGTTTTTGCATTAAGAACTGAGTGGCTAGACTTGCCATAACAAGGAGAGACCCTTGCCCTAAGACAATTCAAACCTGCTGCTCTCCAAATCAGTTGAATGGGACGTGGGACACCCAATTCCCAGAAAGTGTCATCACCTGTGTTAAGCTCCAGCTTTCTTTAGCCTTTTATTTGATCTGTTTTCTAAACCATGATGCACTTTCTTGAGGGGGACTAGAGAGTTCTCTCCTATGACCAAAGTCTAAGCTGCTGGAACACGAGGACTGTAGGCTTCTGTTTCCTTGTACACAGTCAGTCACTGAATTCTACCCACTTCCCAGGCTACCTTGTCGATCTGTAGGCTATTATGTCAAGGAAAACCTTCTTCCACCTAGTTGGAACAGTCTCAGTCAGGCACTTTTAAATGCCTTTTGAAGTGTAGCCCTTACAACTTTCAGACATCCAGATGATTAGGGAATATTTTTGAGGGATTTTTTTTTGACCTAAATCAACCAAACTGCACCTCAGACTTTTATGGATCTGGGACTCAGTCATTTGGTTTAGTCTTCCACAGAGCTCCATGAACTTGTGGTTTAAAATGTTCTACAACACTACCAGTAGCTGTTCCAGACTAACTAAATTGGGGGAACTTTATTGACAGATTGAGCCTGAAGAACTTAAACATATTTTTGGATGTGGTAAGTAAATGTAGTCGAATGGAGCACACAATAACTCAGTGTAGGGCTGAAAGCAAAGGGAGAGACAGGACATTATTATATTGCTGGCCTGATTATGAAATTTAAGTATCACTGAAATAGTCAACTTTTCCACTGTGGTTATTTCTTTACATTTTTATACCTTCTTTTATTTTAATTGCATCTTTTGGTACTGAACATCATTTTAAAAAAGGCACACCAGAAATAATTGTTTTTTTCATGTAATTAGATGTCATATTAGAATTCAGGGATTTTCACGTGACTGATATGGGGGAAAAACCTCTGATTCAAGCATAGGTTATTTCCTATAAAATTAGGGTTTCCAAATCTCTCCATTCCTTCAGCAATGGTAAAAGCAGTCTCTTCTCGGTACTTTTTTTTCTTGTTTGTTTTTATAAACACTGTCTACTTTTGAATAATGTAGCTCTTTTTAAACAAGATTTCCTACAGGTATGTGTGGGTGAATGGGCACAGCTACACTTTGGAAGAGCTGTGTCAGCATTTGCAGGGAAGTCGGCTCCTTCCTTTGGCTTAGCTGGCTATTTACTGCCTTTACTGGCCCAACGTTGTGTGGCAGTGAAGCACTTCACTGAGTGATGCTGCTCCTTCAGTATTAAAGGGTTGTGTTTGTTCTTCCCAGCTGATGCCACTACACAGGCAGCGTGTACAGGTTGTCAAGGATATTTGGCACTACTTACATCAGCGTATTCATGGAATGCAGAAAGCCCAAGCGCCTTCCAGTAAGAGCTGGTATCAAACTGCACCATGTATTTTCCCTCTACAAACTGTTCTTCTGTCGTGAGCTCATGAATCTCCCCATACTCTGTGGTTTTCCTGTAATGATTAAATATCTACGTAAGTATTTTATACCATCATTTAGATGCTAAGCAGAAACAGTCAGTGTGGAATATTAAAGAGCAGAGGTGCCAAATTCTACATTGAGCAGTTTCTAATCATCTGAAATAGTTCCTTCTCTCTATGTAGTGTATGTTTCCATACTTCAGAGTCTGTCCTTGCTATCAACTCACCCATATACATTGCAAATCAAAGCTGGCTGGTTTATGGTCCCTCTTTTTGTATCATGTTTAACTTGTGCCAAATGCCCTCTGGAACCAAAGGCTGTTGTCTTAGGAGAAGGACTGTCATGATGACAAGCAAGATGCAAAATCTTAAAACAAAACTAAGTAGAGAAGAGAAATTTTCTTGGAAAATTATTTTGTTCTCTAGTTGTCAGCACTGAGGCTCTGGGGTTTATTCCTATACAGTGATGTGATTTTATGTGACCCTGAGTGGTAATGTCTTGGAAAAGCAATTTAGCATCACAAGATTTCAATAATTTGAATGCCTTGGTCAAAGAGCAGGGGTCTCTTCCACTGGGTACCATATAAACGAGCAATAGGATTTCCCAGCTCAGAGATTATGTGCTCAGCTCATAACAAAAAACTGTGGATGAAGAAACTCCAGTAGCAAGAAGGAAGTACAGCTGGCACTGCACCCTATTTGGTTGAAAAGGAAGCTTTTCAAACTTTGTATGACAGCTATTTAAATATTTACATACTTAGCTCCTAAATCCCACTTATATCTTTTCCCTCCTTTTATTAAATTTCTGATTTTTTAACCTTTTTTTTTTGTTTGTTTTTATTTGGGTATTTTTCTGCTGAAAATGTTTATTTGATATTTATAGCACTTCATAACCACATGATGTAGTTGAAAGGAAAATGAAGAAAGCCTTGACTGGAAGAACTAGTGGAACTTTCCTGTCTCATGGCAAGGAGTAACTGCTTAGGAAGAAAACAAAGTTGAGGAGGAGGAGAAGAAGTGGAGAAAGCAGTGACATGCTGCTTATCTGAGACAGAATCAGTTGTGCTGTTGGGCTTTTCTTTCCCAATCTCTTTCTCCTCCTTCACCGTATTTGTTGTCTTTGGTAAATGGTAGTAAATAAAAAAGACTGAATAACAGAGCTTTTGCTTAAATTAAAAGGTAACAGGGTTGAAAATCCCATGCTAATTTTCTTTTTTTTTTGGTCAAGACTGACAAAATCTCACTGGTCCAGTGCAAGTGTAATCGGCTGTATCCAGGGCAGACCAAACTTGCAGAGAATCCAAGTCCTATTTGAAACATATCACAGTCAACTTATAAGGTGTATGCATCTGTTTTCTTTTAGTTTAATTAGTAATTCCTGGTTTAATCTATATTGCTTTAATAAAAGGAGAAAGAATTTGTTGGTGAGTGTCCTTGAAGCTGTGAAACAGAATTACTGAGATCCTGCAGAAGAGAAGAAGTCAGCAATCCACGTACTTCTGCTTATAAGTTGGATAGTCTAGAAAAAAAACAGTCAAAAGGAAAAATTGTGCCTGCCTCAAAACCTTTGTTCAGACAAATTAGTTTTAGTTTGAGGACAGTGCGGATGCAGCTGGAATGGTGCTTTCCCTAAGGGGTGCTGCCCCGGAGTGGCAGATGTTAACCATCCAGAACAGCTGGAAACAAGAACTCACTTGAAAAGGCATGCCCACTACCAGAAGTTAATGGCACTTTCTTTATTTTAATTATTAAGTGGTAGCCATTCAAAGCAAGTGGTCTCACAAGGAAACCCTTCAGCATTACTGCTGCACTGACAGCCAACAGGACAGTGTGTGATTCAGAGCCTGGCGGGGATTAGCACAAGGCAGAGGATGCTCAGCATTCAGTGCTGGTAGCAAAGTGCTGCTTGTGAACAGAACTTGTATTTCTGTCTGAGTGGGGGAGTAATGTAACATGGTTCCTTATTCTTAATAGGATGTGGACTGCCAGCACCTGCTCTAAGATGGACAGTTAAGTTAAAAAAGCTGTGCATTTCCGGTTAAGTTACTCCAGTGCCAGCCTAGACTGCAATCCTGATCCTCTTTTTGACCATCTGGACCTTAGCTGTATATGGTGGCCAGGTTAAATCTACACTGTCTGTACAATGATGTTTATGAACGCTTGGGACACATACTGCATCGAGATAAACTGTGCTCTCAGATGCAGACTGATGAGGAAATATCTCAGGAACATGAACTCTTATTTTGGAGTTAAAAAAAAAAGGGGAGGGTTGGGGAACCACTTCAAATACACAGAAATCTTTTTCATGACTTGCAACCTAGGTCACATGAAAACTGTTTGGTGACTGCAACTCTTGAACCACATGATGAGACATAGATTTCCAAAAACTGGTGAGGAGCGAGAAGGTCAAAGCTAGTCATGGGAGGAGCTCATATAGAATCCAAATCACATGCTCTGTGCCCTAAACCCTTCTTCAGTATGTGTCTCAGCTCAGGTTATCTTTTCTTGCATATTTTTAACTACAGTCATTCTGAAATAAGCCTCTTAATAAAGTCATCTGCTACTATTCTAACTACCCCACTGCCCCTTAAATACCATTACTCAAATTCAACAGTTGCTAGGTACATTTTCTTAATTCCATAAAGTGTGCTTGCAAAGTAAAAACAAGCAAACAAAATGGTAAAAAATTAGCTACAACAGATATTTGTACAAAATGTAACTTTCCAATATGTATCTACTAGGTTCTGTAACTTCGAAATATTATGCACCTGGCAGGAGTATTTACATATTGTGTTCCTGGACTGCATTCATATTTTCAGCTGTTTTAACACAGGGAAATTCTGGCTTCCCCAAAAGAATAAAATTGTAATCACGTAAACCTGGTTCAAACAAGAGTCATCAGCTAAAGTCAGTGGTATCACTTGAAAGGAAAGCAGCCTTGATTAAGATGCAAGTCAAGGAAAAGGTCAAAATCTTTACCTGCAAAAAAATTGTGATGTAATGTTCCTTCAGTCCCATCCCCCAGCAAAATGGTTCTCACTTGCCTAGGGTTAATCTTTTCAATTTATATTTAAGAAGAAGTGATTTGATTTTCTTGAGTGTACCAACCTAAAGTGTCAACAGAAGTTGCCCAACAACTACAGGATTTGTGTCCTTGGGCTTGTTGAAAGCAGCATTGCGAACTAAACAAGAACACACTGCTATGCCCCAAAAGTAAAGGGGATTTAACAACAACATTTCATTTATCTTTTTCATCTGTAAATTGTATTTTGTATTAGATGTTAAATAGCACTTGATGAAACATTTGAAGTAATTGAAATAAATGTGTCATTTTTCATGGAGTTTCTCTGTTCATTAAAGTGAATAAATCCATTTTAAGAGGCATTTGTGCCTAGGTTAACACTCAGCATTTGGGAGTGGAGTTGTTTGTTTCCCTTTCAGTCTTGTAAACTTTCTTGCTACATTTCAATGGGGTAAAGTGGTTTTTGTTTTTCATGATATAAAAAGCAACCATTCAGATGGAGAGAAAAGTATCTCTCCTTATAGTCTTCTCCTCTAGAGTTTTGTTTCGTTTTATTTTGGTTTTTTTCTGCAGCTTTTATGTAAATCCTGCTATAGAAAATCCTAGTGAAAGACAGTTAAATGTACTGTTGACTCCGGTCCATTCTTGTGCTTATCATTCAGTGTTTGAATATTCTGCTGCTACTAGAGGCTTTTCTTGAGTTATTTAAAAATCTGATTCAACAGGTTGTTGCAATGAAAGTTAAATGTCTGAATACTTCAGCTATTTGAATTTTAGTAAACTGTGTTCTTCTGTTACTCAAACACTTTTCACAGACTGAAGGTATTATTGTCTGTGATGTCCTAAGGACACTAGGTATTTGTAGGTATTGGGCTGTCATTCTAGCAAAAGACATTCAGAGCTGCAGAAACGGCCACAAACAAATGCTGAGATTTTGCCTGTGTTGTGTTACAGTAGGGCTCTCTAAAACTTTCTGGTCAAGGAGTTTCTTCCAAACAGCACATTTGGTACACAGCAGAAGAGGAATAACGCACTTGTTATTTGCATGTGTGCAGACAGAGCTTACAGAGAGGATTTTGCATGTGACTGCTGCAAATAAAGCTCTACATCCATTGCATATGAAGATAAATTAGTCTGGATTACCTACAAAATGCTGGTAAATGGGCTTTTCTTTTTTTTTCTCTTTCTATAGAAAGGAAAGATAATACTGAAGCTAGGAGAAAAATGAAGTATTAAAACTACTCCCTTACAATGATAGGATGAGCATCTGAACATATTTTTGCAATTAGCATTTCAGTCATGGATAAATTCCAGTTAAATCTAATGGATTTTAGATCAGAATTCATGTGCTGTTAACACTGATAGTGTGACACATGTCAGAAAACATATTTCTGTTTTGATCAGAGCTCCGTTCTGTTAAGTCCTCAATTGTTTGCCCAAGGTGCCTTGAAAATGGCTCCAGAATACACAACTTACCCAGCAGCAAAGTCCTGCCAGCTTCCATCTTCAGCCTGTTTAAAAACTTTAACAGCTACATCAGATGCAGGACTTCCTCTGACTGCATCCAGCACTTTCACCATAAGAGGGCATTTGGAATCAACAGAGCCATGGGAGACCTTGGGGAAAGGATGAAAAGTTGTATAGGAACTGTTCACCAAGCCTGCAAAAACCTTCTCCCAAAGAAATGATGGATTCTAATTGCAGAATTACCGTTCACTTGAAAGTAAGTTCTTTGCCAAATCCTATTCAAAGCTAATTTTCAAACATCTGTTTCTTAAGCAAGGTATCTTAGAGCTTTATACTGATAACTTATTTAAGTATTAACAATATTTAGAGTTGCATATGGGTCTAGGAAAATGTTATAATGTTATACCTTTATAATGAGATCACAAAGAAGAAAATAGTAAATTCTTGTAAGTGCAGACAAAGTATGTTAGCTAGGGAAACCAGCAAAGAAATACATATGACATCCTACCCTCTCTTAGGGTTCACTGCACAATAAGGAATCCTTAGTCATACTTCAAAAATATTTTTTAGTGCTTTAAAGAAGCACTTGTTTGGTGAAGCTGCCTCTTTATTGAGGATACAGGATGTGAGTCATGAACAGACAGAAACAAAGAGAAAAAAAGGTCACACCACCTAGATCCCTGACCCATCCATCATACCTTAAAATAGGTGGGTAAATGGCAAGAAAAGAAAAAGTTTTAAGAATTCTGAAGATGCTACTATTAAAAAAGCCCCAGAAATAGCATTCTGGCAAAGCCTAATGGTTACAGAATTTCATGGATGAGGAGGATGCTAGTCATCTAGAAAATCTAGATTATCATTCTTGTAATGATTGAGTTTGAATACAAAGAGACTCACCAGTGGTGCAGCTTCAGAGAAAAATACCAGTCCAGCTAAGAAAACAAAGAGCACAGACTGAAAGGCCATTTTGCTTGCTGTTAGTGAGCCTTGGTGCCAGCAGCCAGGAGCTGAGGGGATTTGGGATTTTATAGCAAATCCAACAACAAAACAGGCTGCTTATTGGGTGCCCATATGACTCCAAAACTGCTGATTCTGATTATTTGCTTAGTAAATAGCCCAATCCTAGAGTCAGTCCATGAATAGCACTGCCATTGAAGTCAATGGAAGGACTGCAGGATCACTAGAGCAAAGAAAATAAGTAACGGACACAAACATGACCCTTGCCTGGGGAGATTACACTCAGAAAGCCCTCAACAAAATAACACAAATGACCTTTGTTTACCCAGAAATCCAACCAGTTCTAGGAGAACTCCTTTACCTTGCCCTCAGGTTGTGCACGATAATGCCCCAATGCTTTCTCTGCACCTGCCACGTGTTTCTTCTCAACATATTCATGCTTTCTGAGGATCAGATCCCACATATGGATGTAGACTCAGTACCTGGGTGATGGAGTTCATTTGTCATCTGGCTCAAGCAGTGCTGGATTCCCAGTCAGTCCCCCTGCTTGTTGGAAAGGAGCAATGTCTCTGTTTTGAGCCACAATTTGGATGGGATCTGACACGATCTGACACAATCTGAAAAAATCAATTTCCTAATGATTCATCTTGCCCAACCTTCAGGTAGACACTGAGGTCTTCTCCTAGCCACTGGGAAGAGACCTGTAGAGATCTGTCCCCCTGGGAAGCTAAAGGTCTCAGAAAAGTGAAATGAATCCTCTTTTGCACCATGTACCCCAGAAGGAGCCAAGGCAGCCAGCAGAGACTGGTAGCTTTTGTTAACATTTGGCTAAGATCTAGTTCCAAACCCTTACTATGCTGGGAATGTTACTGTTACATGTACATTTCTACACTTCTACATTTTTAAGTACAAATGTAGATTTCATAGGTTTTTCAGGGGTGAACTGAGCCACAGCCTAAGGTGGGAGAAGTCATCTGAGAGACATGGCAAGGTATAGCTGGTTTTCTTCAGCTGCATCACATGAATTGTCCATACTGTACCTTGTGCTAGCTGAGAGACAAAGAAACCACCCTATTTAGCAGCTTCTTTTCCTCACATCCTAAACAATCCAGATTTCACACTTTTCAGGAGCTGGCACTCATTTTTTACTGATTTCACAGTATTCTAACAAAAAGCAGTTTTCCCCCTTAACTTGCATAGGATTATGATGAAGGTCTTAGAAAGAGATCATGGATGGTATTCTCCAGAGACATTCATGCCTTTAGGCTGCTTTATGAGTTTTTCTGTCTAGGCAAAGTTGATTTTTGAGAAAAAAAATCTGTAATACAGTAATGTCCTGCACTGGGATCAAAGTGCCCTTTGTCCTTACAGCAAAGCAGGCTGATATGTAGGTAACATTCTACACACACTTTGCCTGCACGTAAAAGTCAGTGCAAGGTGCCCAGTGGTGACAAACCATGATGCAATCTAGTGCTTGTGGGTTGTATTCAGATCTTGGAAACTTAAATACTGCTCCAAGATCTGTGCACCAAAATATTACTTCATTTTTTTGTTCTCATTATTTGTGAATATTTCTCTGAAGCAATGCAGCTTTGTATGTCTGGAGGAGAAATTGTCTGTATTCTAGGGCAAGTAGGCTGTCCTGTGTTTTGCTGTCAGCTGTTCTGCAAGGAAATAATGCCAAGGAGTTAATTATATTGGCACTTGTCTGCATGAGAAATTGCTCTCCTATGGGAAAATTACTTAAAAAATAATGATTTTCGTCTGATAGGTTTTTCTGCAAAGTAGCAGTTTCTGAAAAATCAGGTCTACAGGGATAGTACTTTTCAGCTGTCCATATTATCTATTTTGCTTCCCTCTTTTGTAACACTGACCTTTGGCAGCTGTTTTTTGGAGTGAATAATGAGCATGAAAAATTCTAACCCCACCATGATTCTTTTTCCTTGTCCTTCATTTGATGTTTTTTTTTCAACTCTCAACATCCCATACATAACCCAGACAGGGATTCTTTGACTCCTAGCAGGGACACCAGTCTGACTGAAAATTAGACTTCGTGTGTTTGTGATTCTCCATTCACACATTTTGCACACAAATAGATTATTTCTATAAATTCTGAGATACAGGTGGACTCAGTGAGAAGGTAAAAAAATAGTATCTACTGCATCTCTGATCATGAAGCATCTAGAATTTATATAGAAGTCAGTTAAAATTCAATGTGAACCTAATTTAAAATTACTATAGCCTAGTGAAAGCAATGCTAGGCAGATCTTCCCCCTTCCATTGTCAGCCTCAACCTAGTGCCACAATATCGTAATATTTTCCATAAAACGTATGTGAAGGCTCAGGGATTTGGAACAGCAGCTGAGAAAGGTGATTCTCCCTTGGTAGAAAATCAAAACTTGATTGTGAGAGGGAAAAGGAGAAAGAGGGTGGGTAACTGCTGAGCATCCAACAGGTGCTGACTGACTGTTGTCTGTCTGGTGTTGTTAAACCTTTTCTGTGCAATGGGATTCTGAAGCTTATAAACTGAATAACTTACCTTGGATAAAAAATAGTAAGAGAAGGTGAAATGAAAAGGGGCTGAGCTCTGAGACGTAAGTGGGGCAGGGAAACTCTAGGTTTTCTGAAGGAGCAGGGAAGCTGCCACGAAGAGCAGGAAAGAGGGCAGTTCCCAGAGACTGCTAGCAGGATGCATGCCACAAGAAAGTGGTGCAACACAGAGCCTTAGCACAGAGCAGTAGCATAAATGCCCTTTTGTAAGAAAAGAGTAAACAGAGTTACTGAAAACTCAACAGAAAGAGGTTTTTAGGAATCCTGGTGTGGAAGAAGCTGTAGGGTTACATAGCTAAAACAGAGATAGTGTAAGGCTGTGTAGTGCAAGTATGTTGGATCTAGGGGACACATGAAACCCAGGAGGAGTAGCACCCAGCATAAAGGGTGATTAGGGTGCTGGAGAACAGAATGGCCAGGAGCCCCTGGTGTGCCCAGTAACCTCAGCTTTATGGAAGGCAACAAGTGTGAGACCCCCAGTTACGAAAAAATTTAGATAATCTTCAAATATGTGAATGCTTTAAGGCTTATCTGAATTCCAAATCAATTGAAGTTCATCTCTGAAGAATTAGGATTAATGCCTATTTCTAATGAAAGCATGCTCCTTGCTTGCAAGCATTACAGTGCTCAGGTCAAGAGCAAACATGTCCCGCTAATACTTTTGTTTATGTCAGGGATTTTTCCCACTGTGCTACAGTATTTTTCTCTCTCTTCTGTGTAGTCTCACACACTTAGGCTTGTTTTACATAGATAAGCTCCTTATTCTCTGCTGCATTCCCTTCTATTTGACTTTATTTAGAAAGCCAACTGCTTCAACATGACAAAATGCTCAGACAGCCTGGAATACCTGACTTTGACCATAAAAACCTGTAAGCTTCTCCTGTGACATTGGAATGAAAGAGCCTGATAGATGGTAAGCCATTCAGTAATCTGGATAGAATTCCCTAGTGCTGTTCAAAGAATTAATGAATTCCTGGGCTCTGAAAAAATCCTTTCTATAATATGGAGACCCGAATGTGACACCTTTTTTTCACTTCTCTGTAGTAACATTCCATAGGGACTTAAAGGAAAAGACCTGAGATTTACCTCTCAAAGGAGTTTGCCTGAATTTTCTGAACTAGAGTCAAGAACTCTATGAGTTTTACTTCTGGTGTCTGCCAGCTGAGTTGCTGTGGCAGAGCTCTGGCACATAAGGAGAGTCCTCAGTGCAGTAACTGCTTGAAGCCAGTGAAAAAAATTTTCTGTTGCTTTCACTATTTGCTAATGATATAACATTTCCCCTCTCTGCAAAGCCAGGGATAATGCTTTTCGAATTAATAAATGTGCTCAGGGAGGTTCATGTTCGAGCTTGAATTTCAGTTTGTAAAGAATGGCATTAAAAGTGGTGGCATTTCAGGATTGCATGGTGTTTGCATGTTTTAGCCTTTTTAATTTTCATTTTCACTGAGGAGTACGTCTGTATTTTGAGTTTTAATGATCATTCTCAGATTTCTTTGTTCTTAGGACTAACACTGCCTATTTTAATTGGAAGTAAGAAAACGCTACTGATCTTATGCAGAAAAATAAGAAAAACATCATTTTGTATCTTAAATCAAATCCAGTTAATTCAAAAATGAGGAAATGGATACTGCTAGCAAACAATTTTGAAGACAGATGGGTTGGGTTGGTCTTGAGGTAAAAAATCACAGGGTTTTTTATAATTTCCAAGGTTGTGTACAAGGAGCATTCTGGACATGGTTCAAAGTCCAAAAAAAGGAACATATAAATAGATGATTCCTGCTTTAGGGCATTTGTAATATATGAATTCACCTGGCACCTGCTCATCTCAGCAGGCTTTTGCTTTGAAGCATTTAAACTCCAAGGTCACTGGGCACTGATCATTACTATTTCATAAGCTACCCCTATAGGTCTTGTGATCACTCAGAAACAAACTTCTGTTATTCAACTTTAATATGTATTCATGTCTACATACTAATCTATCAGTCTAGACAAGTGATTTAAAAAAAAAACCCTAATTCAGTTTATGCACAAAGCTAACTGAATATCCTTGTGCCAGCCTTAATATTTCCTGTGTCTGAAAGATGCTGGAACTTGCCATGAGATCAATGTTTCTAAAGGTCAGTCTATCTTGTAGTAAAATGATTAGGTGGTTTATATTTTAAATTTGTTTTTTGTGCCATTCTTACACTAAGACATATGTAATAAATCTACAACATGATGTAAATGTTTCTGACAGCAAAAAAAACCTTAACAGAGGTCAGTATTTTCCTAGGGTCTTGGCTAGGCTCCTTTGGGAGTGTATGATATTTTTAAGTGAATTTCCATCAATTATCAATTTGTTCTCAGTGGACTGCAGAATGTCAAATGATTAATTGAGAGCAGACATGACAATGAAAATCTTCCTCCAGCTATAATGACCAAAAGAGGTTCTGTAGGGTTAAATCATGTTCTTTTCGTAGGCTATATATATTTGCTAAGCTATTGCAGCTGTGTACTTTGTTCATCATCTTGCTGTTTAAGATTGTAAAATGCTGAGTCTAGGGCACTTCATTCTGGTACCTGAGTACAAATAGGTGTGAGGAAATGCCTGTTTTTCCACCATGCAGGGCCACCTGGGTAGGCTCTTGGAAAGCTTCTGCAAATTTGCACAGGGCCAAATTAGCCATTGGTTAATGGCTAATCATCCTATAATGTCATTTGAATTACTCAAGTCTCTGTTTAGTGGAGTGTGGAGGTCATTATAGATACAGGTAGATCACCACATGGACTCACATGGACGCAGCTTCCATGTGAACTGTGGTGTGCATGAGTGCCTTTGCACTCTGTCATGTGTCCTGGGCCATCCAGGCCACAACTCCCTCCTGTCCCTCTGTCCCACCTTGTAATAAGATCTCCATCTGCCCCACAATAAAATCCCTTGGACATGTTGTTGAGTGGGAAGCTACCAAGTGACAGTGACAGTCACACATTTATTAATTGAATTGGTGCCTGCTTCTTGCCAGGAGCTCTGAGGAAATGCTATACTAACCATTTTATCTCATAAGCAGAGTTCCTGTATCCACCATGGGCTTCCCTGAACTTTGGCATCAACTTCCAAGCACATTTACTGGTGTCACTGGCCTGAAAATACCAAATGAATGCCTCATGAAAATAGATTTGAGAGGAAACAGCATTGTATCTTGCAAGAGATTAAACAAAAAAGTATTTCAAAAGGGAAGGGACAGAACAGATCATGACCCTATGTAAAATACATTAATAACATCTGTATTTCCTTTTCTCTGTTTTTTTTTTTCTTTTTGTTCGTCCTCAATTTTGAAGACAAGAATAAAGTATGCCACAACATTTCAGGGAGAAAAAGTTAAGGGCTAAACACTTTTGTGATGCGGAACCAGCAGAAGAAAATTGTTAATAGCTATTGTAGGCAAGGCACTGGTTGTAGGTTTTTTAGCTTCTCTGAGCCAAAAGCTCTTGCTAGTTCTGCCTTTAGTAGACGTGAAAGCTAGGTCTGTGATCCAGGCAGGAAACACTCGGTGAAGGCGTACTAAAAAAAATATGAGTAGCTTTGAAGTAGGGCTTATCAGCATGTTACACTGAGCTAGTTTTGTACAGACAAAAGTAAATGATACACTTTGAAATACAGTGGGGCACATGAGTCAACAGCAGATTAACTGGCTGTTATTCCTTGATATATTGTAAAGGAAAATCTTGCTTGTGTATGTAAATACACAAACTCCCCAGTGCCCTTTCCTCATGCAGTGCTGCGTGCCTTACGTAGTGGGAAATGCAGATTGCTGCTTTAAATGGACAAAGGCAACGTGTGTATACTTTTCCATGATGAAGCCTCTGTGGTTATATTCCCCTTTACCTACTGCCAGCCAAGCTGGGAGTCTGAATTCCAATCACGTAACAGATACACGCTCAGGTTTATAGAGTGCGAGCTTGTGAATAGTTCAATGCAACAGTTGCTGCAGATAAAAATAGCAATTTCTTTTCTCACTATCTCTGAACTAGGAGAACTCAGAACACCTCCTGTACCACAAAAATAAATAAATATCAGCTGAGCCTACAACTTAGCTGTATCTATGACTGTTGTGCCACTGTTCTAGATCTACAACCACAGCTATTACAAAATCTGCTTTTTGCAGTTGCGGTGCATTTTATCCCTGCCCTGTGTCTGTGTATATTCTTTCTGGGGAGCATTTAGCTTCTCTTTCTTGGCCTACATAGCACATAGGCCCCCACATACCACTGCTGAGAAACTGTTCAGTCTCTGGACTGTTCAGGACATTTTCTGCGTCCAGGTATGCTTTATCAATAATGGTAGCAAAGCAGAGGCTGCTGTGTCTTTAAGACAAACTCAAGCAGAACAACAACCATCTTATCCAACAGACCCTCTATGTGTTGTGCAGTGTGTAGTGTCTGGGGAGGAAAGAGTAGCTGGCTTACAGCAGCCAGTTAGGTCTCTGCTAGAGTTAAGAAAAATTATTATTGCCCATACTCAGGTCAAAGAGGTAGGAAGCTTGAGTTCCTGACTCCCAAGTGCTTGCTTTACAAACCTGGAGTCCACAGAGTGATTTTAAGTATTTTATATAAAAAAACATTCTGCAAGTGGAGTGATGAGCATGGAGCTATTGGGGAATTATTCCCACTGCTCACTCTCATGGGGTGTGGAGGTCAAGCATGAACTGAGATTGCTGTACTGCCCTTCTAACAGCAGTTCCCAGACCAGATCACTCCTGCTCCTCATCACCCCAGCCTTCATGCAGAGCTGACCTGGGCTGAACACGAGGTCTGCTGCCTTAAGGAGGCCAGGAAGTGCCCTCCTTTTTCATAGGGCAGCACTATGGTCCCTTCACTACTACACAAAGCAGTGCACGGCATCCCATGTCTTCCTGAAAGTCTGTCACAGCCCATAATATTGGAGCCACTGGAAACCAGCTTAGGGAAATATGTACTGGCAAACTAAATTTGTTTAATCCCCTTCATCTCTGTGATTTTCTCCTCTAAGCGTGATTCAAAAGAATTTTAATCCCTCTCATGTAGGCCAGAGAAGGCACCAGGGCCAGCAGTTTGTCCACACCTAGCAGAACAGTTGCCACACTTTATGTTCACATTCTGCCTTAACAAACCCTCAGATATGGCCAGATAGATAAGTCCTTAGAATTGTTTGGATGCCTCAAAAGGCTTTGAAATGTCAGATCAAAATCCTTAGCCACTCTTGCTAACTAGCGTTCTACCTCAATAGAGGACAAAAGACTCATGCACTCTGAATGATTTTCTTTATTCTGCTCTCCTTCTTGCAATTTAAAAGATACCCTCTGTCCTCAGTATTGGACTTCACTGCACTGTTGGCTACTGCTTCATACTGATGATTTCCAATGAGCTTGACATCATTAGGTATTGGGCTCCTGGTGGCAAGGAAAAAGTAAATTTTAGCTTTTTCTTTAAAGATGACACTCAGCAAGGAGGTGCTTTAGTCTTTGAAAAATGATGAAAGAAGCATAGCCTGAGGTGGGAAAAACCAGCAAATAACTCCAGCCCACGACTATTATCTGGGGAATATTTGACTATAGACAGAACTGTAGATCTTTTATTAGTATCAGCTTGATGGGTCTATTGAAGTTGCTCCACAAAGTACAAAAAGTCACATGAAAAGAGGAGCACGTACTAATTTTGGTCTTTCTTTGTGCCATTATGCGAGGAAGGCTGTAAATAGCAGAAGTGTGTAATTGCTAGTCACACTCCTTTCTGTTGAGCAACATTTTTTTTTACACCCAGGGTTGCCATGCAGAAGTTGGGCAGATCTCAGTGCAGGAAAGCACTGAGTTATAGATGGCTTATGAGACTTTTTAACCCCTCTGCCTAAAGTGCAAGCACATCTGTGTGCTGCATACATCCAGCTGGTTTGTGGATGGTGGATTTGTTTCCTGCACAAGTCCATAAGTGCTCTCATAACGTCTACCAGCACAGGTGCAATTGCTTTGAGAAACCACACCCTGGGCACTTTTGAAAGGCAGAACTCCTCTGGCTGTTCCTTGCACACAGCTGCCCAAAACAGTAGAGAAGAGGTAACAGAGTGCCCTATTCTGCCCTTCCTCTTTGCCCACCCATCAACTCCTTCCTGAGGAGGACACTGTCCCACGGCCCATAGCAGAGCACCTAGCAGCCATGGAATTCTGCAGGACCCTTGAACAGACCCCTGCCACCGTGTTTTGTTTGGCCTAGGAATGAAGAACTCCAGAAATCTGGAGCAGAGCCATGTTGTTGTACACAGAGCCTCTCTTAAAAAGGGCGCATAGGTCTGCATAGGCAGGTGTTGGCTGCTCAGTATCAGAGCAAAACATTACTGTAAAAACAAAACAAAAAAAAAAGCTGTGTCCTTGGCTGAAGATAAACCCAGCAAAGCAAATTCAATCCTTTTAAAATGTAAATATTAATTTAAACTTTCATTTTAACAGCACCCTTGGGTCTGTTGCCCTTTGGCTGGAATACCTCCACTCTCTCCTCTGCTGCTGGGCAGTACTACTGGGATGGGAGCCCATCCTTTCCACAGTATGGGGAACAATTTGCTCAAGGTAGGAGGAAGCTGTTGTCTTAGGAGTCTTGTCTCTTGGGATCATGACACATGCAAAGGAAAAGCTGGACTATGGGGAAGAATTTTCTGAATGCCAAGCAGGCCATGCAGTCTCACCAGGCCCTCCAAGATGTGTCTGAGTCTGGCTGTTAAGCCAAACATTTTTTAATATGTCTTTGAGCTGCCTGTCTGCCCCACACTCACTGCAGTGCTGCAAAGGATGATGCCTTATCTGACTGCTCAACTCTGTAGTCAAGAAGCACAGGAAGAGAAAAAAAAGCTAAGAAAAAGAAGGAAATAAAAGGTAAGAAGGAGATGGAAAGAAGAGGCTGAGATATGAAGAGCATGGTGGCAGGCACCTAAATCTACCTCTTTTGTGATGTTTATGAAAATAGCCAAACCTAGGAGAGGCCTGAGGTACGCTGGCACTCTGTTGGGTACAGAATGTTTCTCAAAGATACAACAGTGAAGGCCAGTGGCTCTGGGTAGGGATCATTGCTGAAGGATAATACCCTCCTGCACCTCTGCTGAGCATCTCTGTGACATTGTGGATCTCCCAAAAATATGACGACTGCTGTTTGACCCACCAGTTAAGAATAATTTCCAGTGCAGCATTTTTGGCCCAACAGTCCCTTCTTTCAAATTCTCCCTTCTGATGATGCAGATTTTAACGGAGTTTGTGGACATGTGTGTCTGGATTAATCTCGTGTTCCTGTGAGTAAAATTTACTAATTCTTATAAATAATGTTTTTTGCCCAACTGAGCTGTACTTTGGGCAACTTGAAATTCAGGTGTCTGTACTTATATTGTGCTGAAAGGCATAGTTCCCAGTACCTGGAAAACTTGTTGTACCTGCTCAGAGAGGGAGATCTTTCCATCTCTGCCCAGCAAAGGGAGGAATTTTAAGTCAGCCTGGCTTTCCATCCTCAGTTTGTAATTCTGTTGCTAAGTGGCAATGAAAGAAGATTATCGGATCACAGATTAACAGAAACCTCTATTCAGTGCTCTTGTGTAATTATACATTTCAGTTACTTATTTGAGAACTGAGCTTTAGCTTCTGTGCTCCTACCTGATAAAAATCCAGAGATTTTTATCCTCGGGGTCTGATCAGGATCCTGATAAACTGGCCTTTCCTTTCCACACTTAGCCTCTGTACCCTGGGGTGGGTCTCCCTACGAGAGTACCCTGAGGGTCTCTGCTCTCAGAGCGTCTCAGAAACTAAAGTCCTATCCTAGTCTTTTGGAATGATTTATTTTGGGAAAAAGTAAAGAGTTCAGACCCTTCAAAGTCACCCATTTTTTTTCCCCACAGATAAATTCCCTATTTCTTTCTTTCCAAGCTAATATATTTCACTCTCTCAGGCAAAAGTGGTAAAGCAGCATCAGAAAGTGGAGGAAGACACAAACCTGAGTGGCCGAGGTAATTTTTGAATGTTAAGGCTGAACCTCTGGCAGAAATTGCTTAGAGTGGGGTTTGAGGGGAACACAGTGGAAAGGGCACAGAAAAATCAGGAAACAGCATATCTGGCTAGTGTTGGGAATGTAGACAGAAAGGGAAGGAGAAGTCTGGGAAGAAAATGTAGTTTGTCAGCTGGGAGGAGAAGGTGGTAGTACACAGCGTGTACATTCATAGAAACATGAGGAGCAAAGACTTCCTTATGTAGGAAAAATAGTTTGATTATTTTAAGTAGAAAAGCTGCACCAGGGAGAACCATGCAAGGAAGAGGAGACAGCAGAAGGGCAGAGCTGTGTGGGGACCCATCTCTGTGACTGAGTGGGAGGAAAGAACATGAGCTGAGCATTTAACATGAGCAGGGAAAGGGTAGGTTGGAGGAGTCACCTGGCAAAAATGTAAGTAAAAGGAAGAAAAGGCATGGAGGGGAGGTGAAAAACAAGAGCTGCAAAAAGAACAGAATGGAAGGCTCTGTGGTGGGAGAGAGGATACACTTCCAGGAGGTGATGGACACAGACTGTCATGCAAATCAAACACAGAAACAGAAAGCAGCAATGTATAGAAAAGCAAATCTGTTGGGGGTTCAATATACCTGCTTTACAGGGGACTGGTGTTTTCAGTGTGTTATGCTTAAGTCTCCAAGGGAAGCAGTACCTCAAGGACAAACAAGGCTGAAATAATATTTTCAGAGTCAGTCTCTGTGTTTTAAACTGTAGCTGGCATTAAACATGTGCTGCCCCTGTGCCTACTCAAGACTGTGTTTGCTGGACATCCTGTTTTACAGAACTCTTTGCAAAGGAGACGTTGGGTTTTTTTGGTTTCAGATTTCAGAAGGAATGAACACACACTGTCCTTTTTTTCTGAAGGGCTTGTGTAATTCTCCTGTAGACCCACTCTGCTGGACCTTTGCTGTTGTGGTGGCTAAGTCGCTAAACTTGATATGTAATTTCTCTTTGGAGGTAACTGTGCTGTTTCCAAACAGGACACCGTGCTCGCTAAGATCAGTTTTAGCTCAGTGGCTGCAACAGGGTAACTACTGCCTAGAGTAGTGGGTCCACAAATGAAACTCCTCTTGCTGGGATGAATCAACTGTTCAAACAAACTGTAAACGTTCACTTTGTGGCTCCTAAACCAGAACAGATTTTATCCTTGTATATTATGGGTCTCCTTCAGACTCAAACAAGAGAATTGGCAAACTGCAAGAGGTGTTCACTGCCTGTGAGATTTGGGCACAGCACCCTGGATGAGGACAGGATGTTTCTCCCATTCTTTCCTCACCACCCAAATCAATTAGGATCTGAGACACAGGTGTTTTTGAATTTTAGTCTGAGAGCTGAATTGACTTAATCATGACAGTACCCAGGGATCACTCCAGAAGTAAGGGTCTGGGACAGCTTGCCATGTGGAGATGGTGGAAACCAGAGAAGTGAGCAGGCAGATGAACCAGCTTGTACTTCTGAGCAGAGATATACATCTTGTGATTGCTGACCACATGAGCAGACTGCTTTTGGGAGGAAAAAAAAAAATTTTGCCTAATATCAGGTAGGACCCCTTCTGACATCATTCTGAAAGGAAGAAAAATACTCTTCAAAAATAGAGAGCATTGTCTTTTCATTCCTAGAGACATCCTGCTGGTTTTGTGGTTAGTCATCTGTAGTCTAAACTCCAGCTTTGACCAGAGTAATCAAAAACTAAATTGCTTGTACTCATGAAAAATAAATTGTTAGGACAATAGCAGCCTTGCTGTTTGCCAGAGTATTCAGTTATGACATGATGACTAATTTATCCCTTACCTTGCAATTATGTATGTTCCCCTATATGACCGATGTGATTTACAGAAACTCCCATTAGAATGACACTTGCCTCTCATCCCAGGCTGGGCTCTGCCCACAAGGAAAAGAAATTTCTGGACTCTCTCATGGTGTCCTTGCTAAGACGTTGAGGAAACTACCAAGAGGACCCTGATGAAGCAAATACAACAGTGTCTTCATGGCAAAAAGGGTCTAGTCTTGACCCTAGGTCAAGCTTCCTCTCCTCTTACAAATCTTCCAGAGTAGTGAGGTGGAAAAAGAAAGAAGCACCAATAAAAGAAAAACTTCTTTCTGAGGAAAAACTATAAAGCATGGACAGAGAAAAGGGGTGGAAAACATACTGTATTGCAAAGCACATAACAAGATTTTTCTTTTTCCAAGGTGACATCCTGTGCTGTGTTGGGCAATAGTTTTTCCCAGTCTTGTCTTAATTTTTTGCTGATAACATAAAATCAACATCCACAATTGGTCCCTTTCTAGAGGTGTCATTGGTAGGTTGTTCCTTTTGACTTAGGGTGACAGCCATACATAAACCACCACACAGTGAACTGCCATGCTGGAATGCCTTTTTGTCTCCTCCTGTAGCTTTACTCATCACCTGCATAAGCCCAGCTCATGGGTAGAGCTATCTCAGGTTAAAACTGTGCAAAGTTGAGAAGAAGAAGAGTGATGGAAATGGGGATGGAGACGTTGCTCTGGTATTACTTGATGATTAGAGTGCTGATCCCTCAGGGCACTGTTTGTTAGCTGCAGTTCTACTAATCAGGTTGAGTACTGTTTCTTTGCATGCGTCAAAACTTGTGAAAGAAAAATGCTGTAAGTGAGTCCTAAGGGATTCATCTTTTGAGAACAGGAAAGTGTTGGTATGTTGCCAGAGAACGTCTTATTTAAGAGATCAATGACCAAGCTGGAAAAATCGTTATTATTTGGAAGGGATTTGTTACCTACACGAAAGGAAGCACTAAAAAAGAGAGGCTGTATTGCAGTCCAGGACCTTGTCCTTTGTTCCCATGGGATTTACTGAGCCCAACTTGTTAGATTTTAATGCCGCTAACGATGTGTTTGTAACCGAACCAAAAACCTTTCAGATGCAGCGGGGCTGGAGCGGTGTCCCCGACAGCGGCGTGTCGTGTGAGGGCAGTTCGGCAGCCGCTCCGCTGCCCGTCCCTTGCAGAGGTGTCCGTGGCACCTCGCTCCGCGTGTGAGCCTCCCGCAGCCCGGCTTGGCTGCGCCTCCCGCATCCCCGGCAGGCAGGGGACACGCGGTCACGGGCTGCCACCTGGTGGCCTCAGGCACCGCTCGCCTCCTCCTCACTCCCCTGGGCGTTCCTCCAGCTCTAGGAAAAGTACTTGTTGATTTTGCTGGTTTGGTTTTGGTTGCGAGGCAGGGGGCAGGAGCTTTCCTGCACAGGAGGGACAATGGTACCCTGGGGTGCATCGGGAAGAGTGTGGCCAGCTCAGTGAGGGAGCTGATCTTCCCCTTCTAGTCGGCCCTCGTGAGGCCACATCTGGAGTGTTGTGCCTGGTTCTGAGCTCCTCAGTACAAGAGAGACAAGAAGGTACTGGAGATGGCCACAAAGATGATTTGGGGTCTGGAGCACCTCTCTTATGAAGAGAGACTGCAGGAGCTGGGTCTGTTCAGTCTAGAGAAGACTGAGAGGGAATCTCATTAATGCCTATAAATATCTTAAAGACAGGTCTCAAGAAGATAGTGCCAGACCCTTTTCAGTGCCCAGACACAGGACAAGGAGTAAGGGCCATAAAATAACACTTGAGATGTTTCACCTCGACATGAAGAGGAACCTCTTTCCATTGAGGGTGGCAGAGCACTGCAACAGGTGCCCAGGGAGGTCACAGAGTCTCCCTCTCTGGAGACATTCAAAACCCACTTGGACACATTCTTGTGTAACCTACTCTAGGTGACTCTGCCTTGGCCGGAGGTTTGGAGTAGATGATCTCCAGAGGCCCTTTCCAACCCTAACAGTTGGAATTAACAGTTGTAATTCTCTGAAGGAAAGATTAAATGGTTCTGCTTTGTGAAATATGTTACGCCTTTGGTGCCTCCTGGGAAGCAGCTGGTCATTCGTTGGTAATAAAGATAACAAACCAATTCTCTTATTTTCTTTTCACTGACACCAGGGAAAATGTCAGCCATTCCTCTGTTACTGTGATTCAGAAGCTTATCTGTGCTGGCAGACAGAGCCAGACATAAAGAAAAATCCCCCCCACCCCCGAAATAATTCTGTTACCAAAGTAAACAAAAAAATATATGCTGAAGGCAGATTCCCTTTCCCTTTGAAAGCCTGGATTTCTTTCCTAATGATCTGCAGACAAACTTAATGCACTTAGATAGATATTGTCAAACTCCAGCTCCTCTAAACAAAATACCAGGCAGTCTGATGGATGAGTGGGAGGCACAGTGGAGTATTTCAGTTCCTGTTGATCCTTTAACCTGGCTCTAGAGCACAGCAGGAAAAGGTAGATGTGGGAGAGAAACAAAGAGGGGTTATCTGAGGGGCAGGGCCTTCCAAAGGAGGCTCTCTGAAATGAACCCTGGTGGTACTAACTGCTGATTTATTTGTGGTACAAATTCCTTCCAATACAGCAAACATTCCTCACAGAGTATTTCTCCCTAACACACAGCAGATAATTTTGTAAACTCAGACTGAGCAGTAGATTCAGCACATTCTCTTCCAGAAACAATTTAAGAAATAACAGCTTCTCTCCTTCTTCCACACGACATTGTGACACATATTGTGTCACATTGTCCTTTTCTGCTAATCTCAAACTTCAGCTGATGCAGTAAGAGAGCCTAAAATTGTGTTTACAGCAGAACCTCACTGCTTGGAGGCTTTCTACCTCAAATTATTTTACTGCTCGTCAAACCACATCACATCAAGAATGTTTTTGTTCCATTCATGTGCTTCAAAAGTATTCTTCTTCTTTTGTCTGGGTCAGAATTCTCCCTCTCAGTGAAACACCTGGATAAGATATCTGGGAAATAAGTGAAGACGCTCTGGGACAGCATCATGTTCTGCCTTTCCCGCTGGATTTTGCTGTTCATTAATAACTAACACATCCCTGTGTTAGCAGCACTGTTCTGGTCACAAATGAAAAGCAGTACCACAGGACCTCTAAGAAGAAAATTAATCCTCTCCCAGCCAAAACCAGTACAGTGGGATGTCAGACTGCACTACAGCTTATCAGTGTGATTTGTAGAAAGGGGATCACAATAAAGGGGTGAGATCTTTGGTAAAGATACACTGAAATACCTCTTGTGTGTTAGTAGGTGTCTTGAAAGTTTATGATTTTTTAGCAGAATGTTAATTTAAAAATCTCCTTCAAAACACTTCCTTAATCCTTAAACAGCCAACTATACTTCTATACTGACCTGGATTAATTTACAAGTCAATTTTTACTGTGGCTGCTTTCCCAGCTCCTGTTACTGTGTTATTGTACTTGTATCTTCTTTTAATTTGACACTGGTTTGCAGGAATTTTCTTGAATTTGAAAGGAGAACACAATGGAAAAGGGTGAGGATTTCAAGGCAGCTAGGTTTTTTTCTTATTTTAAACCTATCTTTAGAAAAAAATTACCCTGTGTGTCTCACAAGTATTTTTAACTAATCTTTTGAAGTAAAACAAGCAGAGTGAGCCAGAAAATTTATCAAGAGTTTATAATGATGGTTGACTCTATTCAAGTTTTAAGGGGAATTTTCATGCGAGAGAAGACCTTGTTCAGTTCTATTCTATCTTCCCTTTCTTCAATAAGAGCATCCTAACTAACATCAAGGGTGCTGTAAGGTCACTCTGTTTGGACTTGCTTCACATGATATCAAATATTTAAATGCTCATTAATTCAAAGAACAGGGGCGTGAGAATGACCCTGTGCTCCTTGTTCAGGACACATCCTTGAGATCCGTTCCAGCTTGTTTACCTGCTGCAGTCTGGACTTCATCTGCCCCAGGTGACAGCCATTTATCCAAAATGCAGGAAGCTCAACTACTAACGAATTCCACTAGCACCACCTGGAAAAAGGGTATTTGAAGCATTTTTGAACCCATCTGACACTAAGTGTAATTTGCTTGCTTGCTTGCAGAGAAGCCTGAAAAATCCCAAACAGAACCCTGACTGATATGGTTTGGTTTGTTTGTGTTAGGGAAAAATATTTTATCCTAGAAAGGCAAAGTATAGGGAGTTCCAAGTTACCAGGACTATGAAAAATCAAACACTTGTACAGATCTGTATTTCATCTCTCCCACCTCTTTCCCACAAAACTAAGGTAGGGTGGATAATGAGGAAACTTTTCTTTAACAGATCTATTGTTTTGACAGTACCTCCCCCAGGGTTCTGATTCAAAAAAGGTGTGAGAGGCTTTCTGTCTTTTCTGCTGTTGCAAAAATCAAGCTTGCTGGTTACAGAAGTGTAACACAGGATGATAAATAACAAAACGGGGCACACAGGGTGAATCTGCCCAAAGCTGTGTCACTGACAGGTGTGTGATAACTCAGGTGAGATGCATCACCTGGGAGATGTGCTAAAAGCTGATGCCGTAAGTACATAATTCCTTTTACATGGAAGCTCTGCTTTTAGTCTTATTTTCAATAAAAAAGTGATTGGTAACAATTAGGGAATAATAATATTAAAGAAGTAAATCTGCCTTACGCTGTGCTGGGAGCTTTTTATGAGGGGAAGAAATCTAGGGAAGCAAGGAAGGCACCAGCTTGACCAGCCAGAGCAGGTGGCAAGAGAAGGGGGAAAAGGCACCCATCTGGGATGGAGGTTGTGCTGGGCTACCACAGCTCTGCCCCTGGCGCTCAGCCCAGGGTTTGTGCCCTCCTGCTGTGCAGTGCCATGCCACTGCCACTCAGCTGCTCCCAGCAGCTCCGTGTCTGCCACCATCCCATGTCCCACAGCTGTTTGGGAGGCTGGATACAAGGCCTGAGGGAGACCCCTCAGCTGGTACCAGCACTGTCCCCTCAAACTCCTGCTCTCCCCCAAGGGTTTAAACTTCAGCCACACTCCAAAGACCTTGGATAATCATTAGCCAGGGAATCAATGCTGTTTGTTGCGTCATCACTGCGAGGTTATATCTCCGAGTTCTATTTGTTCTAGCAAATAGCAGATAACAGATCTAAGAGAAATAGTCTGATGAAACATTTGAAACATAGGTCAGAAACCGGCTTGGAGGATGGGAATGGCTATAAACCCTCCTGCTTCCCCAGCACCCAGTAGAACAAACTTTGCCACATAGTTTTCCACCAGTGTGTCCACAGCACCTTCTGGATGCACTCCTACCATATGGCTGAAGACACTTTCTGTTATATATTTCAAGGAAAGGAGCTTCAGAGCAATTTTAAAACCAGTGCTACCACTCTTTACATGTCAGTATCTAACAGAAAATAATCAAGAAAGTAGAGGGAACATCTGCACAGTGTGAATCCCTCTCTCCCTGTGATTCCCTAACTAACACAAGGTAATGTTGGAAGTTTCTCTAACCATCGGGCATATAAAAAAATTTGCTTAGAATTACATAAAAAATTTCAGCTGTGGCCCCCACTGTCATGTTCCCTATCACTGTAACCTCAGTGGCTCCATGAACAGGTAGCTGTAAAAGTGAGGATAATAGGGATCAGATAACTAGCTCTGCTTTGCCTCAAATTAGAAGGCTTTTCCTGTTTCAGTGTTTTTTTCAGACTATAAAGATGTGGTACAGTGAAGATGGCATGGGCCACTGATACCAAATACTGGTACAACATATTTTGTCCATATCCTCTTGGACTGCAAAACCCAAGACCCTCCAGCACTCAGTACTGCCCAGGGAGTTGTCCTTCATGGCAGGGAGGCAGCTCTGGCACAGTCATGCTCCGGCAAGTTAAGTACCCATTTTGGGAGCCGCATTCAGCATCTGTTCTGCAGCAACGGTATGGCCATCTACCCTTCTCTTGGGGAGAGGGCCCTACATTTGATTCTTGGCTGCCAGGGTGCTGAGCAGTATGTGCTGGGGAGTATTGACCACCTGCAGGGCTGGCTCCTGAGGTGAGCCCACAAGGAGAAACTGGGAGCTGGTGACTGCAACTGCTCTGTTGGTTCAAGAGTCACATTGACTACATTCGTACAGTTGTTTCCTGGTGGTGACTCTCACTAATCACACCAGAGGGCTGGGGCACTGGGCATGGCTTATTGAGCAATCAGGGTGCTGCCCCACATCGGTTTTTTATTCAGCGATTGCTCTCTCTGCAGGGAAAGCAGAACACCATTTCTCCTCATCCAGCCAAAATCCATCACTTTGCCTCAGGTGAGTGCTGTCCTGTCGTAACTTGACATCAAGCCTCTCCTGGATCATGCCAAAAGTCCTCATCACCCAGTATCCCATCAGCAGCAGCCACACAAAGATGCCTGTGGAATGATTTCATAGTAGGGCTCTCAGCTTTTCCTGTGTCTGGAAGCCATTTCTGTGTGTTCAGTAACCTCCACTGCCTTACTTTTCCATGCACTTGGGCCTTGAAAAGCTACCTTGAAACTGTGCAAGCTCTATGTGTTTGATAGCCTGCACTAGCAGCAGGCAGAGGCCAACCTTCCTGCCCATAAAGTAAGAAGAACAGATGGCTGTCAATGCACTCTGAGCTCACTGGAACTCAAAGGCCACCAGGAAGGAGAAGGGGCCAGCAGAGGAGACAGCCAGCACCACCAGCTCTGCTACTGCAGTGCATGCTGAAGGAGTGATGCACTGTTGGGATGCCTCAAGGCCATAAACACCACCACTCTCCTAGGGATAGCAGCTGATTTACTTAACTTTTTAAAAACTGATTTACTGCTGATAACCCTGATAAGCCTTAAACCTTTGATGGTGGTCTATGGTCAAATTCCCAGGAAAGAATGGAGCCTGGAAAAGATTGTACTGTCTTGTGAAGTCTAACCTAGCTCCAAGTATACACTGAGGGATGACACAGAAATACTTCGTGGGTATGCAGGACACAGGCTGCATCCTTGTTGTGGCAAGCTGGTTCATACTCAGGGAGTCCAATGTACTTAGCAAGGATTCACAGGTAAAATAAATCACAGAAGAGCAGCAAGAGTATAATCCCTGTCGTGCTGGCATTTCAGCATAACTGTGCTCTATTATTCTTAGATAAGAAAATTACAGACTTTGCTTCTTCCTTTTGAAGTCACAGAAGGCATCTCTCACAAAGATAAGTGTCTGGGGCTAGTCCCCCTCTCAGGGTTATCTAGCAGTCAGATGCTAACCAGGAACCTCCATTAATTTGGGTCTATACATTCCTCCCACCAGTCACTGTCATTTACAAAACACAGCTCCATTAGAAGTGACTGACTTAATCTGATGGATGTTGTGCCAGCATTAACACATGCCGCCATGCTGACAGCAACTGAAGCCTTGGTACAAGACTAAGTCAAATAATGGAGACTCACTCCTAATGAATCTATTCAAATAGACTCTTTAGAGCACAAGCAGATCTGTGATAGAAGTTTATATACAAACATTACACAGGGAAGTCAGGATTTCTGTGACATGATCCTGACTCTCACATCTTCTGGATGTTAACAACTGCATGTTTTAACACGTTATAAAACCGAGACTATTTTATGCCACGTTGGCTGGAAGCAAAAACTGATTAGAAGGGTTTGACTCAAAGCCCAGTAAATCTGTAGAGAGGATCCTGTTGTCTTGCATCAAGTTACTACAGAATTGAGTGCACTTAACCCCAAGGCAGAATTTGCATTTTTTGTCAGAATCTTTAAGTTATAGCAGGACACCAACTTTTTTAACATTTGCATCTTTCAGATATTCCTTGAAGATGTTTGGGAAATCCCAGTCCTCATTCTATCTTTAAACTCTTTATTTGCAGTAGGAAAGTCAGTGTTTTCACTGGGGTAGCTGTTTGAATGAAGAATTAAAAAATACAGTCAAGTTCTTTATTTTAAGATAGCATAAACCCACAAAGATACTCTATCAGAAAGTCAGAAAAGTGGTGACCACTTAGAATGGCAGGCTTGCTTAGAAGTAAATACACGTATTTTAAAAATGTAGCGTAAAAGACAAATAAGCAATAGGTCCACGCAGGCAGGTGGTTTGATATGTTTGGAAATACTACTCCACTTAATGTAATGGCCCACCTGTCATGGTTGAGCATAGCCATAGTTCCTAGTTCGTCTACTTATGTTTTTGAAGCAACTTTTACCATTAGTAAAACTAAACACACTGAGAGCATTTCTAGTCAAAGGCAGAACACATCAGTGGAAAACATAACAGTGCAGCTGCAGGAAAACTCCAGGAGATGGAGACAACCTGAAAGCTCTGCAGGTCCACAGGCTTTGCAGAACCTTATGACCAACTTGCTGGTTTCACAGGTATGAAAGAAACATGGTACCAATACCCCATCTAAAATACTTCTACTCTGAGAAAATATAAGCAATGTACGACAGTTTTTCCTGTATAAAATTAACTTCAGAATGTTCCAAATGGCATACAAATATTTACATGTGCATATATACATACTGCCAAACAGTGCAGTGTCTCCTGCTTTTACCACATAAACTTCAAGGAAAGCGAAGTAAACTCAAATGGTGTAGAGCTAAAGGGAGCTTCCTCTTGTCTTGTCACAGCCAAGGAAAGCTGCCATTACACAGCACTATACCAGCCACTCCAGCTCTGGTACTGAAGCTAGAGGAACCTCACACACACCAGGCTGATTTCTGTGTCTGTGAGTTCACAGACACAACTGCAAATACTTAATTGCACCTGTAAATCAGATCCTACAGATGTCGAAGGGCCATAAACTTTGCTGGCAAAGCCACTGACTAAATCCCTGGCTCTAAAGCCAAGGTAAGTCTTGGCTGTTTCTCATAAGTTAAATAAAGTGGAAAATGTACACAATGCAAATCCTTACTTGTCCATGTTAGCGTAGACTCACACCAAGTAATGGAATTTTTACACTGAGTGGTGAAAAAATTGCAGTTCTCAGCTTTTTTTCTACTTGCTCTCTTTAACTGCTGTGGCAACGTGCAAGTATTGATTGCTTAAGTTACAAATTCTGATAACCTGAAATTGTGACATCCCTTCAGGAGATCAACACACCACTGCCCTGAAGACACACTAGCTTTGGTGGCCTCGGCTTCTCAGGAAGATTTCCTAGCAAGGCTCAGGAAGAGCTACCATGGCCCACAACACAACGGCAAACACACAATGAGAAACTGATTCCCCTTACAGGAGGACTTCAGATACATTCAACAGCAGTTCAAAAAGCTAACTTGTGCTTTGCAGGCACTCCTGCAAATCCAGCACTAGATTTGGGACTTTTTTCTTGTTTTCCCATAATTATGCAGCTCTGGTTATGTGGTATTGTTACACGACCTGTATAATAAAAAGCAATAACAAAAATAGCAAACCAGGAAAAAAAAGTGTATTTCCCACATCTTTCCACTTCCAAAGCATCCCTGCTGATGTAACATGACACCAGATTTCCTTACTCGCTTGCTGGTCATATAATCCATATTTATACAAACTAGTGCAGATGAGTACCTGTCATTCTGGAAGCTCCAGCAAATTTGGGTATCATGGTATCATGCCTGAGGCAGGATGCATGCAGACAGAAGGGTGCTGGACACTGCCACCCCTGCAAGGAGCCAGGCTATGAGCGAGTGTACTGCACTGTGCTGTATTTGGTGACCCTGGAAGACTTGCTCAGTGTGGCACTGGCAGGAGGTGGCCCTTGTAAGTCAGAGCCCATGAGGTCAAGCGGGGAGTCTGTGATCAGCGCATGCTCTTGCCTTCCTGAGCTGGCACCTGCTGCCTGTTCAGCTCTGCTCTGCAGCCCCGAGGCTGTCACCACCCTTTCATTCAGCACCGTGCTGCGTTCCTCTGTCGAAGTGGGGAAGCTGAGCGAGCCCGGCTCTGCAGCGGGCACAAGCACCCTCTCTCGCTCCCTCACCACGACGTACTGGGAGTCAGGAAGATCCTGAACTGTCAGGGTTCCTGGCCCTGCACCCGCCGACTTCACCATGCTCTCTGAAACCACCACGTTACTTCCGTGTGGCAAATCAGGGATTTTCACCATCCCCTGAATGCTCGACGCAGGTGCCAGCACTCTCTCTGTCACCACTACGTTCTCCTTAAACTGGGGGTCTAAAAAGACGGCGGCCGAGCGGGCAGGAGCCCCCACAGAATAGGATGTTTCCATCATGGTGACATTGGTCTCCGCATGGCCTGCGGGAAGGTGCCGGGCATTGTGCTGCCCAGAATGGGACGATGAAAAGGTTGTTTCTGTGACCACCTCCTTGGACAGGGTGCTTTCTCCTGTGCCACTGCCTGTGTGCACAGGTGGGATGGACTGGAAATGACCGCCTGAGGCAAAGGCTTGTTCAGAGCTGGAAGCATTTTGCTGATCTAAGAACTGTGACTTTGCTGATCTAAGACCAAAACCTGATTCATTCTTGGAGCCACCATCTTTCATGTTGATCTGTCTGCCCATACATATTTCTGCTAGAGTCTTAAACTTGTCTCCTAAATCATCAAGAAAATGGTCATCAAGATCCCCCTCAATAAAGCTGCAGCAGCCGACGGAGCCGTGAGGGGAGCCTGATTCTCCCTGGGAATAAACCAGGAGACAGTCTTTTGCAGCTTGCTCTTCATCTTCATCCGCAAAAGAGACAGCTTTCTGTAGACAGAAAACAAAAGCAAGCAAAAGTTCATTAATGTCAGCTCTAGACTTAGTAATTTTGAAAAATCAGAAATGCTTGGTCAAAAAGGTTGAAATAAAAAATTTAACTGAACCCACAAAAACTGTCAACCAAATGAGGGCTGTACTTAACATGTTTTTTTTTCTTTTTGGAAATTAGTCTGAACTTGACAGTACACTTGATGAGAAGAAAAATCTGAGATTAAGTTTAAAACCTTGGATGCCATTGCCACGTGCTGCTGTTCCTTCCAGTAAATGTGCCATTTGTGATACTGCTCCATATTCATAAAGAAATGGTTTTAATTTTAGTTCTGCCAATGAACTTCACCTCTAACAAGGTTTTTGGGGGAGAATGCCAAGACCATTTCTGAGAGTATCCGAACATTTATAAACCAACATTTAACGAGCACCTGCTGACATGTTCATCACCTACCATGGCCCTTTTCACTAGCGCAGCCTACAGGATCCTACCCAAGATGTCCAACAGGAAACAAATCAAAAAGTTAAATTAGTACAGTATGGATGCATAGTTCGTCGTGCAAATTCTTTGGCTCTATGCAGGCCACCTGGCAACATGGAGGGCTCAGGGGTTCTGGCTATAGTGCTTACAGGGTCAGCTCAATCTGAAAGCAGCGTCTGCCACAGAGCTGCTGCAGTGCTGGCACAAATATCTGTGTATGTGCTTGCATCAGCTCCAGTTCCAAAAGTGAAGACAGCCAAATCCTCTGGCCCTGCTGAACCAGCTTTATCTAATATGGCTCTGGGCTTGTGCTCAGAACCATCCTTCTGCCACATTTGAAGTTCCGGACTGCAAATTAGCTCAGGCATCTGTGTAATGTGGTGTATATATCCAGACCCAAATTGACTCTGCATGTTTATCTGCATTTGATCCTGGAAGCAGGCACATAACCCAAGATTCTGCCACAAAAATCAGCATCTGAAACTATCTGGTTTGGTTACTTGTCTGTTTCCCCACCCCTATAATCTGAGATATTTTAGCCTCCCAGAAGCTGTATGGATACTGAGTATGATTTCCTTCCTTCAGACTTCATCAGGCAGTTATGCTTAAAGTATGTCACAAAAAGTGGAAGAAAAATAGATTGCTACTGTTGTATCTGTTCACCCAGAAGACCAGTAGCTAGAGCACTCTGAGACATACAAGTACCTGAAGCTCAAATCCTTCCCTGGCCTGAGGTGGTGATTCCAATCTACACAGCTACTCCCCTGCAAAATCACATCAGCTGCCAGCTGTAGGGTGTGAAGATGCTTTGTTTGTACAGGGGATGGTGCATGGAAGTCAAACTTTCACTACAAGGAGCTCACGAGCCACGGAACTAATGATGTGCACGAAGAGAATACGAAGAGAAATAGCTACAAGTAGGAACAACCTACTGGCCAATAGGTTAGTAGAAAAAAACAAAGGGGATTGCAACATGTGCCTCATACACTTTTGATGAATGGCCCTTTACCCAGGCTGCTGGGCAAACAGACAAGTCAGAACCACTTACAGCATCAGCTACTTTGAAAATACATCCCCACCCACTGGCGTATGACATCTTGGGCTTATCTTTCAAAAACTCGCTCCGCAGTAAAACTTGCTCCATAGCTGACTACTTTGCTCCATAGCTGTGACTCACAATGAGTCACAGGTGCCTCCCTAGAGACCAGTGTGGTTAAACCCCTGAGATTTAGATCACACAGTCTTTCTCAGGGCTTCTTCCTGGCCAAGGCACTCCTTTGCTATAGCTGAATATTCTGCATCCCACCCCAAATACCTTCCTTGAGAGAAAGGTCTATTTGTGTGACACCTTGCAAGCTCTCAGTGCTACAAGACTGAGCATTGCCACACTCCAAGTCCCGCACATCTGGCTAATCCAAAAATCCCTAATGCCCCCAACTTCACATGCACAATATCAAGACTGTTTATATCTACATATCTACTCATCTCTATTTGTCATAACATGAGCGGTATTTCACAATGCTAAGTATAAACATCGAAATACTGCTATTTTTGGGTCACATGCTTACGTCGTTGAAGTAGTCTCTTAAGAACTCTTCATTCATGGCTCCTGCCGCTCCCACCGCAGCTCCTCCTCCAGACACAACTGTCCTGCCGTCTACACCTGTCATGCCTTCAGCCGCTCCAGCTGCCACGGCTCCATAGTTGGCACCAGAAAGAAGACGCCTTTGCTCTTCCCATCTTTCCCTGGTAATTGTGTTGTGATGCTCTCCTACGCGGGAGGCAGAGCTACCTGCTCCTATTACAGTTTCTTCTCCACTCATTCCTGATGCTGCTGCTGCTCCGGCTGCTCCTGCTGCTGTTGCTGCTCCTCTCAAGTTCCCGAGTGCAGTGGGTGGAATGAAGCTTAGCACTGGCTACATAAATAAGACAAATTATTATGTGACATGAAAGCTTTGCTGTGTAGCACATGGAACTCACCAAACCAGCAGTGGGGCTGGGTGGGAACGGGGAGGGTGCTGTCTTACAACTTGTTTGAATTTGCACTTATACGTGTTGCTACAAAGAGTAAAAGCCTCCTAAAACAGGGTGCAGCTTCCACAAATGTATTGCCAAGAAGGTTCATGGAAATGTTGCTACAGATCATTGTTCACTTGAAACTCAAGAGGATTGGAAATGAAAAAAAACCAACAAAAAACCCACTAAAAAAGGGCTTGCAAAACTCTAGGGAGGTCAGCTGTTCCAAGGAAAATTGCCCAGTTTTCCTCAGACACATAGTGCAGAAGTATGCACTGCCTGGCCCTTTCTTTTTTTCTAGCAGTTTGGCTTCCCTGTTAATTATCTTTTAACAAGAATTTGGTGTGAGCATTGGCCCTTAATCAAAGCCTTTTACCTTCTGTTTCTGTTATTGTGCAAAAGCATGTCAGTGTCATGCCCTTTTTTTGAAAACCTTGTTTTGTAGCATAACAAAGGGCAAACTTCTCTTGGCATTTACTGTTCCCTCTGCAGGTTCACACCTTTTTCTGCCTTTTCCTTTTTTAATAAGGAATTTCTTCTGTTTCAAAAAGAAAGTACATAGGGAAGTAATTTAAAACAGTCTGAAACTTTAAACCAATGAAGGGAAGCTCAGCATTATAACCCATTATTTTGCTGCTTTATCTTGCTCCCAAAGGGGTGCAGAGCATTCCAGGCTTGAAAATGCAAATGTTTCACTATCTATTGGTTCAATGCTTTTCCCACAGTCCTATCTTCTGCTCAAGTATAATCAACATTTGCTTGACTGCTCCTATACTTTGGGATTTAAGTGCTATGGTTGCTTTTTTTCTACAGCTGCTGGTGGAAGTCATCTCCCACGCATCCTTCGCTGAGCCTCACAGGGTTAATTTTAATCAATTTTCATGTTTTGTTAAAATCTGTTGTAGCGCTTTGAAATATCCACCCGTGCTGTGGAAGAGGCCCCAAGTGCCAAACTGAACATTGGGATAGAAATCAAAGAGAAGGGCTATTAGGGAGGGATACATGCCTTCTCCTCCGGAGCTGCTCCTTCGCTGTTCCACTGACGCAACATCGCTTCACTGTGGTCTGGTATTTCAGCAAACGTCTTTCCTCCACCGAATCCCTTTGCTCCCAAGCCACCAGGACACAGCAGCAGCAACAGCGGAACAACTACAGGGAAACAGAAGGTTGCCATTAACTATGTGATTATTAGGGCCTAAGCATACTAACAGCCACTGTTAAGTTTGGCCAGCTCCCATACCCCAATGTACTTTCAATGAGCTAGCGATCAGCATGAGGGCTGGCAAGGACTGAAGACAGGTTCCCCAATAGTCAAGGCATTTCCTAGAAGCATATGCCAGGCCAGTTTCTTAGAGAGCAAACTGACAATTAACATGTCAGGGCCTGAATCTTGCAGATGACCACACACACGTATGTAGCTATGCTTTTATCAAAGATCTCATATACCAAATCCAAGCCCTGGCTATCACTGTACAACCTCAGCATTTCTGACTCCTCCTCTTCTTTTACTACTAGATAACAGCATAGTGTCATGTAAATTCCACCTCACCACTCCTTTGACATGCCTAGAGCACTGCCTGGGGGACTCAAAATAATCCAGTTTCAGAGCAGAGAGTATTATTCCTGTGGCATGAACTTCATTTTATCACAGTTAGATTGCTGGCAGCACAAGCAATAAACTATTGGGAGTTTAAATGCAGCACTGCTACACTTGGCCATACCATAATTACAAATATTCTTATTTCTCTTCTATTTTATTTCACTAAAGAACAATGTCACATGCTGCTCTGAGCAAGGCAGTGAATCTGCAGTGACAGAAAAGAGAGTGGAGAATGTGCTGTGGTTTGAGTAGGAAGAGTTAGGGTTCACCTGGGGACATGTGGAAGACCAAAAGCATTCCTCACTGCTTCCCCACCTGTTATTTACAGCACCATAAACAAATATTTAAAGTTGTTCACATTAATTTTAAAACGCACAGCTTAAAATCTTTTGAGGATGAAATGCTGCTATTACCAAAATTAGTTGGGGATCTGCCACGATTTCACACAAGACTAGGAGTTTACACAGAATATACCAAGATGGTAAAACCTGGGAGCTGGACTGTTTCTTTACTGATGCTTTGCAGACCACATTTACAGTGCTTCTGAGATAATATGAAACAACTACTTACGCAGCAGAAGTAAAAATGCCAAGATGATTAGCGCAACCGCTGCTGGTCCCAGACCCACCGACTTCGCGCCAGCAAACTTCTCCTGGCACAGGCCGTCATCTGCACACTCACAAACAGTCAGCTGCAGAGACTGTGGCACAGCACAGCTGAGCCCTTGGAAATCCTTTATTAGCATGGGAACTTCAGTTCTGCCCAGCTTCAGGTTTTGTGGTACCAGCTGTACGCTGGTGTCTGAGGGTGAAGTGGGTAGAGATCAGAGAAAAAATAAATAAAAGACAAGAAGTGAGCCAAGAAAAAATTGATTCCTGTAAACTAGGTAAAATACAACTGTTACAGTCTTCCAACAAACATTCTCCAGTTCAGCCCAGCCAATGCAATGGAATTAAGTTTAATTGGCTGCTGCTACAGCATATATGCTTTTATTTTTATCAGCTCATTTATGCTGTTAAGTGAGCAGCCATGCTCACCTACAGTCTCAGATAATTGTGATGTTTCACATGACTTAGCATGGAAGACAGCCCAACCACCTGTATAGCATCAACCATGTCATCTGCATAGATAAAGGCTGAACGCAAAAAACCAGCTTCAGTCTTGAGGAGATTAATGTGTCATAGGCCACAGACAGAGATCAGGAGCTAACAAAACACCTGCTCCTCTGGCTGTGTCATGTCAAGGACTAACTAGGCAGAAGATCACAGAATGATTAAGGTTCGGAGGGACCACAGTGGGGCATCTGGTCCAACATCCGTGCTCAAGCAGGGTCATCCTACAGCACATGGCACAGGATTACGTCCAGACAGTTCTTGAGTATCTCCAGCGAGGGAGACTCCACCAGCTCTCCGGGCTGTTTCAGTGCATAGTCACTGCACAGTAAAGAAGTTCCTCCTCGTATGCAGGCAGAACTTCCTGAGCATCAGTTTCTGCCTGTTGCCTCTTGTCCTATTGCTTGGCACCACCAAGAAGTGCCTGGCTCCATTCTCTTGACACCCTCCCTTCATCAGACACTTATAGACATTGATTAGGTCTCCTCTCAGTTTTCTCTTCTCAAGGTTGAACAGGCCCAGCTCCCTTCGCCTGTCCTCGTAAGAGAGATGCTCCAGCCCTTCAATTATCTTTGTTGCCCCCTGCTGGATGCTCCAGGAGCTCTGTGTCCCTCTTATACCAAGGAGCCGGAACTGGACACAGCACTCCAGATGTGGCCTCACAAGGGCTGAGTAGAGGGGCAGGATGACTTCCCTTGACCTGCTGGCAATGCTCTTCCTAATGCACCCCAGGACTCCATTGACCTTTCTGGCCACAAGGACACACTGCTGGCTCATGGACAGCTTCTTGTCTATGCCCAGAAAAAGCATCACTGCATGTTTGTCATGAGAAGATGGGGATAGCTTGATCCCAGCATTATTCATGAAATCCTGGTCACCACACACGGGGTATCAAGCCAGGCAAAGATGGTCCAACTGAGGGAAGCAACAGAGCCCAGAGGACATGACTGGGCTTTTATAACCTTTAGAGAGAAGGGAGCAGAATGCAAATGATGGTCTTAATGCCTGACTCCATATATAGGGTTGTCTTTTTGGTCTCACTCAGCCAAACTGTCAGTTCAACTGGAATTAATAAATTATGACCTTAGGACTTCAAAGAACTGAAAGTAATTAAAAATATATTTTCTTACCATTTCCAGATGCAATTATCCATTTTTCTGCTGTCCCTTCTGGCTCATCAATGACAGTGAAGCTGAAGGGATAACTGTTTGGGTAACCATCCAGATCACGAGCTGTAACATCAACTAATTTTGCATCTGAACATACAGTCTGCACAGGGTTCACAATAACTGGGCAGTTATCATTCTCATCTTTAACTTGAATGACGACTGTGCCAGTGACTGTTTTCTTTGGGGAATCTAAGATTTTAAAATATGAAAAATTAAATTGATTTGTGCACAAAAATTCATCTTAAAATAAAAACACTTAGTATTTTCCAAAACACCAACATTGCTGAAGTAAGTTGAAAGAGATCTCCCTGGAGCTGATGAGAGCAGTGCTTCATTCCCAATATTAACATATTGACAAAGTTCTTATGAAGGCAAGCTGTTTGATTACTTTAACTTGAAAAAAAAAATCCTGTATGGTTACACAGTAACATGCAGAGCAACAATAAATGAAGAACTCTACTTAGATACACAAGAAGTTCAGGGAGTCTTTCGTGCTTAGAGTTGAAGAAAACTTAGGACTATGAAGTCTCATGATAGGCATAATAAAATATTGGCAATTCCCACCTTGACAACAGATTTTCATATCAGACCTATCTTTGAAGACTTTTATAGAAGTTCATCTCCACCTAGTCAAAGGGGAAAACCAGACACCTTGGGAACCCATTCCAAAGAATGACTCGCCTGTGTCTCTCCTTTGAATACCAAGACTGCACTTGGTGCCTAACTTTAAAGCTAGGTAGGTTAAACCAACTACCCTTGAAGACAGGTAAACCAACCAACTTGTGTGAAAACAAAACCCTCTCAACTTACCAGTAGTTACACCCAACATGGTGATGGTGTAGGTACCATTTACTACATGAGGTGACTCGTAATCAAGATTTTTAGCAAGTCGGATTTCACCTGTGACTGAGTCTACAGTGATCCAGTTTGCTGCATCTTTTCCTTTCATGTATCTGATGAAAATCACACAGAGATGGACACACTTATAATGAGGAAAACAACCATCGGTAGAAAAAGCAGCCTCACAGTACGTTTACTCATCACTTAAAACAGAGATCAAACCATTAAGTCTGAGGTCTGATGCTCCTGCCACTGTAACTGGTTATAACTATAAACCTACTCTGAATGTTGAGAGATGCTGTTCTCTCTAAATCAAAGATTTAGGGATGGATGCATTACAGAAAATACAATCAGGGAGTGAGACTGGAACAGGAGATGGAGCTGCACTGCTGGTCACCATCCTCTTCCCCTCCATCCATGCTCCCAGCAAAAGCTGACCACTGGACACCCATGAAAAACTGTATTACAGGCATGGGGGAAAGGGGTCCACCCCTGGGTGTGCATCTCTGCTGTGCACCATTTGCAAACGTCATGGTGGTGGTTAAATAGCATTCTATCTGAAAAGCTATGATTCAAAACCCAAGCACACACATGCAGACATACCTGTGTTACACCCTTTCTGTCTGCCTGATAAATGTTTCTGCATATTTCTTCCTAATTTTACTGGAGAAAATGAAATCAGATTGGTAAATCTACTCTCAAAAGTAGAGAGGTATGAAAAACACATCATGCAAACACAGACAACTTCAGCCCAAACACGTCTCACCACATACAACAAAAGAAGGAGGATTTTCATATCACCTGGTTTCTGCATAATAGAATATCGAAGATGATGACGATGTTTAAGGTGTGAATTACCCTTAGCAGAAAATTGCTGCCTTTGAAATTACTTCAATTCAACATGCAAATTTTTACAGTAAGATATGACTTCTGACATACTCAGTTATGATGGTTATAAAAAATTTCTTACGTAATGTGCTCTGCTATTTTTCCAGTGTCTTCATCATAGGCTTGATACTGTCCAATAACCTGTTTTATCTGCAGTTTCTCACTTGCTTCAATAATTTTTGTGCCACCAGGGAACGCAGGGCCTTCCCGCACATTTATCACCTTAATTTTGATTGGAATTGTTTCTGCTTTGTAACTGGGTTTAATCGACTTGTGGAACTCTGCTTTGTTTGTAACAACAATGCCTAAGTTTAGGCTTTGCATTTTTTCATAATCCAGCTCCTAGAGCAATAAAGAAAGTAATAAAAAACACTGAGAATTTGTCAGAATCTGGTATCTAGACAACATGCATACATTTAATATTCAAATAATATTATATTATTCTTATTTAAGTAATAAGGATGTAAATATTTAAGTAATATTTAAGCAATAATGATGCTACGGTGCAAGGAAGTTTGTTAACCTGTTACTCTCACTCAATTTTAATGGATGACACCATAGTATGGCTTTGTATTATTGAATTAAACTACTTTAAGGTATGTGAAAGGAGTTCTACCCATATATTCTCCCTGTGCTTTCAGTGAATCAATGCTCTGTTACTTGGCTCTTCCAAATTTATGTGGGGGTTTTTTTTAACAAAATCATTCACTTAATAATGCTCAGTTTTGTTTTTTTTTTTTTTTGTTTTTTTTTAACTAATTAGCAGTTTTCAGATAAGGAAACTTGAGCAGGAGAAAAAAAAGCTATTTAGGGCACTATACATCTTCAGTTCTTGTGGACTAAAGAAAAGTGAAAATTATAAAATAGACATTTCCATCAATGGAAAACAATTTCACCATCATTTCAACTTACGAAAAGTCATAAAATAGCCTGTAGCCCATCGCTCAGGAAACAGGTGTTGCCTACAACATTATCAGTGGCCAGGGGAAATAAAGAAATTTATACTGAGATCATCAAGGACAGCAGAAAGCTGAAAGTTTACAGCCTTTTAGTACTGTTGCCCAAAGGGCAAGGGAAATTTGGAGACTTCTGCCCTTCTAGATATATTTGAGATCACACAGAATGCAAATGGAAAACCTTGACAAAATTACTATTTTGCATGGAATTACTGAATGCATTAAAAATACGGCAAAGGAGGAATATCCACATATTTTACATATTGACTGAATAAACACAATTTGTCAAAGCAGATGGATAAATTACTCTAATATTTAAAGTAGAATCCCTAAAAGCTATACTTACTTTCACAACAGTCAGAATTCCTTCATTTGTTTTGGTATCTGTTACAATTTGGAAAAAACCTTCTTCGTTACCAGAAACAAATGTAAAGTTTGCCAGCCAGTTATCAGAAAACTCTTCATCTTTGTCAAATACTTTTATTCGCATAATTTCCACGTTTGCTCTGTTTTCTTCAATGCTTCCTTCAAACTGCACTCCAAAAAAAAAATCCACTTTTTAAAAAGACTTCATCGTTTACACCTCATTTCAGTGCAATGGATTTTGCACAATGTCTTATTATGGGATACTGGCAGGTGCAGAAACATGCTAAAAATTGTGATAATTGTACTTACTGTACGACTTTCAACAACAGGCAGATTGTCATTGACATCCAAAATCTTGATTTCTAAAGAACATGTTGCAGCATTCCCACCTATTTCACCACCACGGTCCTTTGCTTCCACCACCAAAGAGTAGCTACTTTGTGTCTGTCATGGTAAGAAAAAGGAGTTTAATCCAGGCTAAAAATTCTGTCTATGCTAGATTATCTCTATTACATTTTGATAATATCTGTTACGGTCAATTATAACTCCTCTCTACCTAGAAGTAAATCTCACACACAAGTACCTTGACATATTCTGCTGGAGTAGAACTGAGGCTTTGAAAAGGATATGGGACTTTCACATCTTCCACACAGAGTCAGAATGTACTTACACAGCAAAGGAAAAAATTCCAGTGGCCTTGAACAGGGACACGACCACTGACACCTGCATGTCAGGACATGGCTAGAGACAGAGCCGTGTCCCTCAGACACAGAGCGAACATTCCCATCACCATCTGCTGGTCAGGGAAAACTCTGCAAGCCCAGGTCGTGTCACTGGTAACACGTGGCTTTCAATGCAGTTTCACAGTAGCACGTGTCCTAACTCTTTGCATTGTGATTTGCATAGCAGGCTACAAAAATCCAGATGCAATCAGCAGCTTTGCAGGTGGTGACCTAGGTTATCTTTGCCATACACCCCCCAGCAGAAAGAAATGACCCCTTGTTTTGTGTAACTGCTGCCCTGGCTGCACGGGAGGGACAGAAAGCAGCAGCCACTGGGCTGGTGCTGTGCTAGGTAGGTGATGGGGGGAATACAGCCTCCATCCCATCGCCCCCTCCCGCAATCCCTGAAAAGCATGCATCAGCCAGACAAGGCTTTAATCCCAAGGGAAGTTCAGAAAGGTAAGAGGGCCAGCTCTTCACCCTGCAGGCAGGGCTGAGGGTGACACAACAGGCACCAGAAAACTAACAAACATCAAAATGGGAGGGTTTTTTACCTCTCTGTCAAGGTTTATTTTTGCTACTCGAACCTCGCCAGTATTCTTATCCATGCTGAATGCAGCACTAGGGCTTTGGGAAACAATCCTGAAAGCAATTTTGGAATTTAGGTTATTTGGTTCATCTGCATCTGTTGCATTTATCCTCATTACAATTGTACCTGGAAAACGCAAACAAAATACGGCACTTGTTTACACCATGCACTGGCAAATATCTTTATTGCAATGTCAAAGATAAGAGCATTTTGTCAGATGCACTGCAAAATTTTCTGATGCTCTTGACTCTACTTATTTAATGCATGAAGTTGGAGAAGTGTTTCTAAACCCAAAAGGTACATGTTAAAAGTATACATCCTAGCCAACAAAAAGATTGTATCCACACATCTGTAACTCGTAGAATTCACTGCACAAATTAAACAACAGGTTAAATTTTCTCAATAATTCTGACAGAAAAATGTAAATACCACAAAGAGCAGTAAGTACAAGCTTTTGAACAATGAGCTACATTTCCCTCACACATTATTCTGATGAGAGCACTGTTAATTTCTCTTACCTGAACGTTATTAAACATTAACATTAGCTGGAATTCATGGCAAGAGTCAATACATATGGCTGCTATCGACTTGAAAGATTGCTGAGGTTACTCAATACCTCACCCAAGTGGATGAGCAAGAACTTGTTTCTTCAGATTATAGTGAAATTGAAGTGGACACACTGCCAAGTATTTTTTAGGTTGTTTTATTACAGCTTTTCTTATCTTCTTGAAAATAACCTGCTGCTCTTATGTTTACTGACATCAATAGGAAAATGGCCACTAACTTGTTCTTCAATGGTTATGGCACAGCCATATGTTTTAAACAGTGAAGTAACTCTCCAGCCCACTGACAAAGCAGGGCCTTGGTTGAGGATGGCAGAGTAAAGTCCCTCCCAAATAGGCTGTGACTGCTAGGCCAGAAGACAGATTTCATTTCCTGTGCAATTCCTGCTGAAGAACTCTGGTTCCTGGATTTGTGGTAGCTCTGACAACAAACCAAAGGTGCCACAAGAGGAAATACTGTTCTCTCTTGCCCCTAGTGGGATGCTCTCCCTTAACGACACCACACAGCCTAGCCTAATAAGAACTTTCATTCACACATGGACAACCCGGCTTATGTCAGCGAGAAAATGTGCCCTTGTCACTGCAGATAGATTGCTCCAAAGAGCATATTCACTTGTCCCCTCGCATATCTTGGGAAAAACTACAAGAAAAAAGATTAAAAATAAAGTTACCTGTTTCACTTAATTCTTCAATTGAACCAACAAAAACTTCATGTGAAAACACTGGAAAATTGTCATTTATGTCGACTACTTTAATTGGGAGGTCTATTGGCTCTTCCAGTTTTGCCCCATTCTTATCTAGTGCGTGGCCTCGGACCTGGTAATATAGACAGAAACAATAAATTAATCCAATGAGAGACCATCATATATACAAACAAATATTCAAAATATAAATACATCTATTACATATAACAAAATCTAAACATTACAAAAGCATATTATATATGCTTATAAATACAAGCAGGTGTACACAAACATCCAGAAATATGTATGTTATTTCAAGCAAACACATTTAAAGAAAATAAATTATAAATGGACAGGACCTGTAAAGAAAAAATTAATTTTCGACTTACAAGCAGAATTGGAGTCTTTTCTCTGTCCACCCTTCCTGTTATATTCAGGTCACCAGTCTTTCCATTGATAACAAATAATCCATAAGGGGGTTCTGTTACTCCTTGACCAGATATAGTGTAAGTTACTACTACCCCTGTATCTTCAAGATCTGAATGTATCTAGTAGGAATATAACAAATTAAATAGCACTCAGTGAATAAAATCACATTTAAAAGGGCAACAAAATATTTTTACTTTCTTGTAATGAACAAACAAAAATAAATATTTAACACTTTTCACTGCACTCCTTTGACTGTGGAGATGTTGAGATGAATGCAGGAAGGGCTGCATGTTCTGTTTGAGAATCTGGTGCAGGGAGATGAGAAACATCTGGAGCAGGGAGTTTACCTAGGAGGTCAGACCTAAGGTAGCAAATACAACCAGGACTGGAGAAGCGATAGGGTGGAGGAAAAGACCGTCAGACCTGGAGATGATCACATAGAAGAGGCTGCAGAGACTAGAGATTACACCCTTTCTCTGCTGTCAGCAGATACACAAAACTCTGGAAAAGTGTGCATTGTGCCAGCATCACCATCAAGGGGCAGCCCAAGCAAAGGGTAACAGCTTGCTACCACCTGCAGTAACTTTATATGCTGAAGTGGCAGGTAGGTTTCAATGCTGGTGCTGAACCAGTTGTACATCACTCTTCCACGAAGGATAACACCTTGGTTATTTGTAGCTCTGTTTTCTAAAAGGCTAGGCATACATAAACATACTCTATGTATACCCTTCTGCCCAGTCACCACCAGCAGATTTGGGACCCACTTGCCAAGTTCAAACCCAGCTGAGTATGGGTGGTGGGGTGAAAAAACTCGAAGATACTGCATTCCCAAAAGCTTAATGAAAAATGGAGCTATGAAAAGGTGAGAGACTGAGCCAAACCAGGCTTTAAAAGTAAAGGAAACAGAAGGAAATGACATGCCAATTTTCAACTGGTATTCAAGAGTCCTTTGAAATTAAAAAAAACTATTTGTGCATGTGTTTAGGGCAGCCACACCCTTATTTTACATTTTCATCTCTATTTTTATGTGTATTGCATATTGAACTCTTTTCTGGGCTTACTCTAGCAATTGGATTCTTATAGGAATTGTCCTCCTCTTCCCGTATGAAAGCTGGAGGGACTGTCCATTCTCGCTTCTGTCTGACTAGGCTGTTGGGATGAGACAGCATGCCACTCCTGTCATTTCGATTGTAAACCTGTGAAAAGACAAGATGGAACATCAGCATTACATTTAGTCACTTCAGATAAATGCTTTATTGCTGCTGTAGCCAAGACGTCTGAAGAACTTTTGCTCTTTCAACAGCTAGTAACTTCAAAATCATGGAGCAGCATCAGCTTCCTGAGTCACAATCCAAGAGCTGTACAGTCCTCAAGCTGGTTGAAGAGGAAAACTACACCGGTCTTTTCATCAAGGCAGAATTAGGTAAGGCAGGCTTTAAATATATGTGCAAGTTTCCATGACCAGTGGTTGGCGAAAATACATCTGCTCTGAAGATTTAAGTGCTTGTCATCAGATGTGGGAAGAAGTTTGGCACTAAGGCTGTTTTGAGCCACCATTTCTGCCTTACCACTGTGTTTATGTTCCCATCAATAGTGCCTTGCATATTCAACCTTCTCTCTGAAACAGAATACATGGAAGAGCAGGCCTCTACTCAACCCACCCAATATCTCTGCTATCCTTGTTTAACTACACCTCATTCTCACTCCGCATGACACCCCTCATCCTTCTGTCCACCTTAGTTTCTACTGTCTCTGTCGACTCCCAGATTAACATATTCAAAAAACCAGTGGTTGTTTTCATCTACCAGGTTCAAAAAAGCAACCTACATTTTTACCGTGTTAGGGGAAGTTTCTCAAAGTTCAAAGCCACTCTGTGTGATGGATGTAGGAATCTATTCACTTACTTTTCAGCTTTCATTTCTTTATTCATTATGCAGCTTTCATATTTGAGAAAATGGTAGAATTCAAGACATTTATCACTGAAGTAAGGCATGGCTTTGACATTCTGCTCAGAGAACCCTTCTTTAGGCACTAAAGAATAAAGAATTTTCCATCATATCCTACCTTCACGTAGAGCCCATTTCCAGAATTCAAACAGATCTGCAATGGAAATTATTATAATCATTATTCTATGTCACTTTAGCAGTACTAAAACTTAACTTTTATGACCTCCTTAGTAAGAGCAGCAAAGCCATAAGGAAGAAGGCTTCTGACCCCTATAAATTAATATTTATTATTTACCCATAATAGCTTCTGAAAAATTCACCCATAACCATTGACATAAAAAACATACACTCTAACTATATAATAATTAAATTTGGCACCTTTTTCCTAGCAGGAAATAGATTATAAGCAATATTTTTTTCTAATAAATTCTGACTTTATAGTAATTTTTAAATAACCAATTTTAGTGCTGAATAATGCTTCAGTATTCTAAAATGATGAGGATGTGCCATTGATTGAAGCAAGTGTTGGTTGTCAGCAGCACTTTGGAGAAGCTCCTTCTTCTGGGCAAACCTTGGATTTGTGGCTGTGGTGGGTTACCAATCACGTCAGAGAAGAAAATCGGGTTAGTGGTGTTTAAAGGCCAGGACTAACCCAAACATCTGCTGAAGTGTACATGACAGAAGCAGCTCTCTTACTCAGCACCTTGCTGGGAGGATAAATGGCATCACTTATTTAAACAAGGCAGAAACAAAACTTGCTCTGACAAAACCTTACGTTTGTCAGACTTGGGAAGTCTGGGGACTGCCCACCTCTTCACACACCAGGATGGGCCAGGACAGCTATGCACGCCCTTGAATGACTCAGTTAGGTGACAAATCCTGGCTGGAAGAAGCCAGCTTATCAGAGACCCCATGTTTATATCCACTCTCCAGGCACCAAAGACTCTGCAAGTAGCAACACCCCTCAAACTGCAAAAAAATGTAGGCATTGGGAAACAGCAACAATAAAATGTAGGCTACTACAACATGGGAAACCTACAAATCAAGCTTTTGAGCTTTGTACAGGTAGTGAATGCTGTTATCGTTCTGAAAACTATTACTACTACTTATATTTTGCAACTTAGGTGATTATTTTTTTAGGCATACTACTGCCTAAGGCAAAGCAGGCTCAGAAAAGGTGGTCTTCTACTCAAATAAGTCAGTATCTGTCTGGTTTCTGTTCTGTTGACTGGGCTCTCCCTATTCCTCCTTCTGACTCAGCCTTGATTACTGAATTGATGACAGCATTTTTTAAAAAAAGATATTATCTCTTCCCCACACAATCCAGCAGACTGTGTTGAGCAATACAGCAGATTTCTGTTTCAACTTGTTCAACAAAACTGTTTTTCAAATGGTATTTTGCCCAATGTATATATTCTGAAGACAAAAATTATCAAGCAGTGTTTCCTAATGAATATGCACCATGAAGGGTACAGGATCTCACACCAAGCTGTTTTCATGGATGTTCTTAGTCTTATTTGATTTTATTAATTGCATGGACTTTCAAAATTTATTTTTAGGACTAGTAAGATTATATCAGCAAGAGTGACACAATAATTTTGCTTTATAGTCAAGGTTTTCCAACAGAAGCTGCAACTCTTTTGGAAGGTGAAAAATTGTCAAGATGTCATCAGAAACATCCTTGGTTGTTCTAACTGGTAAACTGGAAGGAAAAGTGTTCCTGTCTCAATACTGAATGGAGACAAGAGACACGTGGTGAGAAGTTTCCTTGTATTGGAAACCTGAGAACCCAGTATAAACAAAAGTGTCTGAAGACCAAGAATAAGCAGATCTTCCACTGAGATGCGTATCAAAGATGTGTAAAAAATTCCATTAGTCACTATAAACAGAAAATCTTTCATTAAGATAAGTAAAAGTAAAAATCAATTTGTTTGCATAGTAGCAAATGTGCCTCAAAACATGCTGGGTTAATGCTAAGACATTAAAAAATACTTTTGCTCTTGTATTGTTCAAGCTACAATCCACAGGTAGCCTCACAAGGGACATAGAAGATATCTACAAAACATGTTTAAGAATGACAATTTTATTCACAAGATGCATAAATACAAGGGGAACAAATATATAAAGGGATCTGGCCTTTTTATTGAAAATTTTTAAAGGTTCCAAAAGTTTTAAACAGGGGGAAAAGCCCTTTTCAGTGACATTTTCTTCAAGGGCAAGTGAAATGTCAGAATTTAGCGCCTGTTGAACACGTGAATTTCCCCCCCCCTTTTTTTTTTAACATCTTACAACTGCCTTCTGTTAAATGGCTCAGAGTAGGAAAGCTCTGTCATTTGCTGTGGATCATAGTCTTGGCTCAAAAAACAGACTTCTAATGATGACAACTGTTGATGACAGAGCTGAGAACACCTTGTCAGAAGAAAACTGGATGGTTACAAAAAAAAGGTCTGAGGCCGGAAGTAATGAAATTGGAATGAAATAGCACCGGCAAGCAGAGGAATAGGCAAGAGAACATGGGAAAGAAGGGAGTGACTACCACGTATAGCGACTGCAAGGCTGCTCTTGCCCAAATCCTTGTTCATCTATTGTCTGGAAGTGACTAAAGGAGAGATTTCCAACGCAAAACTCAGATTTAAGCTGTAAAGCTATAAAGACTGAGTAACCAAGAAAGTATGTGTCTGTATTTACTACACCACGGAACAGTAATGCCTAGAAATGTGGTCTTTTCAGCGTGCTGTGTGTTAGGAGATTTGGGGCTTGCACCTCCTGGGAGTCAGTTTGGTGTTGAAGACAACATGTGAAGACCTTAGAGAAGCAAGCAGGGGGGACCATCCACGGCCATCTACTAGTACATCTCCTGGCCCTGGGGAAAGACTAACTACACCCAAAGTGCTTCCTGACAACAATTTATCCTGTTCTTAAAAATGAGGGATAGAGGTTCTTCAGCTTCACTAACCTAAAGGGGTGCCAGACAGACCTACAGATGAAAAGTCGTTGTTAACTTTTATCTTCATTTTATTAACCTAATTTTTAGCTCCTTACAAGTTGACTTTATTGCTGCTTGCATGAGATTCAGAGTAAGGCACCCAAATTTACATATCTAAATGAAAGCTAAGTGCCTAAACTTTCATTATAATCAGCAGAAATATAGCCAATATCAAGAGAGATTGGAGCGTTGTTCAACTTTCCCCCAAACCAGCCCGTATCTATTTCTCTCTGGGCTCTACTGACTGTAAGTATGTTCAGTTTGAAAACCCAGCACAGGAGGATTTGCAGAGCAAAGCACTTGATGCAGAGAACCCAACACCACCCAACCCATGTTTTGATGGATCCTTTAGACTGGAATTAGCTTGGTCCCATAGATCAAACATCTACAAGCAGATGGATACGTCTCCCAACGTGGTTTCACCCAGGAGGGATGTGATTCACACACTGTTGAGATTTGCTTCAAAAGTACAATTTGATCCAACCAAACAGGTGCACTCGCCATCCACTGCATCTCCATTTACCATAACAGAAACTTAAACATCTACATTGAGATGTCTTAAACTCAAACGCAATCTCCTTCTTTGTCATGTTGACAATGCTCTCATTGTATGGTGCAATTTCCTTTTCTTCATAATTCCCTTTTCTTCTACCCTTCATGTATCTGCAAACTTATCAAACATCTTACTCACTGTCTTTTCTCACATACCAGCTCTTTAATTTCCCTTAAAAAACCATAGAACAGGATTTTGTGACTTTAGATTGCATTTTTTTCCCTTTCTGTAGTCTCTCCTGGACAGATTCACTTTTTTTCTGAAGTCTAGTATCAAAAGTAACATACCACTTCTGTTCAATAGGATGGATAAAGTACTAGACCTTATATATTTCTCAGCTGCTTTCAGACCTCACCACAGCTGGGTTTTCCCTCCTTTTTGGAACAATATTAAAATGCTGAATCAATCCACAGATGCTTGTAAATACTTTTACCATGTTTCAACATGTTACTGGCAACAGAAGCTAGGTTGCTTTGAATTAACTCACCTCTGCTCTTTGTAAAACCAAGCATCATTTTGTGATGGTTTTCATTTAACTTGTTTCCATGACTTCTGAAAATTACCTGCTACTGGCTCTGACATTACAGTAGTGATCTAATATATTCAGGCCTGAATTTCATCATACCCAGCCTAAGTCTAACATCCCAAACATCAATGAAGTATGGTCTGAGGAAGAAAAAGTAAATTTTGCTACTCCCATAGTAAGATTCATATATCTCTGTCAACTATTCTTTCACTCAAATGCAGGAAGTATTCTAAGACTTCTTCTCTTGAAGACAGGATACCCACCCCCTTTAGAAATGACTGAGAAACCTCCCAGTGCAATAATCCTCGATAGCCGTGCCCGCCCAGCAGGCCCATGGCCCTGGGTGTGTGCCCTGGACACGCTCCAAGTAAGCCCAACCCTTTGGGTACACCACCATTCAGCACAGCCAAACATTCCTGGGAAAGGGTCGGAGGCAGGGGCCTGGGGAAATCTGCCGTAACCTCTGTGAGGTACCCAGGGATGGTGATACAGGGATGCAGCCTGCAGGCAGGGAGGGAGCACTGAGAGAAACTTCCAGGAAAAACTAGGAGAGGAAGAACCTACCATTCTTGATGCTTCTAAGGTATTAGATGCTTTGAGAAGACACTACTTTTAGACTAGGTTTGTTTTTCAGTAGTTTCTTAAGATTCATAAGAAATAAATGACCCTAATCCAATACTCTCAAATAAGAAACTTGACTTTTTGCCACATGAATGTCCAGATTAGGAAAAAACCCCCAAAATTTCAAAACCCAGCAGTGCCTCTCTTTCTCTTCTGACATCAGCCAACTAAGGCAGCTTTATTTGCTCTAATATTCTATCAAACAATGAAGCTTTTAGGCACCAAACTGAGTCGACCCTCAGAAAATCATATCCTGCCCCAGCCTTACCTAAAACTGAGGGTGATGAGGACTGAGAAAAACAATGTTCTTCAGTCAAAATTACCAGCATCCTGAGCCAGTGCAAGCCCACCAAAACGGATGACCATGTGGCTTCAGGTATTGAAAAGAGAATATGTAAAAACTTCTGTACAAGTGACACTCCGTGTTTTCCATCACTCTTTTAGACAAAGCGAGGATAAAACATTTTCCAACCAAACCCCATCTACCAACTTGCTGTAAAAAACAGGTTTAACTGTTGCTGGCCAACTTGTGTGCAACCGTATGTCTGTATTAAAGTTATCAGACAACAGGTCTCTATATAACAAACTTGATTTTGCAGGATTCCAAGCTCAGGGAACAAGGCCCTGACCCCCAGAACCTTCCATTCAGCCTAAGCAACAAGCCGTTGCTGATCCCTGCCCAGCTGCTCGGCAGCTCCCGGCACAGCCCAGGGCCCGGCCTCCACTCTCACCTTTGTCTGAGTGGCGGCAGCCCGACTTCCGCAGGCATTCTGCCAGCCTGGAAAGGTGAAAAGCAAAAGAAAATGCCGCAGATATGACAAAGAGTTTGATGTAAACCAGCTAGAAAGAGCTTGAAAGCATCAGTCCAAATCCAACAAACCAAGTCTTTTGGTGTCAGTTTGTTATGAGACAGTCGTTTAGCCTGAGAAAGTGTTCACAGAATGGAAGGTCTAAAAGCTGATGGCTGAAAAATAGCGAGGGCAGGGCAGGAGAAAGCCTGAAGTGTCTTGGATTGTTAAGAATTTGGTGTAATTTTTCTAAGGCGATAAAGACTTCCAAACTTTTTGATTCATCTTCCCTCCTGGCACTGTTCCCTCATGAGGAAAATGCAATTTACTAGTATAGATACTATGCTGAACATGAAGACGGCAACAATATGAACTCCTTACTGCGTTCCTGTTCCTCCCGGCGCCGCAGCAACCCCACCCATCCCAGATACCGTTCCTGTCGGGATTTCCTACCTCCACCTGCTTTCAGGTAGCAAACGGCGATGGCTTTTATCTAATTCCCAAAGAAAGAGAGAAGCCCCGTTCCAAGCCACATGCAGCCGGCGTTGGGAGGGCTGCCAAGCCCCGACGGGAACACCTCTCCCCGGCGGCCGCACTCGGGACCCCCGCGGCGGTGCCCCCGCGGCTCCATCCCGCATCCTCCCTTCCCGAGGCAAAGCGGCGCCCCGGTACCGAGGGACACCCCCCAGCAAAGCGGCGCCCCGGTACCGAGGGACCCCCCCCGGCAAAGCGGCGCCCCGCACTCACCAGCAGCGCCAGCAGCCGCACCGCCGCCACGGGGCCCCGCGACATG
>VZRQ01005640.1:0-47499 GCA_013397975.1 Machaerirhynchus nigripectus
CATTCCCTCGGGTCTTGTCACTGTCATCCCAGAGAACAGAGCAGTGCTCGCCCCTCCTCTTCCCCTCACAAGGAAGTTATAACTGCAGTGAGGTCTCCCCTCAGTCTCCTCTTCTCCAGGCTGAACAGACCAAGTGACCTCAGCCACTCCTCACACGGCTTCCCCTCAAGGCCCTTCACCATCCTCGTGCCCTCCTTTGGACACTCTCTAACAGCTCAGTGTCTTTTCTGCATTGTGGCACCCAGCCCTGCCCCAGCACTGGAGGTGAGGCCGCCCCAGTGCAGAGCAGAGCGGGACAATCCCCTCCCTTGCCCGGCTGGCGATGCTGGGCCTGATGCCCCCCAGGACACGGGTGGCCCTCCTGGCTGCCAGGGCACTGCTGGCTCGTGTTCAACTTTCATAGACCTGGAAGTCCAGGGCCCTTTCTGCAGAGGTTTTTTCTTTCCTCTCTCTCCCCACCCCTCACTGACTACCCCTTCTGGAGTCTTCAACATCCAAATGAGCTTTCACAGCTGGAACGATGTGTGGGCTGCAGACAAAAACACCCCGCTGTCCAAAGAGACTTTACTGCTTCTTGCATGAGCAATGCATTGATCTTAGTTTGAAGTTTTCTTCCTAAGAAAATTAATGTCTATAACTATAAGCTCTCTGATAAAATGTGATATACTCAGCATCACAGGAACCAAGTTTAATTAATTAAAAGGGAGGCTGTTTTTCTTGATTTGAGAACAGCAGGAAGAGAACAGGAGGCAGAGAGCTGAAAATGCTCCTGTCTGGCAACGAACAGTACACAGCATGAGGAAGAGGGAAGTTGAAGTGCTGATTATAATGTGTGAATTTTCTGAGCTGTGCAGTTATTTGCTGACCTTTCCCCAGAGCTTCACCGCCATTACAGGACACCCAAACAGGATGTGTAGTGAGGTAAATGTGCTCTCAGACTCAGAGGACTGCACCTTCCTTTTAAACATCCTCATATGCTGCTCAATATATTTAGAGTGGTTGTGATTAAGGCCACCAAAAATAAAGCTACCACACATACCACTCCATGATGTTGTCTGTCCTTAAGCTTGGGGACCATACTGAGACATGTCAAGCACACCAGAAATTATATGTATAGGGAAGTCCCTGAAATCCATCCTTTTTAATGCTTTTGAACCATGCTGTAGTATTTAGTAGGGACCCTCCACTGCAGAATGGGGCATTGGAGGGGCCACTGATACAATGTATTACAGTGGTCCCAGGGAGAGAAATGCTGGCTTTACTGGCATTGCTGGCATTGTAAGCTGGCATTACTGAATCTGCCAAAGAAGTTTGTGGACCAAGGACAAATGCACTTGTTCTCTTCCTGCTTGACAACAAGTTGTGCTGGAAGTTTTAGAGCAGTGATGGCTGTGACCAGAAGTGTCACAGAATGGGGGCTTACAGAGATGCTCAGCCAGAGGCAGGGTTTGGTGCAGAGGAGAGCTATCTAAGCAAGAGAGGCTTCCACAGCTGTGGCATATGTGGCATCATGGATACAGGAATGGCTATTTTGAGCTGACATAAGATTTGTTCAGGCAGCTTCAGCAACAGAGAATTTGTAGGCTGGGGAGCTCTTGGCACTGCTGAGGATCAGCCTGTACCTGCGCTGAAGGCAGGCAAAGGACGCTCATTAGTATGAGAGAAACAAAAAGGAACGAGCTGTTGCTCCCACATGCCTGCAGTGTCCTGGGTAGGCATTCCAGCTGAGCAGCTCTGGGGCTGGCTCGCTGGCAGCCCATGGAACGGGGCAGAACTTCAGAGGGATGCACCTGGAGCTGATGCCAGAGACTCTGTGGGGTGGAGAATGTGCTGCCTTCATCTCCAGGTCCAGGTCCAAGCCCAGGGAGTCCAGCCTGGGCTAAGCACTGTAAAGAAAGCAGTGCAGCTCCTTCATCATAGCAGGATTTGGGGTAAGAAACAGAAAAAGCTTCACTTTTTCTTTTCCTCTGGACTTTAGGCTGCCCATGTGAAAGGACAGTGGGCTTGGGGGTTTCACTTAGGCTCTCACCTGTGGGCACAGAGCACTCCTGAGTATGTGACCTCTGTGGCACTAGAGAGAGAAGCCCTAGAGAGAGAAGCAACATGAAAGCCAACAATTCTCGATTTTGTTACAAGAGGATGCTGCTTGTCATCCAGCTCTCCCCTATTCAATGAAACAGCTTGCATCACCCTAATGAGTGTAAACAATATTGAGCACACAGTGCCTGCCTCCTTTTCACCTTGAGAACCATTGCACTTAACTTATTTATTAACATTTTGTGAAGAGAGCAAAATAAAAGCACTACATAAAGCCAAAATCCATTTCTTTTAGTACAGCAGATGTGGAAAGGTCAGCATTGGCAAGTCATGGGTGGTCCTTAATTTTTTTCAGTATGCCAAGGGAAAATAAATCCTATTACTTTGCTCAGAGCTGTAGAAAAAAATTAAGATGGTAATAATTAAATGTCTACTGCTGATCCTGCAACATGTCCTTCAAATATCCAGAAGCTGCAAAAAGGCTGTAACCCAGGGACACAGTCCTGATCACCCTTACTGAACTGGGTGCTTTTTGCCCAGGCAAATAAACATTATTGAAGTCAGCATGACACCTTGCAAGAATAAACTTTACCCTTGTACAGGAAGAGACTGGAAGATAGCAGTTAAAGTTTAGATAATATTTTTACCTTCCTTCCAGTAAAATAATTTTTGTACACTAAAAGGAGAGGGAGATTAGAGATGATATTGCATGCTCATGAAATATACAAAACAGGCTCCTATTTGTTGTACAAAAATGCAGTAACTTTAATTACACTGAATGCTTTTGACAGAACTTTAAAATCTAAAGGATTAAAAGCTTCCTGACAGCTCCTGCAGTCAGTCATGGCTGAGTCAGCCAATAGCAGTGTGTTGTGCTTTTGGGGAAGATAACTTTAACCTGCACTGAAAAAAGAAAGGGGAGAAAAGGCCCCTGTTGATTTTTCGCTCTGCCAGGGCATGTGATAGCTCCCCTGAATAAAACTAGTGGATGCACTGGGAAAGGAGCAGAAATTGATACATGTGCTCAGCTTATCCAAAGTGCTGAGTGGGTTTAATCATTAATAATTACCATTACGCACCAAGGAAATAATTGCCCCTCTTAGCACATGGTTTAGGAGGGTTTTAATTTTTATACCATGAAGGATATGATGATGTGAAAGTGGCTTTTTAGGCAGAGCCTTGATGAGGGGTTTCGGGAATCCTGAACCACCCCCAAAATAACATGAGGATTGGAAGAAGACAGTAGGGGAGGGGAAAGGGCAGGCAGTGTTTTCAGACCCACTGCAGCTCTCCCAGCAGTGTGCACTGCTCCAGTCCACAGTTATCCACAGCAGTGAAATTTTGTCACCCACCACTTCCCCCAGTGCACACAGCATGCCAAGTACCCATTGTGGTGGCAGCCATAATAAATTTACTGCCACTTTAAAAAGAAAGGCATCAGAAAATCACTGTCAATAAAAGTGAGCAAAGAAAGGCAAGGGAATTTGAAGCCTGAGAGTTTCTGTTAGGTCTTCTTTCTTTTCCACGCCCCCGCCCCCACAGCTCCCTGATCACTTTATAGCAATATATGCACATATTTTAAAAACATGCACTTTCTTCTGTCTGTAATCAGACATTTCAACAACACTGCTAGCAACATCAGCCTGGCAGGGCTAAATTGCATGAGACGATGAGAGAATTGGTCTACTGGTACAAACTGATGCAGTTCTGTTTGAACCAGTGGACCTGTGTCAGTTCATATCTGCTGAGCCTTTTTCTTCTCTAGAAATCACCCTCTCATGTCACACCTCCCACAGTAAGTGAAATCAGGTGGGGATTTTCAGGTTTGCTCTGAGAGACCCTGCAAACAAAGGTACATAAGAGAGAGCTCCCACTGGTGACAATTAACCCCAAGCCCACTGCTTTTGGTGCAGGCGTCACCGCCTGCTTGTACAGTGCCCTTGTGCATGGGGCCCTGAGGCTGCCGCTCCTGAGGGGCTCGTGTAGGTTAATGACTTCATACTTGCATTTTGACATCAGCAGCAAACCTTAAGCCAGGAGGGTTCAATACCCTAGGCACTGCTCAAACACAGACTGGGGACTTAAGCTGCAAAATAACCTTCTCTGTCATACCCACTGCTCTGCAAAAATTATCCAGTCTTCACTGACAAGCAATCCTCTTAGACGTCAAACTCTGCCTCACATGCTCGGCACTGAAAATTAAAAATCTTAAATAAAAGGGGTATTTTAGAAAGACAAATATATTCTAGAGACAAGAAAAGCTATTTTTACGTACCTAATTAGTCACACTTGAGAGTAATAATAGCACTACTTGGGTTATGCTATGTTATTAATAATATGCAAAATACTAGATATCAGCTGTGTCATCATCTTTTCTTTTATCACTAGACCACAATTTCATCAAACAGTAATTTGTCATGTAAACTTTTTTTTTCTCCCCATTTTACCTGTCATATGTGAAGGTGCAAGTGCACTTATGGTAGAGGAGGAAGAAGGAGCAAAAATCCTGTCAGGAATCGAGACGCCAGGTAAGAAACCCACACTGGCTGGAGAGCACTGAGCACTGGTGCTGGTGTTTTCTCAAAGATGTTAATTTGCAAGCACCATTTTTTGTTGCTGACCCCTGAAAAAGGGCAGTGCTTACACTAGCTGTTGTTCTCTTCATTAAGGAATCAACCAGTTTAGCTGCAGAGAGGGTGGTGGTGTTGGGCTGGAAACCTGTTGCACTGGCAGGAGGGTGCTGGCTGACACGCCTGGCTCCTCAGGTGTGCTGGCCTGCTCACGTTGCTGCAGTTTGATGGATAGCACGGAGATGCCAGACACTGTCCTTGGGTGGCCTGAGGCTGTTGGCAGTGAGTGCCACCCTGCAAGAGTGTCCTGTCGGGGGCACAGTTCTGTTGTTTTTTTGGCAAGTTGGAAGCCCCCAGTGCAGGACTTGCCCAGTGGAGAAAGACACAGAGACAGACCCTGGTTTGGCATCCACAGCTCAGGCAGTGAGATGTCTTGTGCCTGGAGAGAAGGCAACTGCCCCAGACAGCCACCAGGGGTGGAACAGGAGCTGCATGCACCCAGAGCCCAGCCTGTGAAACACTAGATCAAATCAGTCCTCCCATGTCCCACCACACAGTATATACTGGTATATACTGGTGTGTCTGGGGAGCTTCCACCAGATTTAGTAACAGTGGACTTGGTTTTCCTTAGTGTTTAGTTTAGCACTCAGCCTTCTGTCCTGAAAAAATATTCCTCTTCTTTCTCTGAAGTGATTTGTGTGAGTTTCAGTAAATCTTTATGCCTTTGAACAAAGATTTTAATTGCATTTGTATATGTATAGATACACATATACATACATGTATATATTTTCTCCTTAGGAAGGCAACCAGACTCCTGGTAAAGATATATTTGCCCCACTTGGTGGGCTGGATTGTGTGTTCCCCAAGCAGACGCTGACCTTCAAATGGGGTTCCATGGCCCAAAACTATATCCTGCTGCCCAAACATTTGTTGACAGGCACTACCAGTGCCCTCCTCCTCCTTACACTTTCAACCCTCTCTGTCAGGAACTAGAACATCGCCTGGGTCCTCGACTGCAACCCCCAGAGCTCTGTAGTCACTTTGGATACTCTCCAGATTTCCCAGCACTGTTATTGGTGCCTACATTAAAGAACATCATGGAGTAGTAGTCAGGGGGTCAGGCAAGCTTTGGCAGTCCCCCCAACACCCAGATCCAGGTCCCCAGCATGCAGCAAACTTCTGCAGGTTGGCAGGTGGTGCCACTGTCCCCTGCAGCAGGGAGTCACCTGCTGCTGCCACTGCTTCCTCGTGGTGGCCTTGGTAGGTCGGGGTCAGACAGCCCAGATACCTCACTTGAAAGCACGGCCAGTTTCCTCAGCCTTGAAGGCAGTGAACAGGTTGCCCAGAGAAGCTGTGGATGCCCCATCCCTGGAAGTGTTCAAAGCCAGGTTGGATAGGGCTCAGAAAAACCTGGTCTAGTGGAAGGTGTCCCTGCCCATGGCAGGGGAGTTGGAACTAGAGGGTCTTCAAGGTCCGTTCTCAACCCCAATCATTCTATTACACTATAGTTCCATGATTTTATGGACTTATGGCATAGTTACAGGCCTTCATATAGAGCAGAAGTCACCAGCTTCCATCCCTTTTCCCAGAGGCTGCCCTTGCGGTTCTGCTGGGAACAGACCCTGTCTTCTGCACCTGCACTGCAGATGGGACCTGGGGTTCTTGAAGCTGCTGTATGGCTGAGAAGATCCTGTCTGTCTCTCCTAGTTCCACTGCATATTCATTTTCTTTCTTTCTTTTCTTTCTTTCTTTCTTTCTTTCTTTCTTTCTTTCTTTCTTTCTTTCTTTCTTTCTTTCTTTCTTTCTTTCTTTCTTTCTTTCTTTCTTTCTTTCTTTCTTTCTTTCTTTCTTTCTTTCTTTCTTTCTTTCTTTCTCTCTTTCTTTCTCTCTTTTCTTTCTTTCTTTTCCTTCTTTCTTTCTTTTTTCTTTCTTTCTGTTTAAATATGTGGGAGATGTTCTTGTCTTCTGTCATGATTTCTTTGTTGCAAAGAGAATGACGAGGAAATTGCCGTGGGTTCCTGCATGGTAGGGGATTTTGCATAAGCAGAAATCACTTATTCAGCATAATCTCCTATGAACCTGCGCAAAAGGCACTGGAAGCACGTTAGAATAAAGTTGTCTTTGTCTAGCTAGCATGTGATTTTAGGGAAAAATTTATTTGCATACAAGGAAAACAAAAAGTCAGCATACCATTCAAAGTTGGTTGAAACCACGTTTCAGCTCAAAATAGGGTGGCTAATTTCACTGGAGTCTCAGTACTGACAGACAACTCTGCCTTGGGATGTCTTTCTTGTTCTACACCAGCCTTTGGGCAGTGATTGTATTTGGGGCTCCCTTGTTTTGGGGACAGAACTGGAGAGCTACATGGTTAAAGGAATATTTGTTAAGATACTGTAACCCCAAAGTGATCACAAAATACTGTCAGCAGAAAGACATTGTCTGTGTTCTCCATAGCCCACTCCCAGGGCTCCACTGCAGAGCGCACAGGCTCTTCCTTTTCTTCTCAGGTCTGGGCAGAGAGCTCACAGGGTACAAAATGCTGTGGAGTCAGGACTGGTCAGGTGCAGCTTTACCCATGAGGATGGACTAAAAGAGAAATATTTCAAGGCTTTATCCACATAACGCGTCAAGTGAGCCTGACACAGCTTCTCTCTCCACTTTGGCACGGATTTTAGAAGATCCTTAGCACCAATTTTGTCCGTCCAAAATTGGCATACCCTCCAAGTCAGATATACTCATGAAGACACCATGCTGTCCATAAGGAAGGTGAGGTCTGTTCATGGAAGAAACCTCTCTGAACTCTGCTCTACAGCCTCCCAGGACTCAATCACAACTGAGAATGAAAAAATTACAAATTACAAAACAGAATCTCATAACCCTCTCACCCTTGAGACTGCTGTTCATGTTTCCTCATTTTGATCTTCCATCACGGACTTTCAGACATACTTCCTCTTGTTACCATGTTACGACAGCAGTTCAGGCAGTGCCTGCTTGGCAAAGCTGGCACAAAATGTTCGATTTCTACCCAGGGACTTTGACACAGAATTTTGCCATTTTGCTTGGTGGGTGCAAACAAGCAGCTGCTGCCATCCCAACTGACAGGTGTGATGATCTGAACATCTATCAGTCCAGAGATGGAAAACTGCTCATCTTAAAATAACCACTTATAAAGTGAACTTATTAAATAACCAGAAGCTGCTCTCTGCCTGCCACCGTGAGGAGCGGTGAGCCTCGGACAGCAGGAATGGGCCAGGCAAATCCACACCTGTCATGGCACAGTCTCTGTGCCTTTTCACCAACCTGCTCCTGTGGCTTCTGGCTTGTGATAGCTGGAAACCTGATCTCCTTTTATTTGTAATGCAGGTTCTCTTCCTGTTTTACTAGAGGACAAAAGATAGGACAACTCAAATAAGGGGCAAGGGATCAGCCTATCTCCTAATGAACTGGTGCCAGCACGGGGTAAGAACTTGTAAATAAAATATTTCCTTTCAGCTGCAGTTACAGATGTCGATATGTCTTTATCCACAAAGATTACCTTACAGAAGATATCACATGAAATACAATTCATTGAGTGTTTCATTTTATTTTGTTTGACAGTATCTCTTTTCTTTCGTTAAAATTAGAGGATACATCCTCTTCACCTCCTCCAATTGAAATGCCATTATGTAACATTTTCTGTTATCATCCTAGTGACTAAAAAGCTTGGAAAATCCCCTACCACTGCTCAAGAGTGTATGCCAGGACTACAGGAGAAACGCAGGTGGGTGGTGCTTTCACAGTATCCACTTGCATCTTCAAAGGACAGGAATACACCAATGCCAGGTATCAAAATGCTGATAAGATAAACATTTTGTTCCTTGATGGCCAAAGGCTTGGAGTCCCTGCACCATCAGTAGGATTTTTCTTTGAAATATCCATTAGGATGGTTATTTGAAACCTGGTCCCAATTTATGTTCTTAAATTTGATTTTAAAAGCAACATTCTTCTAATAATAATCACTGTGGTAAGTGTAGGCCCCTCGTTTTTGCTAAACATGACTTTTAAACACATTCATTGTCAATGAGAGACCTGTTTTGATGCCTGCATGGATTGATAGTCTCACTCAGCATATGCCATCTAAAGCCAGGACTGAGTTTGCTTTAAGCATGTGAGCTTCAAAAACAACCTGGAGCTGTGGCAAACTGTGTATTTCCCCTCCCATCCAGTCCCGACCCTGCACCCACCACATCACCCTGTAGCATGGGCTTCCCCCTGAGAGCCACTATGGGAGATACTGGCCACATCACTGTCCCTTGAGGCTCTCCATGAAGATGGAGAAGGAACTCTCACATTCTGCCTAAATCCTGGCTTCCACAGTTCTAGTTAGATATGGTATTCCTTCTCCTGGCCCAGTAGTTAAGCTGGGTCCGCTGTTTTTTAGGGATGGAGTTGCAGCATTTCCCTATGGAAATCAGAGGAGGACATGAGCAGTGTGTCAGGCACAGCAGCTCCTCTGAGGTATTCACTTGCTCCATGCATGTATGCTTCCTGCCCATCCAGGTGCACGGGCATCAGATCTCATAAATATAAAAATTGCAGCCCTGGATACATGGGGACACCTCTTTTCCTGGGCCTTCAACATGATGGTCTTTTAAATTGTGTTCTCAGAGTTATAATTAACACACCTATCCTCACACACAGGCTGTATTTCATATCTTGCTGCCCACAGCTCTCAAGAACAATTTTCACAGTAGCATGGCTTTTTTTGAGGTTCTGTTGGCTCTTAGGTAGGACATTAAATTGGGACTGGCTATAATGGTACTGATACTGAGATAGTCTCTTCCCAATTTTTAACATCTTCAGACACACATTTTAACCCACAGGCACAGCGTTTGCTTTCCTCATTATGCTGTGGGTACCAGGGTGGACCTAGAGAACAGCAAAGACTTTGGGGAGGAGGCTCTAAGGCTGTTGACATTAAATGCAGCTTGCTGTTGTGACGGTAAAGGTGAGAAGTTACTGATAGAATTTCCCATTTTAGTGTTTCATTTGCCATTTGAAGAGCAGTAGTTTCATGCAACTTCTTGTTACACCATAGGACCGAGTAGGTTAAACTAACCTTACATCAATGCATTTCCTTTTTCATTTTGATCATTTCATCTGAAGCTTGCAGAAGCTCTTTTCTGCCAAAAGACATAAGGTACATCTCTTCTATGAAGAGGATTTTATTTTGTTGAGGGAACAGAGCTCCTCTTATTCAAAGGAAAATACTCATCAATAATCAGCTTTTATTTTTTTCTGTGAATATACTTAATGATGCTGGTTGAAAGCCAGTCTCCTCTGAGACAACTTGAAGTCAGCTTGTTCACATGCAGAAGTAACACTCTACTGTATGACTAATTAATTTCCTAATTAGCAGCTGGCAAACTATTATTATTTTTAATTAACTCATCCACCGAGGCTCATTCGGAAACCAGCAACTCTTTATTATTAATATAAAGGTTAGTTCCTGACATTTGTAAGTTAAGCCCAGCTGACATAAAAGGCAAGCCCTCCAGAGCTGTGCAAAGCCTGTGCACCACAGACTGTCCACCTGTGTTTGCATGCAAGTGTTGGTGGATGCCTCCACCCTGATGCTGCTGATCTGCACACAACACACACACACACACACACACTGGTTCACATGAGCATTTCTCAGCATGGTTTCCAGCTCATGGACTTTCTGAGTGTTTCTTTCAGGTGGTTCAGCGACTAGGTAGCTATAACTCTATCTGTGACTATAGGTATGCCCAGGAATGTCTGTGTGTTCTTGTCACCTGTTTATTAAATGTGAAACTCTCTAAGGTAAGGTTTGCTTTATGGCATATGAACAATAATCTGTGTCAACAGGTGCAGTCTGATTTGAAAGCAGAGCGAGGATCTTGACTGAATTCAATCTGTTGATCCCCACGCACTCTGTTTTTGCAGCTGTGGCGTTTTACAAACTTGCTGCATCATGTAAGTACCATACAAATATAACTTACTGAGAAGTATGAGGGACCTTACGTCCTCGAGCCACTGAAGAGTTATTAATAGTAGAGTTGTCTACAGCAGCCAAGCTATATTAGATCAAGTCCAAGTCCACCTGAAACCTGGCAAGTGAAAATGTGCTGGGGGATTTATTCCTGTGGAGGAAAGAGCAACCACAGGAGCAGCAGGACTGTGAGCCTTATCAGAAGGATAAGAATAGAATAAACATATTTTAGAGAAATAGGCATATGAGGCAAAAAACTAGACCCACACACCAGCCCTGTCTACCATTTTCTTTCATGTCCTCTGGCCTTTTGCAGTTCAGATGTGTCCTGAGGCTGGGGAAAAGGGTCCATATCATCATGGAAGGGAGGCACCTGTCACCTGCAGAGTGCTCAGTGGTGCTGGAAGGCTGGGGCAGGCTCTCCTCCAGAGCCCGGAGATCAGCCAGAGGAAAGGGATGGCAGCTGAAAAATGGAGCCATCTCCTTTCTCAATAACCTCTTCTTGCCTGCCTACCCCCATGTGTCCCCTGCCTGCTCACCCCACCTGACATGCAGACTCCAGTCTGCTGTCAGTGCAATATGCCACCACTTACTCCATTGTGTTCCAGCTGGGTCCGGAAATGGCTTTGGGCTTTCAAGTGTCATCAGGGTGTAAAGCAGCCTTAAAAACCTACAAAAGCCACTAATACTGTTTTGAGGAGTGGGAAGCAGGGATAATCAATTGCAGGCTAAAACCTGTGGGGTTTACACAGTTTTTTATCCTGAGAAGCTGCAGCTAGGGAGCGAGGAGCCACCCCAAGCAAGGAATGGTTAGGAAGGAGACCATGAGCAGTGATTTGAGCCCACCCTCTACAGACCTAGCTCCAAGCTGAGCTATATGTAGCTGTCCTAAACCTCTGGATGCTTTCCATCTGCACCAGACATGCAGTGTGCTGGGCAATGCCACAGCACTGCAGTCCAGCATGGAAAATGCAGGCTTTAAGTAATGCCAGGCTGAGCTTTCTGCTGGGACAGCTTCACTGAAGGAAACTGCTAACCTTGATGGTGCTGGTGGCCTTCCTAAGAGACAGTGGTGCAGCTGTAAGGCCATGCTTGGAGAAATGGAGGCAGGCAGGGCTGAGTCCCTGTGCCAGAGTGGTCACCATTCCCACATGGAGAAAGGTTTTCTTGCCCCTCCCACCACCCAGGTAATGTTGCATAAGGGATTTACATCTACCAAGGGCTTTGTGAGAGCTGAGCAGCTCATTATTTTTAATAGCTCTGACATCATTATCAGTCATGGATTTACCAAAAGGATAATGGGCTGTTGCTTGCCACTGCCTTTAGCTTTAACCCCATGGTGTGGGCACACCCAGTCACACAACGTAAGCAATTGCACAGCCTCCTTCTTTACCTTAGGGCTACAGTCCACGTTTTTTAAATCATCCTCAGCTCTAGTGTCTCTAACTTGTACCAGAAACATCACTTGCTCTCCAGGCACCTTCTTCCTAATGGGTTTTATGAAAATACCAGATTTTTTTGTGGCTGAGTAAAGAGGAGAATTTTCTTCTTTGTCATGAATGCCAGAAGACATTGAAATTTTCAGTTGATCAATAAATGCAAGAATATTGCTTCTTGGATTTTATTTTATTATTTTTAAACTAATGTCCCCCTAAATCTCAGCCCTAATCAATTTTCAACATATTTAATCTTTTTAATCAATAAAATAAAATATTTCCAAGTCTATTTACTGCAATCAAAATCAGAATACACATTGGCATTTGGGTGGTACTTTTAATCTATTTTTCTCCTTATGTAATGACACACATCCCTGTTCAATTAGGTGACTCATCATACACTTCAGCAGTAGTGTGCTCTGAAAAACAGAGCATAATGCATTCCTAACAATTACATACTTCTTAAAGAAAAGTTATAGTCAGCCACGATTGACAGAAACAAATAAGGTTAAGTCCCACTTGTATCATTTAAAATGATAGTGTGGTCTATTTCACCACAGCACTCATTTTAAAAATGCTAGCATGGTTTGTGATTCATAACTGTACCCCCATGTCACATAATTACACATTTAATTCCATTTAGCCACCTACATACATCAGCTTGCTTTTCACCCGTATTGTTTGTTCTTTCCTACTTCACCCAGGCTAATGTGGTCCCAGAGCTCTTCTAAAGTAGTAACAAAGACACCAGTGCTTATTTATTTATTTCCTCATTATTGATTGATTGATTGATTGATTGATATACTGTGCTTCTAGGCTGCCAGTTTTTTTCTGAAATTTGTTGCACAGCTAGCCAAAAACGTCTCACCTTGCTAAACATACAGCAGAGAGGTCTAGCAGGAGGGATGTGTTCACAGTAGCTGGATGTGAATCAGTGCACTGAGGAGACTGGGATTCACTTGCTTTTCAGTCTATCCCAGCACATGGGAACCTGCAGCTACAGCCAGGCTGTACCACATGGCAAATCCCAAGACGTCAACGCCATCTCACAACCAGTCATCAGACTGCTCAGTTAGTTTGGCTCTCCTAAGCAAGGAGGAATCACAAACTGTTTTATGGGAATATTCTTTCATAAAAGAATATGGCCTGCCAGCTGACCAAGAACCAGAAGAAAGTTTTTGTCCAAACCCAGGAGACTGGATATTGCAATTGTCAATATCAGCCCCCTCAACAGCTCAAGACAAACCTCCTGGGCCTTGGGAATCTAGATTTAGGCTTTAGTTTTAACAGCTTGAGAAATCTGAGCACCTGGCTGATATTGCCATGTTACTCCCAGTGAAACCAAAGTGTGCTGCACACTTTGCATCCAGTGACACTGGGCTCATTTCTAGGTTCAAGGCATTGCAAGCCTGTGGGACACTAAGTGTGGACCTCTGTGGCATAGCTCTGTATCTAGAGGATAGGGAGACCACTTTTAGTTTGCTGTAACATGAAAAACAGTGCTTCCACAACTTTGAGATTTGTGTCCACTGTGTGTATACGGAGTGACAATATATGGTGTCGGTTTGAGATTTTCCCTCAAAAAAGACATGATAAAAGTCAGGTCCAGCCATAAGGCTTTGATCTCCAAGAAGAAAAGCATTTCAAAGCAATGGCAAGTTCTAAGATATTTACTTAAATATAATAGCTCATCCTCATTTTTAAGCAGTTGATGAAACAACGGTACAACACTATAAAGAGTTCAGATGACAAATAATGTCAGGGTTAACCAGGTGTGGAGGAAGTTGCCAAAATATTAACAAATATAAAAATTACAAATATCAGAGCAGTTCAGGAGATCTGTACAATGGATTTCAGCAATCCTCTCTGGACTGCTCAGCCACGCAAATAATGCCAGATTTTTTTCCCCACTAATAGACAGATCCTATTTGAATTTCTTAGTTGTTTATATCCTGTGTAATGAATTGATAAATTATTCAGATGCAAGATGTAGGAATTAGTTCTGCTCTTCTCTCGGTGCATTCATTAAAGCTGATTTATCCTGTGCGTTGCTCTTGAGTAGCGTCTTTGGCCAGCCCTTTGGCTATCCCTTTTCCCACGGCATTGCTTCCCCAAGGCTCACTATGACTTGTGCTCGGGGACTGCCAGCTTGACACCCACACAGTAGGGAAGGAATGAGTGGTAGCAAGCCAACAGCGCTGGTTGATCATCATGCTCCAAATGAACAACTTCACAGTTTCCATACTTCCTCTGATGCGCAAATATTGGCATTTTGGGAGAAAGGATTATCAAAAAGCAGGTCAAGAGAGGTTCAATTCAGTAAAGCCAGTAAACTCATCACACATATTCACAAAGTATTAGTAACTTTCTGTGCTTTCATGTGCTAGAAATTTGTGCAGCCGCCTGCACTATTAATATGGATTTTTGGAGTCAGAGCCGAAACTGTAGTTATCATTCATACCCAAATTCTCAGAGTACAAACATTACAGCACTAAAGTACCACCTAACCTCTGGAGCTTTATTTTAATTAGTCAAATGTTTACCTCATCTGCAATTTACCCGCTTTCCTCTATACCACATAAAATAGATTAAGCTTAGTTACAGGAAATATGTCTTAGTTACAAGAAAATATGTCTTTTCTTGTGAACCACAGAAAGTTAGATCAAGACATTTGGTTGTAACATTCTTATCATTTATATTTTCCATAATTTGAGAAGAAATAATGTGAACTTCAGCAAATACATCTAACAACTCAAACTGATCAAGCTTCTTGGGGAGCAACTTCTATCTTTTAAAAAAAGAGTAGTTGACAAATTTCCTTCAAACTGGCTGCAGTGAGGTTTATTCCTATTGAAATAAATCAAGCAAAACTGATCAAATCAAGCTGTTTGCTACAATACTGACTTAAGGAAATGTTCTCTGTTTTTACCAAAAGTAATTCTTCAAATTTCACTATGAATCAAACTAAATTGTGCATCAGTGGAGGCAGTAGGAAAGCTAAAGGTCAGTGTTTAAATTCAGCACCTCCATAATCTACAGTTCATCTAGAAATCAACCCACCTTGCAATCAAAATCCATCAGTAGACTAAAGGAGGCAAAACTGCACAAAACAGAACATTTCACTGAGTAACCACTTGAGGAGTGCCCAGCAGGAGCGTCACAGCAAGGCTGAACCAGAACTCGACAGCTGGAGAGTGAGTCTTTCCAGGTGGAAAGGATCTTCACCCTTGTTTCATTTCTTCAAGTCATCGTTGTGCTCAGGACGGTCTGTGTAATGGCCAGCTTCCAGATTTTAATGGTTGTTAGTGCTGCTTGGATGAAACTCTGAGCACTGCTGCGAACTGTGCAGTCAGTGCGTGCTGCAACGTTTTGCCCAAGATACAAAGGCGCATTTACAGGAGATGTTTACTCAGTGGAGCTTCATTACAGAACTAGACGGAGGGAGTATCACAGAAAATTAGAGCATGCTGACACGGTTAGTCATCAGATCCAGTTCTGAGCATGAGAGTAGATGAAGGGACAGGAAGCATTACCTCCAGCTCCCTGCAGAGTGTGCCTTTAATGGTGGGGATAGTGAAACCACTGATTAGAATAAGGGGGAAGAATGCTGAAGTTAGTATAGCTACAGTATCAGAACTATTATTTTAATTATTAGTTTCTAAAAAATTTTGAAAAACTGTTCCAAAAGAAAAAAAATGAAAGTATTTCCACTCTATGAGCTTTAGGGCATGTTTTGACACACCAGTCATAGAAGATCAATTTATTAAATACAGTTCAATGGATAAAGAAAACAACAGATCTCTAAAACTCGAACAGCAAGTATCACAACTGAGAAGAATGTGAGAGATGGAAGAGCTTTCATTGCTGCACTGTTTATGCTTGGCAATATTAACAATCAAACAAACAAACAGATTGAACAAGAATAGAGCTGAAGTGCCAAAACAGTGATTGAAAGGTGCTAGAGCTTCTGAGGGAAGAAACCCCATAGGAATACTGTGTAGAGGACTTTGGCAGAGAGGAGTGACACATCATAACAACAGAAAAACAAGCAAACCCTTCCCCCTGCAACACACACAAACCCCAAACAAAAGAACAAACCCAAACCCCCAATAATTAGAGGGAATTAACAGATCCAGAGAAAGATAAATCCACACAATGGACAGGTCACAGAACTGGGTAGTAGCTGAGAGGAAAAAAAATAAAAGGTTGAGCATTGTACTTCTAACCATGTGATGCAGCTAAGAAAGGTTAAATATTTCAAAGTGGAAATACACCACCCAGGAGTATGTGTTATGGTTTAACTCCAGTCAGCAGCTGAACCCCACATAGCTGCTTGGTCACTCCTCACCAGTGGGATCGGGGAGAGAACTGGAAGGTTAAAAGCTAGAAAACAAAGACCGGTTGAGACAAAGATGGGTTAACAGAAAAAGTAAAAGCTGACCACAAAAGCAAAGCAAAACAAGAAATTATTTCACTGCTTCCCATGGCAGGCAGGTGTTCAGCCATCTCCAGGAGAGCAGGGCCCCATCACGTGTAATGGTGACTGGGGAAGATGAACACCATCACTCCAAATATCTCCGCCTTCCTCCTACTTCCACCCCACTTTATCTACTGAGCATGATGGTCTGGCATGTGCCTTCGCTCAGCTGGGGTCAGCTGTCCCAGATGTGTCCTCTCCCAGCACCCTGTGCACCCCAGCCTGGTTGCTGGTTTGGTTGGTCGAGAAGCAGCAAAGGCCTTGGCTGTGTGTGAGACCTGCTCAGCAATAACAAAAACATCTCTGTGTTATTGACACTGTGTTCAGAACAAATCCAAAACACAGCCCTACTTGGAAGAAATTTAACTCTACCCTGTGCAAAACTGGCACAGTATGGAAATACCTACCTCTGCTTAGAGCTCCTCCTCTCTGTTCAGCAGGGACCCATTCAGGACATGGATGTTCCAGTGCTTTGGGTGTCAAGAGGTACATCATGATGTACCAGATCTGTATGTTTAATGTGAACCCACTGCTTGCCCCTTTGTTTTGGCAAGCTGCCTCCTGAATGAAGATTTCAGGCCAGCTCTGACTGCTGTACCATATCAAACCATGATGCTCAGCAAAACCTGAGGTTTCTGCTCATTTATTATTTACCTCTGATGTTCTTTTCATTACTGGCTGAAGTACTTGTACCAGATGGGTTTCATGAAGTGTTGCATATCATCAGGAAAAGGCTTCACTGGCAAAAAATCTGCACCTGTCAGATGAGCTCTGCTATGGTGCTGCAGTATGGCCAACACATTAGAAAATTTCACAGCCTAAAGACTGTGTGGGACAGGCAATTTCTTGAAAAAGAAGAGGAAAAGAGCACCACACCTTTCTAAAGCATCCAGAAGGCAAGCTGTCAAGCAAGTAGAAATCATCCCCAGCTTTGTGAGCAGGAAGTGCCTGAGGCTTTTTACTCCTGGGCTACCCAAGGTCTTGGAGCCCTGTTTGCCATGAGAAAATATCTACAGAGACACCAGCCATGAGCTGATCTCTGCATGCAACTAGGGTTCACAGCCGCGTGGTACAGAGCAGGCAGAATAACAGAACCATTTGTTTGCCTTCAGGAAGTGCCTGCCCTGGACCTTCCTTCTCTGTGAATGAAGTGAGACTGTGCCATCATCAAAGAAGCTTTCAGGAAATCTCCAAGAGGCATCTGTTCTGATTTAACCTGATCATTAGAGTATCATCCACTGCTACCAGGTAAATGTCCAACTGATCTAATTTTAGAGTACTGCCTTATTATTTTACAGATGCTTGTAAGCAACACAATATTATTTTACCAACAAGGCAGAACACAGAAATAGAGGAAGACAGAAGAAGACAGTATTTTTTCTCTGACCTCAGAGTCCAGCTTTCAGATGCAAATGCTGCAGTTGTTTCTCAGCTCCTTCCATAGAGGGAAGACTGAGTAAAACAATTACAGACCTTCTCTGAGCATTTTTACCTCCTAGAATGAAGAAAATACAACAGAACATCCACTTATTCATCTTTATGAAGAGAAGCAACTGAGAATAGATTCAGGCAAACCCCTTCCTGTTTCCCCCTCTATAGTTACCTGTAGGGACTTTCTTTCATACACTGTATTTTTCTGAAGTTTTATGTTATCATTGCTAAATATATGGTGACCCAATATTTACCTCAGTAAGTAGCTCTGGAGCTACTTTTACAGCTTTCCTGTAGGAGTGTTATAGATCAAAGCTATTCCAGCTTTAGTGGATTTTTGTTACATCAGAGCCCACTGCACTCCTCCCTTGTGCTTGCAGCCACTACTTTGGTTAACAAGATATGTTCTGACATAAAACAGCCTGAAGAGCAACATTGTGCTTTTGCAGAAGCAGGGCCTTGATGCCCGGTTTTGTGTAGAATAACTTCCCAATCAACAGCTATGGAAGAAAAACACCCAAAATTGTCAGTTCTACTTTTTCTGAAAAGGAAGTTTCTATATGCCTATGTAACGATCCTCAAAATTAGCTGAGGACCCTTTGCACACCTTGTGTGACAGGTACATGTGGCTGTCCAACTGCACAGTGAGTGGGACACACAGTCTCTGAGCAGCCCCCAAATTTAGCACACCAATTTAGACACACTCTAGATATATTCTACACAAGATGTATTCTACACAGACAAGAAACAGTGAACAGTGCAAAGCTGGCTGGGTGTAATTACCCAGCCTGAGTTACCCAGAGGTTCTGAATGACGTTCAAGCAGCAATCTGGCTTTGAACTCTGGTGGACATGTGTGCTGGGCACATGGATGGTGTCTTCAAACTAGGATGTATAAATGTGCTAGCTAGCAAGCTGTTAGTGGTGATCAGCAGATTAGGAACCCTATCTATGTCACCTAAGAAAGATTCATGCCTTTTGCTGGTCCACAGAGGAAAAAAACCACTGTTTCTTACCTGGTGTGTAGGGATAGAGAGCACTTTTAGTGTGGCTTGTGGAGCCATGGTCTTAAAAAAAAAAAAAAAAAGTTTTTTAGTTGATTGTAAGTTTTCCTTGCTGCCTTTCAGTTCTTAAAGGGGGCTTATGAAAAAAGAGGGAGACAGACTTTTTTCAATGGCAGGTAATGATAGGACAAGGAGGGACATTTTTAAACTAAAAGGGGGAGATTTAGAGTGGATGCTAAGAAGAAATTCTTTACTCAAGAGAGTGGTGAAACACTGGCATAGGCTGCCCAGAGAAGCTGTGGTTGCTCCATTCCTGAAAGTGTTCAAGGCCAGGTTGGATGGGGCTTTGAGCAACCTGGTCTGCTGGGTTTTGAAACTAGATGACGTTTAAGATCACTTCCAACCCCAGCCATTCTGTGATTCACCACATGTGTTCCCATGACAGCCAAAAGGGGTGTGTTTTTCCAGCCCTGCTGGCTCTGTGAAGTTACAGTAGACGCAGTCCTAACACTTAATAAAAGCTTGTAAAGAAGTTGGGATGCTTGACACCAGGTTGGGCCAGCCATAAAGGGCCTAGATTTTCCCATACTCTTCACCTTGGCTAGGCAAGTATATCATAAATCAGACTCCGCACACAGATTGGAGTGTCTAGAAAAGCACAGAAACTTATACCCACCAGCCCTCTACCACAGCATGGGCTTTGTGGTCAGGGCCTCTGCCCTAGGGGAAAAAAGTACTTAAAAGAATGTGGTTACATGGTGATTAAACTACAACATGCAATTACATGGCAGGTTTAGAACTCAGCTGGACAAGGGTTTGAAAACAAGATCATGTTAACAAAAGCATAACTTTGATGGTTCCTGTCCTGGAAGGGTGGGAGTGGGGCTTGAAATCAAAGCTTTCCTGGTCGAAAGCATTTCTGGGGACAAAGGCTTTGTGGCAGCATCCAGACCCTGGTGGAAAACCATGTAGTATTGCTCAGACTTGCAAAGCACCTGATCTGCAGGAAGGGGAGATGATCGGCCACGGGCCCCTGCCACTACAGTCCTGGAGTTCAGCCCTGAAAGGCAACAGCCATGCACCTTGTCAGCCAAACCAGCCTCACAGACACAGCTGCGTGTGAAGAGTCTGGGCTTTTGATGCAGAAGATTTTAAGTTGTCATTAATTACAGAGACAGTTTTTCTGTCTCCATTACATCCAGAGCACATATTCGAAGAGATAATTCCTTCTGGAATGCAATTATGCTGCAAAATTGTTATATTAAAAGCAATCCATTAATAAAATGTTTATTCTGGTCTTTTATACAGCAATACCTTTTTGAACAAGGAATTGCTCTGTGTTCAGTGCCGATGTACATATACGTTCTTTTTATTTTAGAACAGGATTTAGGAACTGGTTCCCAAGTAGCTGTGATAATTGTCTGTTTTCTGCTGTGATCTTTCTAGTGTTCCACCAACTGAGTCTTCCCTCAGCTGTGTGAGTATGTCGGATCCAAGCTGCACTGCAGGAAAAAGATAAATACTTGTTCTGGTTAAGAAGAGTGGAAATGCGTGGTATTTTCTACTGATACTGAAGACTTGCTTTATTATTTTTTACCAGGAAAAACAATCTGCTTAGAAACATGACTCATACTGCACGCAAGGAGTAGTTTACAGCTGGCAGCTCCCCTCCATTTAGTGTTGTCCATTGTGGAAAAAAGGAGAAATATTAAATTCTCACTCCCAGTTTCTCAGATGAGGGTAAATGTGACGTTAGGTCTCAGCTGAGCCCTCAGTGGTACTTGGGCCTCAAATCCAGCAATGCATTAAAGTAGATGTCACTTAAGCTGGGAAAGTAGGAGGAGGAGAAGGAGGAGAAGGAGGAGGAGGAGAAGAAAAAGGAACTATTTGTGTAGCCATTGAGGAATGTTACTGTGATACAATTATCAGCTGCATCTCTCTGCTCTTAACAAGAGGAGTATTTTAAAGGGAACTAAAAGACAGTGTAGAAGGTACGGGGGGTAGGAAACAGGCTGCATATTTGATAAGAAAAGGGAATGATATAGTTAGCCTAAAAACCATCCAATCTTTTATTTTCCCAGAAGAAAGACTAAAGCAGGCACTACTAATAGGGCTTTTTTAACTCTTGTTAGTACTGAGTAAATAGGTATTCCTAAGACTGTGAAATAACTATAAAACTGTCATCTCCTATGAGGAATGACTTTGAAGTGCAAGCACAACCTCTTCTATCTCTCCTTCAAGCACTGTTGCTCCGTGCTAACCAGAGCCCTCCGACCCCCACCACATGATGTTCACACATTCTTTCTTATGCCAAAAACACAGTGTCTCATTGAGACACTAGCCCACAGCAGGCCAGGAAAAGAACTTTTCTGGACAGTCTGATGATTAGCCCCAGCTAAACTGCCCAGGTGTGGAGGGTCCTGGACATATCACTGCCTCTCACAGTCCTGTGCAGACCATTGCATCTCTTCCATTGCTATCTCTTCCAGTGCACCCAGGGAGTGCACTGTGGTCTCTAACTCCTGCTCCCACTGCAGTGTCCTTGGTGTTTTCTAGTGTCAGCTATGTTGGATTTCCCAGACTGTTTACCATGCTGCTGTTTATTTGCCAGAGCTGGAATAATTTCAGTCCGAGCTGACTCAAAAGCTTCACTGAAGCATCTCTGCTCCAGCTCAGTCCTCAGTGGAGAATATGCACAACAGGTAGAATTTCATAAGCAACCCACACAAAGCTCCCACAGAAACCAAAGGTACTTTCTGGGATACATTGTAGAGTCTGCTCAGTGAGGAAGCCCGTGCTAAATATAACAACAAATTGCTGCTTAATGAGTAAGACTTCATTTGGCAGAAAGGATTCCTCCACCGACTTCATTGGCATAAACACTGAAGGTGTAGGAAGCCTTGTAATGGAGAGGGTAAGGAAGGCGGGGTGGCAGGGTGGGATTGGGATGTTGTCTGGAAGTAAATAGTCAAGCAGGTCCTTCAGTATTTTCAGAACCTGAACAAGTTCATGCATTTTCACAGAAGGACAGGAAAATGCCTAAACCCAGGACAGGCTTTCCAATGTGACAAATGCAGTGGAATAAAATCTGTTTACTGCATACTATTCCTATAGGAAATAAGTGCATTTCTACAGAAATTAAAATGGTATTGCAAATATTTTCCATGGGAAATCACATACAGAGAAATTGATTTTGAATGGCAAGATTCATTAAAGGGAAAAAAACCCAAGAAGGAAGTTTCCAGGAGATCTGGTGTGAGAAAGACTGAGTAACTTGTTGTATTTAGAAAATAAAAGCTAAAGATGCTAAGAAAGAGACGAAACCACCACTGCTGGAAGTCATGATGCGGTTGTCTAGTGGCTTGGGGAATCTCAATTCTGGCAGGGTAAAGAGGTACTAGGGGTCAAATTTTCTCTTCAGTGGGGAAGTCTGTGCAGAGAAGGTGAAGCTGCTGCACAGTGCCTGGTGTCCTTGCAGAGATGAGTGTCCTTCCCAGCTCTCAGGAGGTTTGCTCTGTTTGCACTTGGTTAGTGTGAATGCAAATTGGCAGCTTTCATTGCAGGTCTGTGTGCTGTGGAAGGCTGAAATAAGAGCATATAACCTTGAAAAACAGGAAATCTAATTATTAGAAGGTTGCAATTAATGTAATAGGTGATTGAGAGTGCTACTGGTAAACAACTAGATAATGGGCCAATCAGGAGGATGTCTGGAGTTCATCAAAGGGCTGTCTGAGGCCTCCACAGGACACCTGAGGTATTTTATGACAAAGACATCCAAATATAGCACTTGAAGGTCTACAACATAAACTGAACAAATGGTGCTGCTAATGATAGGTGCTGGAGTACATCCCTCACCTAAGGATAAAAAAATTGCGTGGTTAAAAACACGTGCTAAATGCATGCTAGATGGTAACAACAAAAAGGCATCATGCAAAGCATCAAGGATTGATTAAACCCAAGTCCTGGGGAGCCATTGTTGTAACCTGCCTCCGTGGCACTCGCCTCCTTCACCAAAACCCGGGTGCTGCAGGTTGCTCAGATGTGGCAGGACACCAGTGCCCAGTGACCAGGCAGCTGGTTCCTTGTATATTTGGTAGGCATGCAGGACCCCATCCAAAAAAACCTCAAAGCCATGCATCTGTGAGTATCTCCTCCAGAAAGCACCTTGGGTGGAGACGCAGGGGAAAGGGGGTGCAGGAGAGGGGAGGGAGCCGCTGCCCTGCCATTGACCTGGTACAATTAGTCACTGCTGGGACAGCTCGTTTCTGCCAGTGGATGTGAGAGGAGGCAGGGGAGGACCGAGTTGGAAAAACACACAAAGGCAGAGCTGTGCACAGCCAGACAGGGTTAATTCCAGGGGGGCTTATGCTTCTTCCCCCTCCTGCACCCTTAGAAACTCCAGAAAACTCAGACTGACTACATAAACATGGACAACAAAGAATTATTTATGCAGGCACGGCAGAAGAGATTTTTTTCAATAACGAGCTCTGCTGTCAGAGTCAGAGCTGCCAGGGCACAGCCATGTCGTGTACAAGGGAGCTACAGCCTGCATGTGGGGATCTTGGCAAAAATACGGGTTTAGGCCATGCTAAAGCAGTAGGGTCTTTGTTGCCAGGGATGTAGCTTTGTCTTCGGGGAGGGAAAAAAAAAAGTGTATAGCTTGAGTAACCCCAAAGCTGTTGGAGCAGGGAGGTTTGCTCCAGACCCTAACTGACAGACTGCTGGTCCTGGGGACTGAAGGTCCAAATTCTTGCAGTGAATGTGTTAGGCTATTGCTTCCTTTCCTCCTGGAGACATTCCTCACTGCCTGGATGATTCGGTACCTCCGGATGGCAGCATGGCAGGCTGGGGGACAGATGGCTCTGGGTGTTCACCTGAGGCACGAGCATCGAGTTCAAAGCTGCGCCCCAATTAACAGGTGCCAACAGAGAGTGAAACTGCTCTGCTCTAGATCCCTCATTCTGGAGCTGGGGCAGAGAAGGACTCTGCACTATCATCTGCTCACCCTTCCCTCCTTTTTTCCCTGTCAAACTTAAATGTTTGGTGGTCCATCCTCTTGTGGTGCAGGAAGACAACTAGAAAGCTGGAAGAAGGTGAACAGCATGTATTTTAGAGGATTTACATTCCAGTAAGGAAAACTTCATCAGACACAGAAGTATCAGTACGCTGCATTTCATAAAAGGAGAGTGACCTTAAAAGGCTTTCAGTAAAACAAAGTAAGAAGGAATTTGAGGCACAGTGAAAAATTTTAAAACGCAATACATTATACTTAGTCTGTTACCTTGTTCTTTCTCCCTAAAGGGTTAAAACACCTTTTATGAGATGAAGAAAGTTAAAATAATTTATCCTAGAAATTGTGATTACTATAGCAGAGAAATCAGGGCAAGTATTTTTATTCATGCCCATATTTTAGCAATGACAATTTACTTTTCTAATGCCCGCAGGACCCCGCTGAGGAGCTGTAAATGATATTATCAGCCACGCCTCAGTGCATCAGTGCCACGCACACATGAGTGGTGTCCTGGTAGGGCAGCAGAACAAAGAGAGCCCAAGCAGGATAGCAGGAAGAACCCCTTTACATCCTATGGCTTTGTGTGTTACTTTTCAAACTGCAGGTCAGTTGTCAGTGGGGTTACACCAGGGGTGAATTTATCTGTTACCCGCAGAACATTTCAACAGCCACATTGTTGCTGTCACTGCATCACCACTTGAAGACAGGCATGGCATATGGTATGTACTGAACACACAAATCCTTCAATTATTCACCAAATGCTGTGAAACTTGTAGGTGGCTTGGTACTCAAGCAAACAGCACTCGCAGCTCCCAGTTACTAGCAGGATGCCATGTACAAGCCCACAGTGTGCTTGGGAAATTAGTAGGTAATAAACATAGATCAGGAGAGGTGAAAAAATTTCAGATTTTTCTACAGGTCTGTTGCTAACAGTCCTGAATGTGTAACGGTTAGCTCTGAGCATGTTTGTAACACCAGGTCTTCAGCTCTTTAAGGAAGTGCCCATCTCTTAGGATGGGCATAGGTACATTCCAGCCAAAGCACGTTCTTGATATATATGGGCTCCTGAAAATCTAGCTACAGTAATGGGCATAAATCAATAAATAAAACACAGGCTAGTCTTGTCAGAGAAAGTTGTGTATAAAAATGTTAGCCTCTGAATAAATGCTATGTTCTATTGATTGAAAAATGTGCAAACAGTTTTCAAGTTGAGAACTCACCTTTGGTGGGATACACAAAGAGGAATATAGGGTATGATAGAGCCCATGTCAAAGGATTTTTAGGAAGTCCTGAGGGGAAATGAGATCACAAAAGCAACTGCAAAAGTGTCATAGAAAAGTAAGGGGAATATCCTGCAATATAGGTTATGACAGCTGGGACTGAGTATGTTATTTCAGATCTACCTAAATTGGCTTAAGACAGTTTTGCCTCAGACTGAACTAGAAAAATAAATTGGGAAGGAGCTGGTTTCCTGGCTCTGAAGAGGGTGGGGAAAGCCAGGTGGCTTGGGATGTGCAGAAGGTATTTTGGGAGCTACAGATTAAAAGAAGACAGAATTCTTGCTACTGTGTCATATTGCAGGGACAGTTGCCATAGCATCATTTGCTCTAAGAATAGATTTCTATAGCCCAGCAGCGGGTCAAAATATTTATAAGAGTGAGGATTTTTTTCAAGGCCAATTCAACCAAAATGCAGGTCCCTGAACAGAACTGCTGAGAAGTACATAAGGTAACTCACACAATCTAGCCCCAAACTAGAATGAGCTGGGGCAACTAGGACACAGCCATGTGGTGTCTGACAAGAGCTTCCACAAAAATCATAGTCATTCTGTCTTGCCTGAATCTTTAACAGAGAGACAAAGACACAGAGCATGGATTGTGTATCAAGGCAGAAGATTTTGCAAAACAGGGGTATGTCTGAGACAGAACAATGACTGGAAATGAATTTTCCTCTCATCCACTGATTATTCCCTCATAGGCAACTTGGCAGCTCTCTGCACTCCTTATGGTGCAGAGAAGAAATTTCTGAGCCCAAATTGGGACTCTGTCCTGTTGTCTCCAAAATGTGGCTGGCAGTCCAGCTGTCCCAGTCAGAAGAAGATCAAGGGCATCATGACACAGCTGCCCTTTTAGGCACAGAAATAACTTGCCCCAAAGCAGGAGTTTGGAAGCAGTAGCTAGAAGCAGGTTGCCTAACTGAGCTTGCATTGTGCATTGATGCAGCATGGGAACTGTCCTTGCTTCCCCAGCAACTATGAGACAGAGTTAAAAAGACTTTGAGCAGCACAAAACAGTTTCCAACACTGTGGTGAAACAGAATCTGATCAGGGAAACACACTGCTTGTAACAGACCTTCTGCAATGCACTCGATCTGCCTTCATTCCCTCGCCCACATGTGGCTGCACACCGGGGCCACACCATCAGGGCAAACTGCCAAGCATCTCTCATGACATGGAGAGGGTTTGAAAGGTGGAACTCAAGACTGTTCTTCGGGAAGAAGAATGAAATGTGATGACAGTCTCCATAAAAACAAACTCTTTTTTCACTTAGGACACTTCTGACATAAGACAATATTCATTTATGAGTATCACAGTTTCACACCTCAATGACACATTTGCTTAAACCCAAGAGCTTACGGCAGAAACAAGCAAGCTATGGGCAGAGAATACTTCCTCCTCTTTAGCAGTTCTGGGGGATTACAATGGAAAAATCAAAGAATGAAATAAAAGGGTGAGCAAGAACAAAAAGGCAAGCACTAGAGTCTGTCACCTTTAGGGAATATCAATTAATCACAGACGCTCTATGGAAAAATGGTGATACACTCTGTGTCTCTGAGCACTACTGCAGAACAAGTCGCTTATTCTGTGCAGAGGATCTGCTGATTGACTATCTACCACTCCCATCAGAAGATCATAATTTCGAAGCTAGGGTCTATAAAATAAATGCGATGGCCAGGGGCTTAATACTGACCGAAGATCTGCAGGCTGTTCTTAAAACCCCCCGATGCACTAATATCTTCATAGTATTATTTCCTGATGTGTTTGATCTACACAAGACCTTGCCACAGCATTAGCATGATGAAACATTTTTTATTTCATCACTATAATGTTCACATGAAGACGTGCTGACTGTATGCAATTGTTCAATGCACGCCTGTATGGTGCATCTCTTTCTGTTTACCCACACATTTCTATACCAGCTCACCTTTTGTTCAATTATATATCACCACTTTAGAGGTGGATAAAAGCTGGGCGGCCGTGCCAGCCACATGTGCCAAAAGGATTTCCCATAGGGCATGTAAAAGAAGCTGAAGTGGGATATGGACATGTCCTTAAGTTTTTGTGTCTTAGTGCTTATTGAAGCGAACAGTTGTCACTGTACTGAAAGAGGCCCTGGGGAGAAAACCAGAAAATACCATGGGCAAAAAATGCCCCAGAATATGCTATTGGCAAAACACATGACAACTCTTCCTCTTAAACACAGCCTAACTTACCAGTCCCATGAAATGCACAACTCTGTTTGTGCTGACATGTAGCTAGGATGATTTTGATAGCACAGCTCTAAAATAGAAGTCAGTACATACAGTCATTGTGGGGATTTCCTATTATTTGGAATGTCCCATAAAAAGTTCATCTTTAAAGTTGTGTAGGAGTGTGAAGAAACGGATCCTCTCAGCATATGAAGTTCTTTGCAACCAGTATGAAGGTTTAGCAAGCTGGGAGCAAGCACACAGGATGTGGGTAGGAGTAGAAAACGAAAAAAATAGTAAGCCAAAACAGACCCAGTCAGGTCACTTCTCCAAAGGTGTTGTGTCTGGGCTGAAACCACGGCCTTCTGCAGGACAGATGACTGCAGGAAGAGAGGAGTCACTGGAAGAGGTATACAACTCCTTGCAGAAAAATCATTGCCTCAGCTGTGTGTGAGACAGGGTCAGGAACCTGTAAAACCACTTTAGGTGCTGTTACACTGACTGCAGCAGGGCTTGCGCTGAGTTGTGCTGGGTATCACCAGAGTGCAGCATGCTGCTCGGTGCTGAAAGGCTTCCGAGTGGAGACAGGCACCAGCCCCTGAACAAGCTGGCAAATCCGAATTACAGACTGATGTTAAACCTGCAGCCATCCTCACTAACACATTTTTTAAGTTATTGCCCTGTCTTTCTAAGAGACACAAGGCTTGCTGTATCACTTGGGAATGTACCTGCTCATGGTGCTATGGTGGGGTGGGAGGTGTGGAGACCCATCCCCAGTACCAGCCCTTCTTACAGGGACAACCCAGTGGAGATGTGGAGAGCCCCCCCTGCACCCTTTTATTTGGTGGGTTTATCTGTGGGCTTCTTGTTTCCCAACTGGTAGCTTTACTTGAGATCAGAGGTAATTTTTGTGTACATGATTATGGTACTGTGAAATCTAACTATCAGCTTGCGGGAAATGTAGTGATGATGCTACTAATTATTAATACGTATATTCTGATTTATTCCCTCTATAGAACTGACAGAATTTGGGTCAGAGATACATCTTTATCCACAGATATCTGAAACCAAATGAATGTATACACTTAAAGGAAAAATAAAGGTCTCCTCCAGATTACAGAGACAACACACCTCGTTTCCCTGTAACCAGCAACTTTGTCCCTTACAGGAGAGCCATACTCCCAATCTTGTCAATCTTTGCTATGGACTCCTCAGACAGTTTTCTTTTTCTAATACTTTCTTGTTTCCTCTTCCACCTTTCCTCCCTCCTTTGCTCTCCAGCTCTTTCTCCACTGCTCAGGAATGTGCAGAGTTAATAGCTCCATCCCTGTCACTTGTCACTGCTGCTTTTCCCAATCACCTCTCCCAGTTTCTGTGCACACCTCACGCTGAATTAGTGGTGAGGGGAGGCGCTAAGCTTGAAGGCAGACGTGGAGAAGCAACTGAATTTGCAGCCATAGCCTTGGGAGACCAAACTTACGTGATGAATATTCTCAACACATATTGCTGCTGGTGAGCAGAGGAGAGAAAACCTATTGTTTTCCTTTCATGCTCTCGGCTCTCCCAGTAATATTTTTGCTCACGGTGTTTTTTCTGCCTCAAATTGCGCAATTCACAGGAAGTCTCCTCACAGAAGAGATTGTCAAGTAAATAACTGTTTACACAAATCAGCTGCAGGCTTAAAGATGTTACATACTGAGAGAAGTCAGCTGCATCTTCTTGTCATATCCTGTTGGTTAAATTATGTTAAGATGCTGAGACAGTGAGTCCATTGGACTGGATTTCAGTCCAATGAAATCTTCATTGTTTTCTGTTTTAGCATCACTGAAACATACCTGATGGACAGAAGACTTGTCCTATGGCTTTACAGAAGTAGCATTATTATTTACAGAACAACACTCAGGGCAACAAGCAAACACGGCCTATGTGAAGATCTGATGGTACTACTTTTCTATACTAGGGCAAATAAACAACATACTGATGGGAAATTATTTTTGTGTAGTCTGTGTAGGGCAATTAAAAAAAATGCCAAAAGTCATCAAAGAAAGCACCTTTGTGACTCTCCCCAAACAACTTCTCATCTTGAAACCTCACAATGTGATCCACTGGCAATGGGAAAATAAAGTTTTATAAACACAAGAAACACTTACCAGCCCTGGATGGCATAACATTTGGCAAACTGCTTAGTCAATTCTCAACAAACAAATAAGGAAATTTAAACAACTTGAAAATTTGGGAAATAATGTCAGCCCTGCTTTAACAGTATTGTCACAACAGAAACTTCTTAAATAGAGAAATTTCATTTTTAAATGCAGTGTTTCCACATTTTTATTCAGACACAAGTTTTGATTTTTTTTTCACCAATCTGGCTGACCTAGATTTCACCTAAGTGCCTATTGTCTTTCTGGAGAAAGGGGGTTAACGGCAGCTGCCCAAACTGTGGGAGCTGACTTGTTAAAAACCAAGCCAGACAGGCAGGCAGGAGCTTGCCATCTAGGTCAAAAGCAATCTGGGTTAACAAGTGTACTTCTCCAACCATACAGGATTATGCTAGTTTTGCTCTTTTGCAAAAGGCACAGGAGGTCTGCCAAAGTGTAGTACTAAAACTGCTTGCCAAAAATTACATTTCAAGTCAAAATTTAAAGACTTGAATTTTTGGTTCTAGAAGAGAAAAAAAAGGCTCACTTAAGAAAAAAGCAGAAAACAGAGATGTGATTCAGTTCAGTTTCAGCCTGTCCTTCCACCATAGAGCATGACTCAGCAGCAGGAGAGTCATCACCCTGGGTCAAGCTGACACAGTACCTGCTTTTACCCTTGAATACTCAACACCTAATGGGAGACCTAAATACAAATTTTGAAAGGTTTCTACAGGAGGAAAAAAAAAAAGAGGAATACAACAAGACAAAAATGCATAGACTATAACCATTCATATTCTATAAATGCATACATTCAAGAGTAGGGCAGGACAATACTTTCAGAGTATTGCCTATTATGGTTTTGAAAGTACAAGGAAAATGCCCTGTTAAAGGCTAGTGCAAAAGAGCAGAGACACATGCTGCCTTTTATCTTTTTGCTCCGCAGGAGTGTTAAACAAGGAACACCTGCAGTGCTTTCCACATCATCTCTTTCCACGTGTGCCTGGCGGAGAGGCCTCTGGTACCACGGGTAGATGCTGTGCTCCGAGCACAGAGAAGCACCAGCAGCCAGATCCAGGTGGTTCCATGGGCTGACATGGCCATCACACGTTGAACAGCTGTTCGCGCATGATCTCAGGCATAGCAGCCCCATTTACCGAAGCCTCCTGAAGGCCATCCTCTATCCTTCCAAAAGTAACTAGAATTTTTTACATTTATATTTGACTTTCCAACTGGATTAGCACCAGCTGCTTCCATATCAGCTGTCACCCCAGACAGCACCACCAAGGAGGCCACCAAGCCTTTTGCACGTGTGACCCCACCATGCTGGGGAACCTTGGCTGGGAGCTCCAACCAAGCCAAGGGCTGCAGGCAGAGAGCACGGCTATTACACCTGTATGAGTCCTCCTGGAATTTACCCTCTGGCGTGGATAGGCAGAGGTCCCTTTGATGACTGCCTGGAGAGGAAACAACTGTCAAGTGCATGCTTCTGCTGTGCAATGTGGTTGGGTAAGAAACACAGTTTTGTCTTTGTTAGTTCCCAGCGTATCTGTGGGTGCCCTTGCCATAGACCACCGCCATCGTGGTAGCACTGATTATAAACCTGTTTGCAAGATGGGATTCAGCCCTTCTAAAGCACAGATACTAAAGCTGTGGATGATCTCAGCTGAGGATTCACAGAAATAAGGGCAGCCTTAATCTCCCTGAGGAACACAGATGGAGTCACACAGTTGGAAATAGCAGCATGCATGCAGTAAACAAGTGCAGCATTAGCTGCCCTCCATCCACATGCCAGCACTACCTGGCCAGTGCAAGGGGCATCTCAGGCCCCTGACACCCACCCACATGAGCCCAGGCACTCAGTTTCCCCACCAAGCAGTTGTGTCTTTGCTGTGTGGTTGCTGCATTTCCATGCAGAACTTCACCTCTGCCATCACAGATAGTGAGAAGCATTGTAACATCCTTACTCTACACCGGCAGCTTAGAAATTTGGGAAAACTGGAATTATCTGCAGCAATCAGCCACTATCCCAGGAAGACACCATCCTGCACAGACCAGAAATTCAGCTGAGCTTTAATGGCCAACCCACTGTCACTGATGCTTCCACTGCTTACTGAAATAATTATTACAGCCTGTTCTTGCTGCTTCAGCATAGTAACTGAGTATCCTATTAGAAACTGCCTTTTTGCAATTTGCATATTTGTTTCTAACGCTTTAAATTGCATTAAGGAGACCTAAATGAACGGAAGTATTAGCAGCTCAGGCAGAAGTCCACTGCTGGCTGGGCTTTTTCACAGGCTGTGTCAGGCCAAACTTCTCCAGCCTGTCAGATTGCTCATGAGATCAGCAGACACTGCCAGCCATGGAAAAGCAAGCTTTGACCTGACACACACCCAGGGCAAGCTGATGGGGTGGTTTGTGTGATCTGGCTGTAGAGTCCACATCAGGGTGCTACATGCATCAGCAGAAAGAAGCTGCCGTGCAGGCACCAGTGGGAGAAACAAGTCCATCTATGCACTTCAAAATCATTAGTTGAATAGAGCCAAGAATTAGCACTTAAGGCAGTCTTCAACCTGCATAACAGAATGGTTTGAGTAGAAGGGGACCTTAAAGATCATCTAGTTGCAACTCACCTGTCATGGTCAGGGACACCTCCCACTAGACCAGGTTGCTCCAAGCCCTGTCCAACCTGGTCCAACACTTGCAGGGAAGGGGCATCCACAGCTTCTCTGAGCAACAAGTTCCAGTGCCTCATTACCCTCAGAGTAAAGAATTTCTTCCTCATAGCTAGTCTAAATCTACCCTCTTTCAGTTTGAATCCATCTCTCCTCGTCCTGTCACTACATGTCTTTGTAAAACACACCTCTCCAGCTTTCTTATAGACCCCTTTATGTACTGGAGTGTGCTGTAATGTCTCCCCAGAGCCTTCTCACAGGGAAAAACCCCAACTCTGTCAGCCTTTCCTCTTAGGAGAGGTGCTCCAGCCTCCGATCATCTTTGTGTCCCTCCTCTGAACTCACTGCAGACGGACCACATCCTTTCTGTGCTGAGGACCTCAGGACTAGACACAGCACTCCAGGTGGGGTCTCACCAGAGAGAGGAGCAGAGGGACAAATTACCTCCCTCATCCTGCTGATCACGGTGCTTTTGATGAAGCCCAGGATATGGCTGGCATTGTGGGCTGCCAGTGCACATTGCTGAGACATGCCCAGATTTCTATGCACCAGTACCCCCAAATCCTTCTCTGCTCTCAATCCCTTCATCCCCCAGCCTGTATTGATACAGATGGCTGCTCCTCAAGCCTGTCAAGGTCCCCCTAGATGAACTCTTTCTTGATAATGTGGGTGTGAACAAAGGGCTGGTTCTTCATTTGTTTCTGTGCCAGTGAGGTTTTAGATATTCCAGCACCTTAAACGAGAGAAGAGCTGCTCCTCAAAGCCAGCTCTGCAAGCCTGGCACCCGATGCTGTCCTGGAACACACTGTCCCCTCCCCAGCTTCACAGACACTCTCTGGCACCCAGCTATCAGCAACAGCTCTGCACATACCATGGCAGGCTCCCAGGAGGGGAACACAGACAGCTTTGTCTCCTCACCCATCACCAGTGGGCTCCACTGGATGCCAGCCCTGCCACATCCATATCGGGATGAGCTGGGCTGCCCAGACGGGCACTGCGGGAGAGGTGACTGCTCACAAGCGGCTGGGAGAAGTAATGCCGGAAGCTGGCTGGAGGGGACTGCGAGATCCTGCTCCATTAGGGAGGGGCAGACAGGAACAGTAACACAGCAGGGGTAACCTTTGCTCCTTCTACCTCTGTGCTGACCAGGAGTGGTGGAGAGGGGCTCAGAACCTGAGTCAATTCTCCTCTGCTCAGTGAGAAGCCTTTCTGGTCACCAGCCACTGGTCACAGCATGTGACAGGAAATGCTAGAGCTCCACCGGGGCTTAAATGGACCAGTCATTAAATTATCCCTCATTAGCAACTAAGTGATTTCACACATATCCCTGCCTGTACTTTGAAACGGATAAAGCAGTGATTATTGTTAATTGTAGCAGGACTCAAGTAGTGGTGTGGAGGTGGAAGCTGTGGTCTGGCACTGCCACTGCCCCCACATCCAGCACAGGAGACAGTCATTTAATATTCATGCTCCTCACTTGTATTCCCTAACATCTGTTCATCAAGTTATTTTAAATAATCCTGGGATAGTCACAGGTACAAGTTATACTTATTCAGTTATGACCCCTATTGCTGAAATTGTTCTCAGTTTTGATTATTTAGGTTTTTGACACTGGCTCAGGCAACTAAAAGGGATAGGAAAAAAACATGTTTTATGTTAGCTTAACCATACCAGTCTCTTTCCTCCATCCACCTATTATTCCATTGCTTTTTCCTCTCTAACGCATGCATAGTTTTGTTATTTGGGATTAATTTATGAACAAAAATGTCACATTTCAATCATGGCCTGAGTTTTTTTAATTGAAGTCCTTTACCATTGCTTGCCAGGGAAAACCACTTGCCATGCTATTATGTGAAATGATAGAGCAAAACATGCTCCTTTCTAGTGTTTTTACTTTTTTTTGTCTCCTTGCTTATAAGCCCCTTTGTAGAAAATAAAGTCTCTTTCTTGTGGTAAGTCACTCTATGTGGCAGTTTCCAGCAGCACGACCAAACTTTCTGAGCTGCAGTTCGTAGCACAACTGGTGTGACGCACAAAGGTTAGCTTGCCTTTTGCACATTCAGTGACTTTGCTAAAGCTGAAGGTTTTTCTCTTCCACACAGATGAAGTGCTGCGGGTACATGCGTGCACACACATCCGTCTGTCTACATATGCTCTGTGCTATACCCACATGCCCTCAATACGAGTGTACTACAGCTCAGATTTCCCATTCCATACATCTGAGATGATTGCTTGGTTAAGGCCATGATCAGAAAAGAGAGACTGCATGCACCCAGCACTCAGTGTCCCACGAGGCACACAAACCACAGCCACCTTACGGCTTCAACATATCGTCTGTCCCCTGGACATCGATGCCTCTCGCAGCAAAAACTGCTGAAACCCATACAACAGAAATTGGCTTCAGATGATGAGAAACCAGAGGAAAAATCAACTATAAAGCAACAACAGGTATAGAAATGTCCCTGAGTCCTAGGGGGAGAGCAGGGAGGAACAAGACACTTCCAGACTTGTATCCCTTGCTTTAAAAGTCTGAGTTTAAAAGGGACAAGAGGACTTCTAAACGGCTTTCTTGGCCACAGGATGCCGCGGTAACATCACTGACCATGGCTGTAGGAAGTTTTGATCCTCACAGAAGGCCCAGACTCTCCCTTCTCTGCGGGAGGGTACCACTGCCACCAGCACCAGTGCTCTGAAAGTGACAGTACTGTCCCAGCAACACACCACTGCTCTGGCTGTAGCCCAGGGCTAATATTCCTGGGAGCACTCTCTCTAGTGCCTAAGGCACCACAACAAATACTCAAAAGTATGGCACTTTGAAGAAGAAAGGCATGATATTTCTCAAGCTGGCTTTTTGATTAAAGAGATTTTGAGTTTCAACTGTCTCTGAGAGAGGAACAGCGGACAGGGGAGAGTTAAGTTACTCAAAACATAGCATAGCAAGTCCCTGCAGTATCTGCTGGAATAGCTCTTGCATGTGGATGTGTTAACTATACTTGACCCCCTCCCTGCAAGTATTATCGTGCTAGTGATGAAATGATACATGGCGCTCAATAACAGATGCAATTCTATGCTCAGGAGTATTTTGCATACTACATGGATTATTAACGGGCAGGCAGATGAGGAATGGCTTTTTTCCTTTTCTTTTTATCCAAAGTATAATTGACTTCTAGGTAGGGAAGGGGCATATTTTCCCCCTTTCATTAAGAAAAGCATTTTGGAGATGGATCTGATGAAGCTGTTGACCTTCTGCTCTGAGAAAAATTCACTTCGTGTAAGAACTAGCCTGCTTTAAGCACCACTAACATGAAAATTCACTCTGAACTTAATCAGACATAGATGTGCTGTTTGCAAAGTAATAGTACAGTCATGTCACCTGAAGTGCAGCTGTTTATCTGCATGAAGCAACTCTAAGGCAGAAATATGCTAGTCACAAAGGTAAGCAATTAGGCAGTTCAGTGGAGCTGGGGAGGGTAGCACAGACAGCATTGTGGGAGGGTCGTAATAAGGCTAGGATGAGTTTTAGAGTTTCTCATGGAGGTAGCTTCATTAGGGGCCTTGTTAGAGTAGATCTTACACAGAGCACAGCTCTCTGAAAAATGCTGAAATAAAATTATGGTAATTTCAATGAGAGAGATGGGGAAAATGCAAGATTTTAATATTCAGGAGGGCCAACATGACATTACTTACTTGTTTATTTATTTTGAGGCAACTTTATTTGTGATGTCAAGAGCACTCAAGAGGCTCATTCTGAGATCTGGCAATATGTTTACTTTATAACTGTGAGATATTTTTAAGCAGAGCAGAAGGAACTCTGCAGTGACCTTGCCTCATGAAAGCACCACATTAGCAGAAGGTTTTGCCCTTGGAAAGGTACGTGCATATTTTAGCTATTAGTTCCTACATTTTAAATCATCTTTTCCTGCAAAAGGGCTTTGAAGTAATAAAAAGCAGAAATATTATCTTTTGGTCAAGCTTGGTTTACAGTACACTGCCTGAGACCCCAAGAGACCCCAGGCTTCCTTCTTCCCTCTACTACAAGTTTCCTGTGTTGTCTTGTCAGTGGACTATTTCTGTTTTCTCTGTTTCTTTGCCTACTAGTAAAATGATAGTGCATCTGTTGGGAATGTTTTGTGACCTAAATAATTTGCCCTAGGATGAAAAAGTCTGGTGATAAATACAGTCAAGGTTGCAATTTAATTAAAGTGTTCAAATTATTTAGGAAAGAAGAAATACAAACCAGAAGCTTCCAGATGTTCTTTGCAGTCTTTTTGAAATTTCTCTGTCAATAAATTAGCAAGATTTTGTGCTCCTGGGGAAGTTTTCTTCAGCTTTCAGTCTCTTCTTGCATCCTTGTTGGAAAGAAATCCATAACAGCAGTACTTAACAGCTGTGTGAATTATTTTCTTCAGACCCGTGGCTTTATACAAAAGATACTGACACAAGCAAGAAAAACCAAACCAAACCTACTGATGTTTCCTCTGGAATAGATATCACCATGCACTTGATATCTAGTACATGCAAAGATGCATTTAAACCACCTCCTTTAAAATGTAATCCAGTCATGGAGAAGAGTGTGCATTGTACGGACAGAAGGGAGAAACACAGACTCACAGAATGGTTTGGGTTGGAAGACACCTTAGAGCTCATCTAGTTGCAATCCTCCTGCCATGGGCAAGGACATCTTTCTCTAGACCAGGTAGCTCAGAGCTCCCTCCAACCTGGCCTTGGACACTTCCAGGGATGGGGCCTCTACAGCACGCATGGGCAACCTGCTCCAGTGCTCCACTACACTTGCAGCAAAGAATTCTAGTATCCAAACTAAATCTTTCCTCTTTCAGTTTAAAGCCATCATCCCTTGTCCTATCACTGCAGCCCCTGATAAAAAGGCCTTCTCCAGCTCTCTTGTAGGCCCACTTTCAGCACTGACGCAATAATGTCTCCCTGGAGCCTTCTCTTCTTCAGGCTGAACAATTCCCAACTGTCTGAGCCTGTCTTCATAGGAGAGGTATTCCACCCCTCTGATCACCTTCATGGCCCTCCTCCCAACTTGCTCCAACAGATCCATGTCTTTCTTGTGTTGGGGACCTCAGAACTGTATGCAGCACTCCAAGTGGGCTCAGCACTCCACAGCAGAGGGGCAGAAAAGCCTCACTCGCCCTGCTGGCCACACTGCTTTTGATTGGAGAAGTTACTACATTCAACTTGGAGAGATTAAAATAAATGCCTTGAATATTTCTGTGCTCAGTATTATATATATGGTCCTAAATATGTTGTTCTGTGTCAGTTGCTCTAGAATTATAACTCAGAAGACTGTGATCAGGTGCAGCAATGGTCTCAGTGCAGGACAAAGCTGTGTCCATGCATCCTGTGATGTGCCATTCACACATTGCACTGCCCGGCACTAATGTGGGAGCAAGGAGTGGCTTTTGGCTCATGGCAAATCCATGGCCACCGTGACTCATCTGACATTTATCGGCTTCACCGTTGACTTGATAAAAAATGAGAAAAAAAGGGTTGAGTTCAGCAGTTTTACCCCCAGACCAACAAAGAGGTCAAGCACGCTGGATCGCTAACATCAGCTGCTGTGTTCTGGCTGCCTGCTGCTCTAGAGCCTCTCCCCTTTGGAGATGATGATGTCTGACATTAGGGAGGAATGACCAAAATTCCCCACAGTGACCTCCCTTCGAGGAGAGCCCTACCAAGTGCTGGCTTACATAAAAAGAATTGTTGGTTGTTTCCTCAGGAAAGAATGTCTTTGAAGAGCGGCAAAGGCACATAGTGCAGAGATAGCCATGTTTCACTTTGAGAGGTCTTTCTAGTTATCTTAGATGTTATAGATAAGAACCAAGAGGCTGGGAATAGACTAGGGAACATGCAAATCTTTGATTATAAATAATTTTCTGCCTACTACTGATAGTTTAATTAATTTTGATGAGGCTCTTGGTTTTTGTTTGGGATGTCTTAAATATTTACAGCAGGCCTCAGACTCTGAAGTGCTCTGTGCACCATATACTGCTGGTCCAAGGACATGTGCAATGTCAAGAGCCTCCTTTACTGACAGCCAGGCTCTATCCACACCAGGAGCTGTTGATTTCAAGCTTAGAAACACAGATCGTAGTAAGGTTTCTTTCCTCTTGAAATAAATCAACCTGTGTCAACAACGTGTTGATCACATTGTTACTTGCTACATAAAACCCTTCCATATTCACACCTTCATATTCATCACCCTTTTATTTTTCAGTTTTCATACTTTAATCTTTTTACAGCAAAGAACCTTCTAGCAGCTCCAGGACCCTGCATCATTCAGGTTTCACATGTGGAGGCCGTCCAATCCCTATAAATCACCTCTGGTCTGCAGGTTCCTATCACCTACTAATTTACTTCATAGAATCTATCAAGGTCTTCAGCTGCAAAGCTCTTAAGGGCTTAAGACATGGTATACTATTTGGGCCCCAGCCCATCTCTTCATAGCAGCTCTTGCCAGCCACAGTTCTAAGTTTCTGTTCTCAAAGGCTGGAGAAGAAACTTCTGAGAACAGAACCCAAATTTTGCATTTCCTTCCAAGGAGACGTGCTTATGTCCCAGTGTGACTGCCATCATGTCAAAGTGCATGGAATGCCAAATGATAGCCAGAAAAATCCACATACATGTTACTAAGGGAGCACATTAACTCCCCTCTGATTCCTCCTTCATGATTCCCAGTGGTACTTAAGTTGGCAGAGACGAACACTTTGAAATGGGGGGCAAGGGAGTACTTCTTTATTGTTACCAGATGAGGATGATTTCCTCCTGCACTTTTACAGTCAGATTTTTAAAGGCAGGCATAAACCCTGCATGTATCAATTTGAAATTCCACACACATGATTCAGATATGTCCATTTCCAAACTTTTACCCATTAGCTTGCTTGCTCTGGAAGAGTACAGCTGAAGGTGACCCTACACAGGTCAGCATAATTTTCTTTTCTTACTGCCTGGTAGCTCTTAAACTGAATTTCATCAGTACCTACTAACTTAATACACATAGTCTAAGTAGGTCATTCTGAATTTAGTTACTGCCCTCCTTCTGTACAAACCCAACCTTGTTAAGTGCCTATGGTTACGCTGAGCTGCACTCACCACGGGAGAACTGCTGTAGGGTCTAAACCTTCTACCCAAGATCACTGTCAGCCTAAGGAGGATGAGATCAATCTCACTGACCTCTCATCAAGTGTCTACAGCCACTGTCACAAAGGCTGTAAGGCTGCCACAAACCGCATGTAAAAGAAAGGTGATCCACAGTGCACAAAATAAAAAGGAGAGAATACATCCATCCCAAGCCTGTGGGACAGACTGTCCTCAGCCTGTACACCAGGTCTGCTCTAGCACTGTATTGGTTTTACCACTTAGCTGTCAGTATCATTTTCTAACACAGATTTCGATTTCCCAGCCAAATCTCGAGCCAGCAGATTGGTACTTGAGATTTAGTTGCTCCTTCTGTGCAGAATGATTACATATCTCTACATCCTGGCTTTTGCAGGCCCTCATAAGTCTGACAGATTAGTTGGTTTAACTTCCTGCTCTGCTGATGACATGGAACGAATTCATCCCAGACGAACTGGTGATTACACCACCGTTTGTACAGACTCCAGGTGGGACTGAAAATTACATGGCAGGAAGTCTTGAAATACCTGTGTAGATGACAATCAGGGAAATTATAGCCCTGGTGGGGCTGACTGATTTGGAGAGAAAAACCAGACTAGATCGTGGAACCAAAGAGTTGGCAGATGTCAGCCCTCTGAGATGTCTTTTAAACCTGTGGCCTCCAAATTTTTTTGGTTGCTCACCCCTCTCAGTAAAAAAATATTTGAGCTAAATATTACATATATTATAAAATCTACATAAAAATAGAAATAAAAAAAGGTTGAAGTAAACACAGGTTTAAAACTATAATTTTATCATGTTGATTAATGGTACAAAAGATATTTTCTTCCTGTACCCTAGTAGGTTGTCTTGCACACTGCCTAGAGTTCATGCCCCTCCACTTTGGAGACCAGTGTTGCACCCTACGAGACCAAGATGAGGTGGGGGTTCCACACAGCAAGCTGTTGAAAGGTGGTTAGAAGGGAAAGGGCCGAAAATAGCACTGTGCAATGAACATCGTGCTCATGTACTACATGTCTCTGGCTATTCTAGGGTTGAGAGAAGCACAGTCTCTGAAACAAGATCTTCATTAACTGCTCTTCTCAGGCTCATTATCCACAGATGTTATCGGCACTTTTCAGTGCCAACCCAGACAGCTGCATACTGTGTTCCAAGAGGTACAGCAGGAAGAAAATGCGCAAGCCCGGGGAAGGATTTTGCTGGTCCTGGTTTTACAAAAGGAACATGGGGTGAAAAAGCCCATTTTTAGGCACTTAAGCAAGCAGTATGTAGAGTGACACGGGTCAGACCCTGCCAGATCCCTGCTGTCGGGCAGAAGGACACACAGGTGGCAGGTTCGGAATCCTGGGTGCAAAAGGCAGAGCTGCAGGATGGCAGCATGCACTCAGCAATACAAGACAAGACGAAGCAAAACAGGAACGGCTCACTAGCATGAGATCAGTCTGGTCCCATATTTCAGTCAGGCATCAACCAGAAATAACTGCTTACAGCAAGAGCATAAAGGACAAATATAAAGCAGTCCTTTCCCTAACATGCAATCCAGAATCAATAGATTTCCAGCCAGCTGAGGAGCTCAGGTGTATGCAGACTAGGCAGTGTTTCCTTGAAGTGCCAGTTTAACAATCTAATCCCTTTCTAGACCTTCTGGTACTTTCAGTCATTTCAGTCCTGTGGCAAAGTTGCAACAAAGAGTACAAACTGCAGGCAAAACAGCACAGGTAGGCAGCAGGCAGCACTGGAACCGCTTACAGTAGGACCTTACTGGTTGCTTCCTAGTGACGGATCAGCCTGAGCAACAACTTTAGCATCCCTCTCCTAGCCAGTTCAGGGCCTCCAGCTGTTGTGATCTGACTTTCAGCAAGTGTCTTCTGCTCTTGAACACAGCAGAGGCATACATTTTCCTGGAGAGTTTCCAGCACTCAGCTCTTCTGAAATGAATACTTTTTTTCACACTGAACCACTGTACCTAAACAAACATCTTTCAATAATGTAGCCCTCAGTTTCAATTTAATTTGTTCATTCTGAGGCCCCTAAAAACATAAATTGCTTAATTTAGTTGGGGTAATTCTTTTGGTTTACAGTCAGTTGGTGTTAAATAGTAAAACAAAGAGCAATCGAACTAACGGTTTCTTTGGGAGTTCTTGGTTGGATTGTTGGCTTGTTTCCTCCTCACCAAGATGTTAAATTAATTTTCTAAAAGGTGACAAAGCAGTGCCATACTTGCTAGTACCATGTGCTGAGCTGCTGTTACTTCACACTTCAGTGGCTGTATTCAAAAGTTTCATTGGTAGAAGTGTAACAAGTCTTGACAATAGTTCATCTGTTTTCATGTATCAGTTGGCTTCTGTGCCTGGTCTAAATCAAGATTCTGCTACCAAATCCACCTTCCTCTGGGTTAAAACCACTTGTTTCCACCTTGGAAAAGAGTGGGAAATTTCAACCTGAAAAACACAAACTTTGGTTTCTATAAGATCCCACCTCACGGAAAGATCATTTCTTGCTTAAAGTACAAGAAATGCTTTAGGAAAGGTTTTTACAATGCAATATCTTGCCCGGTTAAACAAGAAAATAAGTAATTCCCCAGTATACTTCTTTAGGAAGAATAACTGAGCTCCTCAGAAATGAATTTGCAAGTGGAAAATCCTCTACATTGCAAAGTAATAGTAGTACAGAGAAAGCAGGACTGACCAAATATGCACTCGTTCCTGTTTTACTTTCAGATTTTTTCCTGTAACATCCTTGAAAACATATTACACAAGAGAAGTAACTACATTTTCTTTCTGCTGAGACACCACACTTAAGGCAACTGGAACCCAATAGTCAGAATGATATTAATATTTCTTTCTGTAGGACCTCAGCCCCAGTTTTGGGGGGTTATCACGGATTCCACACCCTAACTGTCCTCCAGCAGAGCACAGCCACTCCTGCTCTGCCATGCCAGGTGCTGCCATCCCAAGCCTTGCCCTCCCTGGCACACGCATGTCATATGGACCAGACACTTCTCCGCTTGAGACTCCAGAGCTGATTTGAGACACCCAACAAACCAGGAGTAGCCTTCTCAGGAATGCCAGAGGCCACAGCCTGGTCCCTCAAAGCTAAACCCCAGGAGCAGCGAAGCCTCACTCACATCCCTCCAGGTCCCACAGGCCATGTGAGCTCTGGCTGCTGCCCCTTGCAGAGCAGAGCAGGCAAGGGGAAGGGAGGAACGGGGCGATGCCACCAACCTTCTCACAGCAGCACCCACCTCGCACAAAGAGGGGAAGGCACAGACCTAGGGAAAATAGCGGGGATCTGCAGCAGCTGAGCATCTTGTTGTATTTTGCCTGGGTGTAACTTAATCCACACAGCTCAGCACCTGCTACAAATAGGTAATGGCACCTCTACACAAACTGTTAAAGCCACACACCTACAGGTGTGCTCCTCAGCCCTTGTAATATTTCACTCACTAATCTTGGCTCCTTTGCTACACTTAGCAGAACATCAGATGTGCATTAATGGTGGGATTTTTCCTTTAGAGGAAAGCTTATACACGCAGAAGGAAAAAAAAGTTTTCTCATCTCATTCTCAGCATTATTCCTTGCAAGACTCTCTAAAAACCACTTCTATTAACAAAATGCAAACAGGTTTGCAAGGAATTATGAAGACAAGATCATGTCAAATTTAAAAGATACTATTTTGATTCCTTTGGCAAATGAACCTTGAATTATATTTACTTTAAAAGTCAGCTATTTTATTTCTGTTTATGAAGAATGACGATACCAAGGATTATTAACCCTTAGCACTATTAATCGAAGAATAGCACCAAGAATAAGCAAAGTGAACACTGGAATTTTTCTAACTGGTAATATCTTTGAGTTTTTGCATGGCATCAACTCAGTTTATCATTCTCAAGGATCTCCTTTTTCCCTCTGCCCAGCCTGAAGTGTCTGAGACTCTCCTTGCACAGCTGCTGAACAAACAGTTCCCACTGCTGCGTCCTGAGTGCTTCACTTTTCCAGCCTGGGGATGCAGAAACTGAGACATGAAATTAAGTAGATGCATTTGAAATTAATAGACTTGAGTAGCTTCTAAGAAGCTGATGGATCTTGGTGCTAGCAAGATAGCCACTTTGCCTTGCAGGTATTTCAGTAAAGACAATTATAAACATAAATTATGTTTTCAGTGTGTGGGTGGTTCCCTCCCATGGCCTCAGCACTCCATGTCATATTAAATCAGCAGTTCTTAGATTGCAGCCCCCTGAGAAGTGTTCAGGAGGGCAGCTGGGACCACCTTTGCTTCCAGAAGCGAGAGACTGTGAACTGCACAGGTGCTGCCAGTATCCATATGCACATTGCTTAGCCAAATCCTCCCAGCCGAGCTGCTGCTGCTGCTGCTGCTGCTGTTGGTGCTGCTGCTATGGAGGTGCCATTTCATCCCTCATTACCTAGTAGTGAAGGAGCACTGACACCTCACCAGCCACTTCAGCAGGCACCAGAGGGGACTCACATGGGGAGATCCTGCTGCCACTTGGCATCTCCCACTGCAGGTCAGTTGCCAGAGGAGTACACCAGCAGTTCCTTTCACTGACATCTCCCCAGATTAAACAACCTCCCTCAAAATTGCCCCAGCTGAGCGGTCTGGTCCACCAGACCTGTCTGCTGAGCAGGTGGCAGGCAGGAGGCATCCAGATCTTCCATCAAGTCACTTCAGTCACCACCGCTGCTCGGCCACCATTCTACAGTGGCAGACAGCCTGGGAGATAAGTTCCTTTTTCACGTCATTTTATAAGCAGTGTGTGCCTGTCCCGGAGAAAAAGGGGGGTCTGCTTTTCTCCCACCCACAGTGAGTCCTTGTTCCCAAACCCTTTTAAAACTAAGGAAATTAAAAAGGGAGAGAGAGATAGGGAAAAGAGAAGGGGACAAAAATAAAACCTCTCTGTGTTCTGTACTTGTTGCAGTTAGTTGCATTATTTTCCTCCTGAGGATGAGTATCAAATCAGTCATGACCAGACAAATGAACTGCAGCACAACCCACGGAGATTAGACTAAAGTGGGTTGTTGGCAGTATTAAGATATTTGGTATTAACAAATGTATAGAGCCATAAACCAGAGAGCTCATATAAATATAATCATGGTAGGAGGGAGAGGCAGGTGACATAATCAAGCAGCTGCACTGTCAGAAGAAGTTTCTAATAATCTTTGTTCCCTTGTATCATCCCACAAATGTTAGTGCTTCTCATCAAGTTGTGACTGTGATGCTGGAAGATGAGGTGAGCAGTAAGAAATACATTTTAGGAACTGGTCTTAAAACAATATTGAAATGCAGCGAATGCAAGATAAACAGCTGTATGTCTAATAAATTCATCCTTCTGGAGTCTTCTTATAAAACTGCAGTGTCATTTCCAGCTAATATCTGATTTTAACCTCCTTTGAAACCAGTATTTTTTGGAAATTAAACAGGCATTGCTTCCTTACAAGCCTTTGGACAAGATTAACATCACGCTCATTTCACATCAGTCACACACTTCACTGGGGGCTTGTGTCCTGCCATTGTCCACAGGGAGCAGGGAGCACCAAGTAAATATTTCCCATTTAAATGTCTCCATGCTCAAGCAACTTACATTTTAGTAAATGCAGACATGCTAAAGTGCTATGGCAACACTGAAGTGGTGACATAAAGGAAGTGAAATAGTAAATGCAGCATGAAGGATTACACACAGGCCACTCCTCCTGTTACAAAAGAAAACCATGGGACCATGACTGGGCCTACCATCAGTCCCAACACACAGACTTCCCACTCATGCCTGTTCATTTTACTGTATAAGTGCTATTTAGTGGCTGTGTAATGCTTTGTCACATGGTTTCCTACGATAGCTTGCAATGTTATGGTTTACTCCCTCCCTCCGTTTCTCATATAGCCTCAAGCCAGATCAGACCCTGAGGTAGCTCACTCCCATCAGCAAAGGAGAGCGAGAAATTTGTATTATGCAGACCTCACACTTCTCACTACCTTGCTTTCTAGAACACTGACAAGTTTTATATCAACAAAAGTAAGGGCATGCCCCGGCCTGCATTACAGCATGCCAGAGCACCCTGTAGCCGCTGGTTTCCCAAAAAGGTGGCTCGTCTATGGACAGCAAAGGGTTCCTGTGTTTCCTCCTCCAGTCTGGCACTAAGCTGTGCCATAGATTAGCTAGCTACAAGTTTCACTGATCATAAAGGTGTTTGTAAGATATCAGCAAGCTGTAACTACATCCTCTATGTTCTGTCCCAATCTACAGACAGACTTCTCTAATGTCTGGGGCAGAGGCTACGGAGATTTTTATTTTAGGGGGCATGTCACATAAAGCCCTACAAGAAGTTGAAAAAATATGTATATTCTCAATGACAAATAACTCACTTGTTTGCTTCACTGAACTAAATTTCATGTGACTGACTGCCACGGTTAGGTATGACAGGTGAGGATGATTAGTTCACTGAGGAACAACTGGGTGAGGCCATCTAGTTTGTTTGGGTTTCATACCCAGGATTTCACAGAGGTTTCAGTCCCTGTATTTCACATACACCCAACCTCTAAAACATCTTGTCCCTTTTTGTCTCTTCAAAACTCTTTCAGCCTATTTAGTTGCTCCCAGTTTTTGCAACAAAAATTTGCTTTGATGGTGTCCAGGTAATAGTAATTTTCATGCTCAAACCACCGCATTTGATTATGGACTTCCGTAACTATTAATACACTTCATACTGCCTAGAAGAACTTACAATACTGTATAAGATTTAAACACCAACCACTACTTTACTCTAAACCTGCATACTTGCTTTTTAATTAGTACTTGAAATCACTGGTGTAGCTGGGTATCTGCCCCCAGTATTTTGCTGTGGACAGGGCCCCGCAGCTACTGTCAGTGCTAATTCACGGTATGGTGATTCAACGCCAAAGATACCGACTGTACTGAGAAGCACTGCTGAGACTGTATTTTCTTAGTGCAGTGCAGGTTGCTTAGTGACCTGCCACCAAAACAAATGCATTCACTTGTATATTTAAAGAGCAGCCTTTCCTGAAGGGTCCAGCATTTTGTGCGGACACCTGTTTCTTGCATGCTTGAAATTTCTGGCCTGAAATGACAGGCTTGATGTTGTACTCCAGCTGGTTAACACTTTTTTTATAAGGAAGTCGTGCAACATGTGTGCAATCCTCTGTGACTCATCTCACACCAGCGCTGGTTAAATCGCACTTCAACGTACAAGTCATCAGAGCAATTGCAGAAGCAAGAGTCAGTGGAGCACTACCTTCCCCAGATGCATGGCAGCTGATACATTTGTTTCTTGTTTGTCCATCCCGGGTGAAAGCTGAAGGTATATCACACATTTCCTATCAAAATACACCACTCAGTTGCATGTGAACAAGGACATGGGGCAGTATCTGAGGGAGAGTGCTTCCCACCAGTAAGTTGCACTGCACTCTCAGAGCACCCCACACGCCCATGACAGGAGCTGAGCACTGAAGTCCCACTCATGTAGTGGAAGAGCTCTGTCCTGAAAAGGTCATACTTCATATTCTGTGGCTGGAGGTTACACAGTGCACTCAAGGGTTGTGTGTGGATGTTGGAGGTGCTTGGCAGACAGTGCAAGCTCTGGGGTAGATGAAGGGTCCAAGTATATTGGCTTATTTCTCCTTCCACTCAACTCCAAAATCAGCTGAAGTGTCAGTAAATACTAAATGAGGAATAGATTTATGTAATAAGGCGTCAAGTATCTGTAACAACAGAGTGAATGACACCAAAAGGATGGAAACTTAAGAGTCACTGATATTCATGCCCACATCTTGTCCTTGCCTCAGCTTGTCACCCACAAAACATAAAAAGCCCCAAGCCTAACAAAATGAAAATCAACAGAAACCTCTTAGCATGCCTATCATACTGGATTGTGACCTTCTTTTAATTTTAGAGCTTGAGAAACATTCCTAATGCTGTGTCTTGGGGTGACTTTATGGTGTATCCCATATCACCTGCCCTATGCCCAGGCATGATTCTTGTGCCTTTCTGTGCCTTTAAAACTGGGTCTGAGAGAACTAAAAAAAAGCCAGACTAACTTGTCAAAGCAGGTGGTGCTCCAAGGACACAGAGATAGCTGCTGCTGTGAGAAGAGT
>VZRQ01005640.1:47676-67687 GCA_013397975.1 Machaerirhynchus nigripectus
TATTTAGCATTATTATTCTTTTCCTGTGTGTTTGTTAAATAAATAGTTTTTTTCATTCACTTTCACCCAAGGAATTCTCTCCTGAACCTGGTGGGGGAGGGGTGGCTGCCTTCTAAGGGGTAACCTGCCTTCTAAGAGAGGACATTCAAATTGAGATGTTCCTCTGAATTTTGTCTCAAACCGGGACATGCTGTCTTAAACTAGCTGTGCCACACTTTCTTTTAAGCTTTTCATTTCCTGTTTGAAGTGTGAAGGAGCCGACTTTTTAAGAATACAGAAAATTTTTAACAGAATACAGAAAACATCTTTGTACATTTAAAGTAAATCTTTCCCATTTACTTCCATTATATCTGTGAAGGTAGAGTGTTTCCAACACCAGGTATCAAGCAGGTAAGCACTTGGAAAGTGTGAAATGCCCACTGTTACTGCCTTTGAGAATTTAGGTGGAAGTCACTTGCTTTGCATCACCAAACTCCTGGACCAGAGTCATCCAAATGGCCAGGGCAGGGTCAGTCCCCTTTAACAGAAGGCTACACTTTTGCATTTCCTGCAATTGTTGGGCCTTTTTGCTGCAAATATCTCAGCTCCTGCAACAGCAAACAGCTTCCTTCAGTGCACAGCCCTGACTCACACCCAGAATCACATCCTGTCCAAGGAACAAGGAAGGGTTTTGGGAATAAAATAACTTGGTCATATAATTATCATCAGCTCGATCAGCCATGTGCATGTGGGAATAGAGAATGAGACTGCTGCCAGCCCTTACTGAATTTTTAATTGTTTGACTTTGTCATCATATTTTTCTGTTAACTTTGCTCTTCTGCGTAATTATATAGACCCTTGTCTATCCACATGGAAAAATTACACAAAAGAAGCTGTTCAGAGACAGGGACTAGAAGATGCTGGGAGAAGTGTAGAACCAGAGAGGCGAGGACAAGGGTATTTGGAATACAGCTGGTGGCTGAAGAATAGCCAGAAATGACAAAGCATAAAATAGAAATGGAACACTATGGACAATCGGAAAATGTGGAGGAACGAAACCTGCAGTTTGCTGATCTACTAAATTAATATTGGGAAGAAAGCCACAAATCCACAAAGATGATGTGGATCTGATCTAGTGGGTGGCATCCCTGATCTAGTGGGTGGCACCCCTGCCCACGGCAAGGAGTTTGGAACTAGATGATCTTTAAGGTCCCTTCCGACCCAACCCATTCTATTCTATATTTCGGTTCTCTCAAACAATGCATGCAATTTACAGACAATGTGTTCATGGAGCTTACTTTCCAGCGGCTGGTGCATTGAGCCAGACAGGACAAAAAGCAGAAACACCTCATACACTGGTCTGACTCTTGTAAACAGAAGTCTTTTTCTCCAAATAAGCAGCAGAGAAGTTAGATGATTCTATGAGAAACACTTACCATCAAGATTTTCAAGACCCAACTGGATAAAGTGCTGAGGCAACTTGACCTGGATTAATAGCTGGTCATGCTTTCAGATGGAGGTTGGATAAGAGACATCCTGAGCTCCCATCCAGCCTGGATGATCCTGTGAAAGACTAGCTAATGGCACTAACAGCTAGAAAAAACACAGTGTCTTATGCATGCTTAGCATTTGGCTGATAGTCACACATGAAGCACATTTCCAGTCTCCTTGACAGCAGTGTAGCTACTCACAGGAAGAAGTTGAGGAGGAGCTCATGCTTGGTGTCTGTCTGGTTTGATGGGCTGTGATACTCTAAAACACACTGTTCCAAAACCACTCTGATTTGTGAGCTTCCAAGAGCATAACAAGAATAAAAGTTGGCTGAAAAGCTTGAGACCATCAAACCCAGGTATTTGCCAAAGCACACTGCAAATACATTTTTGAAAGGTTTTGAAACATGAAACATGTTTGAAAATGCAACTACCATTAGCTTAATCAGAAGTTCCCTGTACCCCGTGAAACTTTTTTGTAATATTAAATGGCTTCAGTTTGCCACGCCTAGCAAAATTTCACTTTGCACAGCTGCGTACACAGTGAACTCCTATCTCTGTATGAACATTCAAATCTTATTTCAATATACTGAAGCTTGATAAGATGTGGGAACACCAATAATTCAGAACCTAGTAGAAGTAAAATCTTCCCAGGAACAAGAAAAGAGCAAAGTAATCACTCCAAACATGGCCTCACCCCTGCGTACTTTACAAGAACATCCTTTGGGGCTGAGAAGAGGAAGATTCCTGTAGAAACACTTTCCCTATTTCCCATGTCCATGGTGATGCTATTACTGTAGACAGTATTAATGTCTCCATTATAAACCTCATATACAAGGTGCAATAGTCAGAAAAAAAAGCCAATTCAGCTGCTTCCCAACCGCTTTGACTTGGGAATTTTTTAACTTTCCAGGAGACCTGTGCCAAACAGCTACCGCAAAGGTCCCTCCCTGATTTACGGAGCCTGAATCTCACCAGTGGAAGACAGAAGGATTCCCTTCTGCTAAGGCACTGCATCTCTTTCCTCCTCTGCCCTTTAGCAGTTAGGCTATGTCATTACAATTTTGAATGCTGTCTGTATTCTAGTTGCCAAAATCTATGAAATTTGATTCCAGAGTGCCTTGAAACATTAAGAAATACCTTGAATTCCTGGAGAACAGGGAGAGCCCCAGCAGCCTGTCATGGTAGTGCTTGATATGCATGAGTGTTTTGATGGCACAAACTTCCTGTGTTGGCAAGCCCTTAACACAACTTAGACTTCCTCCCAGAGAAGACTCTCAACCTCAAAGGGCAGCAAAATGGCTATTTTAGCTGGATGACCACATTGCCACCAGCAAACCAATGACTTCTGTTCCAGAAGGGAAGAAGAAAGCAGCCCAAGTACCCTTCCACAGGAGGTGCTACCCTTCCACAGGAGATGTTACCCTCATAGCTTATCTTTAATGGTGCAAGCTGAAGGAAGTCTGAAGAAATACTGTAGAGGGATTGCATGTGAGCCAGGTACAGACTGCTGTGGCAACTGCATGTGGGCATGCTCACAGCACCCAGGAGAGACGCAGCAGGAATCAGGAAAAACTAGAAATGTGATGGCAAGCTCCTAAGCTTTACTAAGTCTTGGGAGCCAGGGCAACACTATTAATAATCTTGACATTTGTCTTTCCTAAGAGCTTTAGCTGGTATTTGCACAGCTAATAATGCTGGGTATCATTGTGAGCTTTCACCATCATCATCCTGGAGAGAAGGCTGGAAAACAACTCGCTTCCAAATGCCAAAGCTTCAGAGACATGAGAACACGAGAACACTACCATTGGTTCACTCCTTGATGCTAGCATCACAGCCACAAACAACATTCTTCACTTGATTTTAGAACACACAGGTCAGGAGTTAGGGAGGGAGCAAAAGGGATAGATGTTACTTCTGCAACCTGCTGCTTCTGTTCTTTCCTGCTGTTAATTCACACTTGCAATTTGCACTGTTTCAGACATGCCTCTTCATACATGTTCTGCAGCACTAACCACAGCTAGGGACATACCTTGGCAATAGCAATTACATACTGAGATAAGCGCCAGCTGAATGATGCTCTCTCTATTGCAGCATCTCACTGGGCATGATAAAGAATTACTTTATCTTTTTTTGACCTCTCTCAGACACTGCAGGCAACACAAAGATATTGCTAATCTTCATTTCTGTGTAGAACCAGACAAGTTCCTGGTTAAATAGTTTTGCAAGTGAGATACTTAAGCAAACAGCATTTCCACTTTGCAGATAGTATGACCATTCTGAGGTAAAACACAGTTGTTTTGTTGCAGCTCTCTTCTACTTGCAGTAACTCCATTTGGAGAAAGAAAAAAAACAAGTAACAAAAGATTGTAGGAAAAAGAAATCCTACAGAACTTGAGTCTGTAGGTGTTCCTCCTAAAAACATCTTAGATTTATCAATATTGGAAAACATCCTTCTTCCTCCTTCCATTCAGTAAGAAGCCTCAATAGAGATGTTTTGTGAATACCTGCCAGATTTAATCCAAGAGATACGTGCAGAGGCATCAGGGCAAAAGTATATGTGGAGGCTTGCAATTGAATGCTCACAGCACAAAAGGAAACAAAGGCAGTTTGGGATTTCTTTTCCCTTCTACACTAGATTGTCTCGCATTTTTCTAACCATGCCAAGTCAGAAAAAATAGTGTCTCCTTATCTGTATATGCAGTTGCATCATATGCCATTACACTTAATACCACAGAATATGGTAATATCTATAAAAAACAGTGTTCAGCTCAGTGCTTCGCTCAAGTGCATGTTTTTCCCAAGGCCAGTATCACATCAAGCCACACAAACCATAAACCAATGATTGTCAACACTTGTGGTTTTCTTAATGCCTCAGTTTTGCTATCCAGTACCTCTGCACTAGCCTCAAGAGTAAATCACCCTGCTCTGTCTTTGCTACTTTTGGTCAAATGAAGAGAGACATTAAAAGCACAGTTTATGACTAAAGAAGGTTCACTGTCTGTAAGTAGGTGCATGCCCATGAACTCAGTGTTTTGCTACACATGTGCATACATATTTATGCCATGAACTATACGCACATATGTTGATGTAACGCAGGCATGAGCTTGCTGAGCCTTGCCTGGTTAACAAGAATGGAACGTCTGACTCTCTTTCACCCTGTTGTTCATCACACAGGTGCTCAACCCCAGGTGCTAAGCTCGGGAGTCTCAAGACACCTTTCAGCAGTGTGCATGGTTCAAATACTCAGGGTGGAAACAGGAACTAAAAATTCTGTGAAATTGTTTGATAAGTCTTTCTGATACCCTTGATTAACTAAAAATCCCACTTCTGTATAAATGCAAATTATTTCACTGATTTGAATAAAAGTAAGTTCTTCTTGGAAGAAGCATCATCAGCCATCTTCCATAGAACACAGAATAAAAGATCTAGATAACATTACTTAATCTTTTTCTATGAGAGGTCTTTATCCAACTTTTACAGATAAAACAAATGTTGTTTTAGCTGTGAATAGACAGATTTCCTGAATGAAAGAAAACTTGTACATTTCTACCCACCTTCTGAAATTTCTCTTTTGAACAAGAACTTATTCAGGACTGAGGGGCTTTTTAGGTTTTGAATGCTTTTACACAATGCTTAAAAACACTTCTGTCTCTGTGTCTTATTGAGTATTTTCTCATTTCAAAAGTGTTTTTTCAGCTGAGCAGATTGCTGAACAGTTGACTATGCAGACAACTTTGCCTAGAAGGTAAAGTGCTTCTTGCTGCGAAGTCCTTTACAGAAGACACTGCAGTCACTTTGCATCAATCACAGTTGAAATTTAAGGAATTTTTAGCATCATGTCAGAGAATGGTTCTATGACTACGCACAAAATCTTAACTGCTTAGAAAAGACATAAAGCTACATTTCTACTTACGTTTCTTTTTCTGGGATCAAACCTTGCTGAAATTACTGAGGTGATATTTCAGATTTCAAGCCTGGCAGTTCACAAAATGTGAGCACAGACCCTGTTCTCTCTGTAGTGTTCTGTGTCTAGTGCCTTGCACTATTAGTACAGTAGCAATACTTCATTTTCTCACTGAGTGTTCCAGCACTTTCTCACGCCCCAAATAAAATTTACTATTGCCTGCTAAATCAGATTAGCTTTGCAGTAGCTGCATGTCCTTCTTTCACTTTTCTTCTCGGCTGTTTTCAGCAAGTGTAAGATCAGTGTCACACAGCCAAAGACTGAATAAAGCAGGGTGTGAGGATTTATTAGGAAAGAGTGGTACTGCCCCAGGTTTTCTTCATACTGCTTTTAGAGCTGTATGTTCAGACACCTTGACTGGTAATGTCACCCACGTCCAGATCACACCGCAATTCAAAGGGGGCTGCCTAGATCAACTCCTTCACTTCTCCCTGTTCTGGAGAACTGAGGAACAGCTGCTGTGTTCAGTGAACTTTTCAGTGAAAGGGACTTCTAACAGCAGCCATCGCTATCCCTGTTGCATCACTGCTGGCTGCCAGAGCAAGCGCAGAATGTGCATTCTTCAGCTTCATCCCTCACACTCGCTGCAACAGGAATGAGCTCAAACCTTTGCCCATGATGCAAGACGGAGAGGAAAGACTGCTATGAGGAGCTGGTGAATGCAGGGGTTGACACACATGCCTCTGTGGTACCATTAAATCACACATAGCCAGGTAAAGTCCAACTGGCCACTACATCTTTCTCCTTCTGTAAGCCCCTTTCTGGCCTTTCTTCTTCTGCTGCTGCAAAAGACAATCCTATCAGTGCAAGATTAGATTTTCTTTTGCCTACTTTGCCAAGAAGCCTTCATCCACGTCCATGCATTAGCATTATTTGCTTTAAGTACAGGAAGGTCTAACTATCTAAGTTATCAGCAGCCTGAGTGCGAACAGGGCCAGAAGTGAATCCACTTGCTTCTCCAGTTCCACCAGTAGCATAGCATGCTTGGTTTTTCATTTACTAGAAGTAGGTCCAGCTTCCTTTTATTTTTCCCTTTTCAGACTTAAGGAAACAGTTCCATATTCAATTCAGGTTCTTAAAACATGTTTCTACAGTAGGAATTTACAAATTTTCATTATCACCAGTTTAAAATTTTCTTTTTAGTCTGCTAGAACTTATCCTCTGAGGTAGATGACCCTTGCCTTGTTAATGGCAGGACAGAACCAGAAGAACACCCCATAAGAGGCAATTTTAATGCACTTTCCACTTTTGCACAGTCAATAAACAAACACCTTCAGAAGAAACACATGCCACCATGTGTTTCTTCTGTCACCAACCCAATACTACCACATACTCCTAAGGCAGAGAAGGGCGAAAGAGTCATAAAGCAGGAACCCAGTGGATAAAGTAGTGGGATCTGGAAAGACACTGAGAAAATGACACTTTTTAAGGCAGATTTTCAAGAGCAAAAAATGAGCAAGTTAGGAAGCAGAACAGGTGTTTAAACAGGTGCAAAGCTTTTCAAGTACCTTCTGCATAGGAAGAAATCCAGTTATTACTGATTCCAGGATGAGAGCTGCTTATATAATCTTTAACAGCTTACACCAGCAATACTGCAGAGTACATCTGCAACACCATGTGAAACAAAACTCACTGTGCAGTGTGATTAACAGGGCACAAATTTCATATTAATGAGGAGGTGTGATGGTTTCAGCTGGGGTAGAGTTTTCTTCAGTGGCTAGTACAGGGCAGTGTTTTGAATTTGTGCTGAACAGAGCTGATAATATAGAGTTGTTTGTTATTGCTGAGCAGGGCTTACACAAAGCTAAGGCCTTTTCTGCTGTTTGTTCTTCCACACTGGTGAGGAAGTTAGAGGTGCATGGGAGATCAGGAGGAGACACAGCTGGGACAGGTGACCCACACTGACCAAAGGGATATTCCAGACCATATGACCAGTACATAAAGCTGGGGGGAAGAGGGAAGGGGGTGGACATTAGGAGTAATGGTGTTTATCCTCCCAAGTCACCACTGCACGTGATGGGGCCCTGCTCTCCTGGAGATGGCTGAACACCTGCCTGCCCATGGGAAGCAGTGAATTAATTGTTTTGTTTTGCTTGTGTGTGTGGCTTTTGCTTTCTCTATTAACCTGTCTTTATCTCAACCCATAGGTTTTCTGGCTTTTACCCTTCCAGTTCTCTCCCTGATCCCGCTGGTGGGGGAGTGAGCAAGCGGCTGTCTGGGGCTTGGCTGCTGGCTGGGGTTAAACCACGACAGGAGGCAAAGCACCCTCACCAGATAGATGAAGATAGGACAAGCAAGCTGAATCCTGCATTTCTTCCAGCCTTTCCGCTTCCCAACTGATACAGCTTAGAAACAGCACAACCTGCCTCAGGCACAGCAAGCGCCAAATCTTCCCAAGCATTTCCCGTTTCAATGTAGGCTTGACTCAGCCACAGTGGCAGCAGGGGAACAGTGGGAGGTAAGAAGCTCCACGGAGCAACTGGGAACAATAAAGGGAGGAAGCAGAGAACACGAGAATGATGATGATGATGATGATGATGATGATGATGATGATGATGATGATGATGACGACGATGACAACGATGATGATGATGATGATAAGCAATGATGGCATATCTAGAAAGGGTCACAAAGGGTGGAGGGAAATCTGAGCATTTAGTTTTCGTTTTTATTTTTAAATAGCTGCCATTGCGTACCACCTGCACTGGACTTTCCCAGGCATCGCTGTCACAGAAGGCTGGCTGGTTCAGCAGCTGGCTCTCAGAGGCAGCCAAGGGCAAGGGCAGTCACCATTCACTGCAGCATTCAAAGGGGCATGAGGGCAAGGCACCACAGCTGAAGAAACACTGCTGCAACAAAGAATTCAAGAGAGCTGGAAATTAAGCCAAGGCATGGTCAGAAGCAAGGATCTCACAAAAATTTCCACTGGAGGCTCAGGGGAGAGCAGACATCACTGGGCAGAAGTGCCAGATCCCTTTTTCCCCAGAACAGTTCTTCACCAGATGCATGTTTCCTCTTAGAGATTTCATTTCATTTTCAGCTTTTTAATACAACAGTTTCCATATTTGAGAACTGAAATGAAGGATTTTGAAAAAGGTCGATCATGGAGTCTGGTCTTGCTCATTACTTGTACCAAGCTCAACAGAAATGATGCAAACAAGGTCAGAACTCTTATATATGAACTGGGACTCGTGGTTTCTCACAGCCTTCTTAGCAGGCAATAATAACTACTCAACAAAATTAACTTCAGATCATTTTGGCGTGTATAGTAATACAGTCAGTACACAGCCAGAGAAGGTCCTGAAGTTTCTCATTTTTGTGTAGCTGGGCCAATTTTCATTTACATTCTGTGCCTTTACATCAAACTCAGGACACTGAGTGCCTAATGAGGGAGATTAGACTGTACAAACCAGGATAATCTGTTGGTCAGATGCTATCACCTTGATGAACAGGTGCAGGCACTGTATATGATGTAATGCAAGTATGGCACGTCCTGAACAGTGACCAGATCTGCTGCTCTCTAGTAAAGCCTGGGCTGTGCTCAAAGACTCTTTCATGGTCCTAAGTATTTTAATTCCTGTGTGGATTTTCTCATGCCTATTAAGAGTCAAGCTCCTGCCAAATCCTCTTCTTCAGTGGGAACTGTTAGTACAGACTCTGCCATCTGCTCACTCTGGTGTTCTCAAGGAAGTTACAGACACACATAGGCTGCTCTATTTCTGTTCAGTTTATTAAACTGGCCTAACATGTTCAAAAATTTGGGGAGGAAGGATAGACACATACATTAAAGCTATGCCATAGCATTAGCCGTATTTCCCTAAGAAATTCTTGGTGGTTTGGTTTTGTTTTATAGCAGAACCTTCTTTTATGAAATTGCCAATGTTATACCATACCTGGAGCAAAGAGTCTCAAAATTAATGTCCCTGGAGCCAGATTATCTGAAGCCTGTTCCTTGCTACAGCCCACACTTCCTATGGTCATTTTAAGAGGTCACTGAGTCTGTGCCTTAGTTTCTGCTTTTGCATAATGGGAGCAAATATTTCTTTACAACACATCAACACAGCACTTTGTACTAAGGTCAGTCATGCTGTCAGGAGGAAGCGTCAGCATTGCATGCGACACAGCTGACTCATTTTCCAATAGTTAATGATGTGGTAGATCCACCTTTAGCAATCAACTACATGATCTCATTTCCATGACCCAGCTCAAAGCAGAACACGGGTTGCGGGATGTTATGCTGGCTAGGCAATAACCACCTACAAGCAAGAAGAAAAACCAGCCAGTGTATGTGTCAACTTATATTTAACATCAGAAGAGAAACTGAAAACTATGGTTACACTTGTATTAGAAAGGAGATCTGTAGCATGGAGAACTTGATGCCAAGGATCAAAAGTCTGTGACACTCTGTAAGAATAGAGGAGGAATGGGAGAAGATAAAGGGGTTATTTTGGAACAACTTATAGTCTGCTCCCATGAACTGGACACCCATTAGTGGTCAAAGCCTGTTAGGTGAGCTTTTGGAGCACTTCCTTAAGCTCTGGTGCATTCAAAAGTAATATTAAGTGCATTTAGTGCATAAAAGTTCATTAAGACAACTCAGTGACACGAACCCAAACAAGCTAAGGATGGACAATGGGGAGACCCACTAGAAAAGCATATGCCTGATCTGAACAGCAGTGCTGGGGTGGGTGCACCCTGCACAGACCAGTCTTCCCACAGAACTATCTGCCATCTGGCCCTAAGGTTACCTCAAGGTGGGACTGGAAGTAAGCCATCCATGCTCCTCATGTAGCAACTTACAGGGCATCTGCCTCACTGAGCTTATTTTGTTATTTTACAGTGGTGCTGTTTTCTGGTTTGGTTTTGAGGTTTTGTTGGCAATTTTTCATTTGTGGTTTTTTGGTTGTTTGGGTACTTTTTTGTTGGGTTTTCTTTTTGGGATTTTTCACTTGTTTCTTTTGGTTTAAATCCCCGAAGTTTCCACTTCATGCACTACGGGAAAACAAAGCATGATAAAACGGGAGATGTGTTTCCCTTAGCTAGAAAACCAGAAAGAGCACAGTCATCTTAGGAAGACCCCACCTTATAGGCCAATAAAAGTACAGTGAAAGCCTGGTAGTACACATGCAGAAAGAAAGAAAAGGAGAAAAAAGCAAGTTCACTATTTTGAAACTATGGGATGGAAACAAAAAATAATCCAAGTCTGGCTCATTCACCGAACATTTTGCCTCACATTCCAGTTAGGATAATGCTGTGTGTGAATGGAACAAAAAGACATCCAGGCACCTAAAATATTAGAATAGGACAATACAAGCTACAGAATCTGAAAACAATCAACTGTTTACTGTAAAAAATCCCTCCCATTGTAAAAAGGAAAGAACTGGCAATTTAAATCGCAGGTTCATCAGCAAAAAGTGTTTAGTGAATCAGTGGATCCTGGGGGTTTTTTTGGTAGTATACAATCAAGAGAGGGGAAAAGGGAAAACTGAACCTTTCTGTCAGCTTACTTGATTCTGGATTATTCTGGTTTTTGCTCATTCTTACAGCTTGGGGGTTCTTTTGGTTGGTTGATTTAGCCTAACCACATGAAGGCTGAGAGAGGACAACTCTCTGAAGGACAGACAAGTGCTGAAACTATGAGAAGATCACACATTTAAAGCTATGAAAATGTGTATTTCAAATGTGAATTAGGTTTCTAATTACTGATAGATGGGAGTTCCAAAGAATCTAAAGACAAATATTGGTAAAGAACTTACGATTTGATAATATTCAGGAGAGATGATAGAACCAACCCTTTGAACTTCAGAGAAGAATCCAGATCATGTCTCACGATCATGTCTTATGATCTGATGGGAGACGTGGTTACCATTTTCGTAATTTACATTGCCTCACACTCACTGGCTTCTGACAGGCACTTATGTGAATCCAAAAGCATTTTTTTTTTCCCCGTGTGCATGAAACTGTTGTCCATAACTTTCTGAGTATAGCTTCTTCTCAATTTTTCTGAATGCTGGAGATCAATTGCAAGGTAAGACTTTGGTGTGAGGGAGAAGGGCCTTCTGCCGTTCACTGTGGATGGCGTTTGGACCTCTGAATATTATGTGCGAAACAAACAAAAGTATTGCCTTTGCCAGAGTAACACAGCTCACACCTGGTCTCTTTTACCCTAGTCCTGTGCTACTTTTTATGGTGAGTTTTGGTCTTCAACCAACAGCCAGCATTTGCTACTGCCAAGAAGCATTTTTGCATGGTTACACAGCTTAGGTTACAGCAGACATCTTTCATCATCTGCAACTGCAGAGGGATGAATAACAATGTTAATGATCCCTTCCAGTTTTTCCCTTTCCTAATTAAGAGAATCTACATTCGATTCACTAAAGCCATCTGTGCGACAATTATCTTACTGTGAAAGTTCTGGAGCAGTTTTCCTCATCCAGAACCTTGTCTTTTTTGATCCTGTTGTTACTGATCAGGGCTAATCTAAAGTTCCAGCTCTCTGAAATGTACACTTCCTTATGGCTGGACTGTGACTACTGTGCCTAACTACAAAGGTATTTTGAAATTACAATGGCAGCGTTATTCAAACTCTTCAGTTCTCTAGCTGCCTCTAATAAGGATCTTCTGCTTCTCTCACCCTTGAATTATTCTAGTCCTCTATTTTTTGAATTGTTCACGCAATACAGAAGAGCCTTCAAAAGCTTGAGGAAGAAACTAATTTGACCAATTTTCTTGAAAACTGTCTGCTGCTTACTTCTTACAAGGCATTGCTATCTACTTTCAGGTCACAAACTGAAACTACGGTTGCCACCCAGTTAATAGTATGACTAATTACTTTTTCTAGAAAGTTGGAAAATCATTTCTCCTGTATCACCCAGTTTAGGCCTTTCTTTATTATCACCCACCACCAAAATTTAAAGGCTTTTCCAGACCACCATTTCACAGAAAGAAAGAACATGAAACACGACCTTTTGCTTAAGGTACAATTCTTAATGACATGAAGGTCAAAGCTGCAGCATTCACATTTAGCTACTCAACAGGAAAAGCAGTTTACTAACCAGTACTGCAGTACCCTAGAGAAAACAGATATATACACTCGGACAGGTGTTCTTCAAAACATATTTTTAATGTAATCTGCATTTGGAGCCTAAAGAGAGTAAGAGCAGAGAAATATGCTTGTTATTCCTTTTTTACATTACTGTTAAAGCTAAATTACTTCACGTAAAAAGAAACTGCACTATTTCTATACACGGAGCTAGCCCTGCATAGGAAGTCTTTGCGATAGAATGGAACACAAATACAACATTAGTTAAAAACCAAACCAACAACAGCTTTTTGCTCTGCCCTCACTGAGGGCTCAAAACTTACTTTTACACTCAAAGCCAAGAAATATGAGCAGTCTAGTATGTCTCTCATCAAAATTACCAAAAATACTTTGAAGCATTAATACCAGTTGGTTTCATTGTAGTCACAGAAGGTAAAATTAGCGTTTAGTCTACTTTTTCATGCTTCTCAACTTTGTAGAGTATAACAGTCATTCCACTCTATATTTCAAAGCACAAGGAAGCTGTTTTGAGAGCAGCCCTATTCTGCCACTGTCACCTTGCAGCTGATACAGAACTGAAGAGAGGCACGCTTTTCCTCAAAAGGTTTTTTATCTAATTACAAATCCTCCTTTCAGGATTTTGCTATAGCGCTGCATTCCTTTCTTTAAAGTAGTATTTGTAAAAATAGAAAGAGGTTAATTTTAACCAGTTGCAAAACAGTTGTTAAAAGACAGCTCTTTGTGGAGTTAGGAAATACGCAAAACTACTTCCTTTCCAGGGACTGTTGCAAAGTATATATGAAAAACTAACCATAATGTTGCCTTGCATTTCAGAAAGTGTCTTTAACACTAACAAACTTAACAAACAGAACAGAGACACTGCAGACAGCTGGAATCTTGTTACCAGCCTAAGTAATACAAAAACAGGAATATAATTTTAGATTTTTTTAATGAGAATATTTTTCATCTTCCTTGTTGAAGGACTTCAGTTGAAACCCACAATGATTAGAAGAAAAGCTGCTTTACGCATTTATCCCTTTCCCCAAAAAATGTATCTTAGAGGTCTCAACAAGCAAGGAGCTATCAGTTGCTTTGTCTCTAGGGAGCCATACCTGTAAGTTGTTTAATCAATTTAAAATCTGTTTCATCCCTGCAGGGCATATAATTATTTCTGCAGTGTTCTCAGCATTTTTCTGTGTCAGTAGCTCAGAAGCAGTATGTTTCATCAGAAAAAAAGGCCAAATAGAAGGAAAAGAGAACAATGGTAAAAGAATGAGTTAAAAATATTACAAAATTTAAATTAAGATAAATAAAACAGAGTAGTGTAAACACACTTGTCTAAATGCAAAGTGGCCGTAAATGCATGAACTCATCTGCCAGGACACCTAAGTCCGAGTTATCTGGCAAGATAAGTATTCTCTTCAGCAGAGAGCTTCATCACCATGAAAAATTAAATTCAGCATGGAGGTGATAAATCCTTCGGACTGATGCACATCAGTAGATATTTAGACAGAAATTCGTGCAATAAATCAGCATGAACTAATAGACTGGTTTGTTCCTAAAGAGCAGCTAACACAGTAAGCCTTTCTTGTAGCAATATTCACTAGATTTACATAAAACGAATAGTGATATGCTTTCACTTTTGGGAATGCTTTCCATTTAAAAAAATTGCTAACAATTAACAATTTTTACATTATATTTCTGGACTAATGATCATAAATCATAGAATGATTTGGGCTGGAAGGGACCTTAAAGATCATCTAGTTCCAACCTCTCTGCCATGGACAGGGACACCTTCCACTGGACCAGGTTGCTCAGAGCCCCATTTAGCCTGGCCTTGAACACTTCCAGGGATGGGGCATCTACAACTCCTCTGGAAAAAAACCTGTGCCAGTGCCTCACCACCCTCACAGTAAAGAATTTCTGCCTTACATACAAGCTAAATCCAACCCTTTTCCCTTCAAAGCCATTCCCCCTTGTTCTTTCACCCCACGATCTTGTAAAAAGTCCCTCTCCAGCTCTTTTGTAGCCCCCTTTAGGTACTGGAAGGTCCTGTAAGGTCTCCCTGTACCCTTCTCTTCTTCAGGCTGAACAACCAACTAATAATATCCAACTAATTTTAAACAGGGCAATTGTCAGTTAGAAAGACAGAAATTTAAACTAAAACCACTGAAGAGCAGAACAGATGCCAAAGTAAAAAACTCTAAAATCCCCTTTCTCTGTGACCTATACAAAAAGAATTATTTTTATGACTTGATGTACAATATTATTTCTAGCATGGTATGATTTGCTGATTATCCCCACTTATAGAGTAGCAGAAAAGTATTAAAATATATAAATTCAAAAGCCACACTACATGTCTTCACAAATGAAAAGCTGAGTGGCATGTGTCTTAAGCATTACAAATCACAGCAGTTCAGTCAACTGACTAGAGTTTAGTCTTGTGTGGTGCAATAGAAACCTGCATCCTGGCCTGTATCAGCAATAGTGTGGCCAGCAGGACCAGGGCAGTGATTGTCCCCCAGTACTGGGCACCTGTGAAGCCATGCCTCGATTTCTGTGTTCAGTTTTGGGTCCCTCACTATAAGAAAGATATTGAGGTGCTGGAGCCTGTCCAGGGCAGTGGAGCTGGGGAAGGGTTTGGAGCACAAGTCTGACAAGGAGCCGCTGAGGGAGCTGGGGTTGTTCAGCCTGGAAAAAAGAAGGTTCCATCAAGAACTTACCACTCTCTACAACTACTTTAAACGAAGTTGTGGCAAGCTGGGGTTGGCCTCTTCTCCTGAGTAACAAGTGTTACAACAAGGAGATATAGCCTCAAGTTGAATCAGGGGAAATATAGATTGGATATTAGGAAAAACTTCTACAAAAAGGTGGTTAAAAAATGGAACAGGCTGCCCAGGGAAGCAGTTGAATCATCATGGCTGGAGGTATTTGAAAGACATGTAGATGTGGCACTTAAGGACATGGTTTAGTGCTGGACTTGGCAGTGCTGGGTTAAGGGTCGGACTCAATGATCTTAAGGATCTTTTCCAACCTAAATGATTCTATGATTCTCGTAATTTTATACAACATAGACACAGTAAGAGACAAACCGGTGAAAATTGCTTCAAAATAGCAAGTCTGATAGTGACAATACACAAACAGCACTGCATTCAACATATCTTTGCTTAAAAACATCCCCATAATTTTTGCAAGAATGCTAAGCTAGTAGGCACCTGTACACTGCTGTACACTGGCAGGAATGCCAAAACAGACCAAAAACAAGGAAGGGCTATTCTTACATGCTCCCAAGACATGTTCTTCCCCAAGTTCAATCACAAATGACAAAAATGTTCTAACATCAACTTAAAAACTAAAGTATTAAAAAGACCCTCTTAACCTAATTAATTTGGATTCTAAATATCTCTTATCTCTGACAAAAGCATAAAACAAGTTGTTGGGTTTCTGGAGCAAGAACCCCATAGGTACACTTACTGCCCACCACTGAGGTGAAACATGAAGTCAAAAATACCCAATATGCTAGACGACTAAATTTGCAAGTAAACTGTATCCTATCCAACAGAAATTAATTTCACTTTAAGACATTTGTGGGGCTAATGTGCCATAATAAATCCTACTATTAATCAACAGTAAAGTGCTGAATTATATTAATTACCTGAATAGCACTCACATTTATGATCTTCATTTATAGACTTCTTATCAAGTCAAAAGAGCCCTTTCTGTTGTAAAAGCTAAGCTGTTGTGCAAATATTATAAAAAATAGGTACTTTAAGTAGGAGCTATATACACAACAGAACTTCTGCTTTTGTTAAGTATAACTGACATAGTAGAGATGAAAAATCCATGCAAGTATTTATAAAGATACTTTAAATGAAGAAAAAAGGACACTGCTATAGAACTTCCAATGCCCTGGCAGACAGCCACTTACTATACTAGATGATGTCTAGATCTGGACTGATAAACACCATGCCATCAACATGCTTTAGTTTTCTTTTGTAGCTAAAGTTGATTTGCAGATTTTAAAGCAGAGCATATATTTGATCTATTTCTCATTAAAAGTTTATCATTAAGGTTTGAGGTTAAACTTTGAGCAAACTTCACATCTAGTCACATAACCGGCACAAGCAAGACATTAGTGCAGAGGGGAAGGTGTTAGTTGTACATAATGAGGACTCTCCCCCCAGCTGCACGATACAATAGAACAATTTTCAGATTTAAAGTTCAAGTGGATTACAATCAGAAAAAGCAAGATCTTCTTCTCCCAAATTTAGGACAAATTTCCAAAGGATCAAAATGAAAGCAACCTCAGTTACAGCAGTCAAAAAAGTCAAACCCAAGTTTGGAGAGCTGATAAATAACTCCAAAATTCATCATGCTATGAAGACAGCATTCTCAAGAGAGCTCCAAACAAACTGCAAAACAAGATTGGCATTTAAGTTGAAATTGGCCAAGTGCTGCATAGAAATATGCTCACACACAACAGTCATGTTTAAGCCAGTGCATAGAGAAGATAAAAGCACTTATGGTAGTTGCAAATGTTAACAAGTCCATACAATTCGCACAGTTTAGCAATGAGTCCTTAGAAAAAGAAGAGAGTAAGAGTAGAAATGCTCAAGCAAAACCAAAAAAAGATGACCTTCCAACCGTATAAAATCCACATAACAGTTATAGTAAAAAGACATCAGTGGAAAATACTCAGTCCCAAACACCCAACAGGCAAGTAAGACCAGAAAAGACAAGCCTTTGGCAGACAATTTAAAAAGTCTAAATATGGCATTACATTTCTAAAGAATCCACAAAATATATTATATGGCATATTCATATTAAATACTGGGTAACCAACTCTGCAGATCTGATGCTAACAACACTAGCCAATGAGAGCAAAATGGAGCAAGCTAAGGGAACGCTGGTGTATCACAACAGTGCTCAAGGAAAATATCACCATATCGTGCCTCAGAAACAGTACTCTGGGATGAGTACACACGAGTACACCCTATCATCTATGGAGCAAAACGAAGTTCTCTAGTTTTTCAGGGATATGCCCTGCATAGGATATGTTATGATTCACTATTACACGAGCAGCAAGACACTGCAAAGTAGTATGATTTATGGGCTGGATTAAATTTTTTGCTATTTCCTTCTCATCCAGCAAATCACTAGCTGTTTGTTTATGTGAGTTTGTGGCATCGAAATGTGAACCTGACTTGATAAGAAGATTCATAATGTCCGGATGGTTGTTCAGTGCAGCAATGTGTAACGGACTGTTGTTATCGGAGTCTCTGACATTTACATCAGCACCACATTCCACCAGGATAGCAGTAACTTGTAAAGAGGGGAATTTACAAACTGGGTAGCGACCGACACATGTAGTATTACTGTCAACAGCAAGGTGAAGTGGACTGAAGTTATTCTTTCCTCTAGGCTGAAGCTTAAGAAACTTGTAAATAGTTTGTTTCTTAAAATGTTCCTGTTCTGAGCTGCAAGGTACTTTCTCCAACAAGCAAATTAAATGCAAAATGATGGAAAGGGCTTTGTTCAGCTGTATTGGATCAGGAAGACACTGGGTTTGTTTCATGGCCCGTTCTATTTCAAGAACGCTTTTGCACAGTATACCCATCAGATCATCAAAAGTGACAGTAGTGCCTAGCAGGCCTTTTGCCCTATCCTGAAGCATGAAGGAGAAAAGTTCAGCAAATGATAGCAAACTGCTGGCTGTCATAGGGCTCAGTGGATCAAGATTGCTCTGCTGCATGTCCAAAGCATACTTCCATAGGTTGATGCAACGCTTGAAGTTTCCAGAGTCTGCATACACAGCACCTCTGTATCTAATATAGTAGGATGTGTCTGGGTGAGAAGGGCCAAGAATACGTTCTCTAATTAATAATGCTTGCATTCTCATTTCATCTGGGTCTGCAATAAGATTTTCTAGCTCTTCTGAGCTGTTTACCTCTTTAGCATAATCATAAGCCATAATCAGTGCTCGTGGCACAGGTTTGCTGAGGATATTAGTCCTATCACTGTATCTCATTTCCATTGCTCTCTTCCAGTATTTCAAAGCACCAAGTAGATCTCTCTTTTTGTCCACAAACGTTGCTCCTAGAAGTTCCAGGGCATTTATGCGCTCAGCCTTGCTAGTCTGTACATGCTGGGTTAGAAAGTCCACTATATTTGTGTGGCCTGTCACACTGGCTGACAGAAGAGGAGTCATTCCATAGCCATCCTTTTCCATCTTAGCACAATACTTGAGAAGCATCTTCATGATCTCTAAACTTCCAGATTCTGCACAGTCATGTAATGCTGTATTTCCTGCAAGAGAACAAACACAATTACACAAATCATACCAAATCATAGTCCAGATCTCACCATGCTAATAGCAAAGTAAAAAAAAAATCAGATACTAATAGTTTCAAAAGAGCTTTTTTTCCCCATTTATGTAATATGAAAGCAAGGCTGCTAGGCAGTTATACAAATCAAAATGTTTGATATTATAGCCTGAAAAAATTAAACAGATTTCAAAAAAAAGACCCCAAACCAGAAATGCAATGGAATTCTTCACTACATAAAAGCACAGGAGCAGACAATTCCACTGCATCAAAATCAAGCAAATGGGACACGAGATCAGTTTGGTTGAACAGAGAACTTCTCATAGAGCTCAAGAGGAAAAAGAAATTGTATGCTTTGTGGAAACAAGGCCATGCTTTGCAGGAATTTGACAGAGCTGTGGCTCATATATGCAGGGGCCAAGATGCAAAAGGCCAAAGCTCAATTAGAGTTGAAACTGACCAGTATTGTGTCAGACAAGAAGAAGGGTTTTTTAAAGTACAGTAGTAGCAAGAGGACGTCTAAAGAAAATACCAGATTGATACTTGTTGAAGATGGTCATCTAACTATTAAGGGTGAAGAAGTATGAAGACATTCAATACTTTCTTTTGCCTTAGTCTTTAATAATATAGATAAACTGTCTTCTGCCCACTCCCCAGATTTAGAAGATGACTTCAGGAGTAGTGACTTCCCATTTGTTTAGACACTTCTCAGGGACTAGCTGTAGCAGCTGAATATTCACAAGTCAACAGCACCTGATGGGATTTACCCCAGAGTACTGAAGAAGCTGATGGATGTTATGGCAGTACCCCTCTACATCAGCTACCAAATGTCTTGGGAGTCTGGGGAGGTCCCCATTGACTAGAAGCTAACCAACATTATTTCATTTCTTTACAAGGGCAAAAGGGATGACCCAGGAACCCACAGACCTGTTAGTCTCACCTCAGCATGTGGAAAAATTGCGGAGAAGATTATACTGAATGCTACTGTAAGGCATTTAAAGGACAATGCAATTACTGGGCACCATCGACTTGGGTTCACAAAGGAAAAGTCCTGTTTTAACTAGTTGTATGTCCTTCTAGAATAGGGTCACCTATCCAGCAGATGAAGGGAAGACAGTGGATGTAGGATTTTTGGCTTTTAGTGAGTTTTGGGTTTTTTTGCCTTTTTTGCCTTTTATACTGTTCCCCACAACATCCTTCTGGACAAGAT
>VZRQ01005644.1:0-30204 GCA_013397975.1 Machaerirhynchus nigripectus
AGGAAGGAAGGAAGACTATTTTTGAATATGAAGTCACTTTTTTAATGGATGTCATTGTTTTCAGACTAGATTAAATGATTCCCCTTGTAAGCTAAGTGTGGTCATGCACATTTGTTTTAAAACTTATGAAGAATGAGAAATAAATTCCCGTTCTAGTGAATCCAAAACACAACAGAAACAAAATAAAACAAAACCTATCGACCCACACCAGCTTATTTGTAAAAAGAAACGCACTCTCATGTGTCATCCAACAAATAGTTAGAATCTTGTACTAAATACATTTAGACTAGATTTAGTTTTATCAGAATGTAGAGTTGTTTCAAGTTATTTAATATCTTGAATGAAAGTGAATTATTCAAAGTGAATATTTCATCCTTGCTGAGGAATCTAGAAAAGGGTGAGCAAATACTCCTTTTGTCCTACTCCAGTACAGTCCATACTCTCCAGTAGACACTGCATTTCCCCTATTCCCTTAATAGTAAAGACTCCATGCGAGTATACTTGACCTTCTTTCTCTTTGTATGAAAAGAAAAAGGTTTGTTAAAATTTTCTGCATAAGGAAAAGAGAATCATTATTGTTAGGAGATAAGAAAAGTTATTGCACAATATTCATATTGTCTAAATTTAGTCTGGTGAAACAACATGTTACTTTCATTAGACCCCTTTTTTAATAATACATTTTTCTATAGGCAGTGGCGAAAGCAAACGTCCTCCACAAAGGAATTCAGAGCCATACACACTAAGGAGACAGACCACTTGTAATGGAAAGAAAATAATTTTATGCACAAATATTGTCCTAGTGAGATGATGATTTACAGTATGATAATATGAGTTACAAAATCACTAATCAAGGATGCTCAGAATTAAAAGTCTGGCAAGTGAAATTTGCCTTTGCCATGAAGAAACAATACCTCACCTTTGAGCAATGCATCATGGCAGTGAGAAACACATAAACAAGAGAAATCATTTGTTGTGGAGAAATGGCTATATCCATGCAGATCCCTGGCTGTACTAATATAAGCACATACCCTTTGGCAATAGCAGTTTTAATCTTCTTTTATGCTTGATCTGCATTAGATATGAGTTGTCTACTGACAGGTCTTGGCTCTTTAGTTCAAACTGAGGACACTCAAAGTGCAGTGCTTTCCCTTCAGTGCCAATGGTTGGTTGAGTAAATCCACACAGTGGAGTGCAGTGCTGAGGGCACAATTTCTTTATACAGTTCTATACCCATAATTAGCAGTCCAAGCCCCATATGCTCTTTCACATAGTGACACAAAGGAAAAGAAAACCATCAGGCCATTCTGCTTTCCTTAGATTCCTGCTAGGTAAGATGTCAGTGACAGAAGGGCTTCTCCTGAAGGTGCCATTTGTCACAGCTGTAGATTCAAATATGTGTATGGATTAAGTTTAAGCTCAGAAACTGGAAAAAAGAAAAAAAGACGTATCTTTTTGAACTTGTCTTCTCACTGCACACTTGGAATTCTCTTATTCCTTTAGTTGATTGGATGTTTTCCCTTTTTCTTATACTGGCAAACATTCAAGGGCAAGCAGCCTGACATATGAAAAAAAATCTGAATTGACAGACGTTCTATAAATCGGCAACTCAGCTAGTGAAAATAGAGAATATGAACTGAAACTCACCCTGGGAAGAAAATCTTGACCCAACACTGGGAAAAAGAGCAAGCCAAGCAATTTCAGAATTAAGGAATCAAGGTGAACTTGATCATTTGATCATTTTCCTTGAAGCAGTGCCAAATATTTGAAGGCAAATTGAATTTGCAGCAAGGAACTTCAGCACATCAGGTAGAATATGAGCTAGCTTGAAGAAAAAAAAAAATCTATGAAGAGGTGGAAAAACATCAGATGAGATCCTCACTCCTGATAATGTTTCTTTGAACAGCTCTGGTTTCTCAGAGGAGCTGCTAAATTATTCTGACTAAGCATCTGAATACCTCTTCTGCAAGGGAGAGGCAGTGCAGTAGCTGCTCAGCTACATAGCTGCCTTAAGGGACCCTACAGCACAGACACTGCATTTATTGGATAGTCTGACACATCAGAAGACTTCCAACTAGTGTTTTAATCCTATTACTCACAGCAACTAAAATAGCACCAGTATCTGCTCTAGAGACATTTGAGACTAAATAGTGGGAACAAGGTGATGCAACAATAGCATTGTTTTTCTGTTAAAGTCTGCTCAAAACACAGAGTTTACTCAATGAGTAAGGGGTTTTGGGGTGGTTTTTTTTTTTTTTTCTTGAGGTTGGTTTTTGTTTTCTTTTCATGTTTGTTTGTTTGTAGTTTTTTGTTGGTGCTGGTTTTTGGTTGTTGTTTTTTGTGGGTTTGGGGATTTTTTTTGTGAAGAGAATAGTAGTGAATAGATAAAGAAATTTCTCTTTTCTTTTTAATTTTTTTTTTCTTTCTTTGCTTTTGTTTTAGCCAGGGATTTAACATAAAAGAACATACCACAACAATACGCATCTCTCAAAAGTTGCATGATGTTGCTCAAATGTAGATTAAGTATCAAATTTTAATTGCTAGCTAAGATCCCTGAAGAGAAAAAAATAGAAAACTTAGGTTAAACCATTAACATGGGAATCACATACTACAGAATACAGTTTGTTTTCTGACTACGCAGGAAAACAGGAAAGAAAAAGTCATTTAATTCAACTGGTTGGCAACAACGTATTTGTGTACCTGAGGGTTCTAGCAAATTCCAATTTGCCATGCACTTTGCACACAGCTTCTCTAAGCAAAATCTCATGTTATCATTGTGTCTTTTTCAGGCTAACAGAGCCAGAGATTTAGAAGGATTTAGTCTTCTCCAGTGAACGCAGTAGAACAACGTGCATAGAAATTCTACTGTCTAAAGAAAATTTTAGTTTTGAATGAAGTGTGCTACTTAGTCTCCCTATAATGAGCACGAAGTTGTTCCAATACCTAAGAAAGGTGAAAAAATTGGAAAGTCATCTGCATTTTTTCAAAAAGAAGAAGAGTACTCTACGCTGCAAACAAGTATCTATGAAAGATCATTTCCTGGCTGTCCTGATTATACAGGTCTCAGGATCTGCTTACGTCATCTACAGGCACTCTTGAGCTGTCCTGGTTGTTCCTGTCTCTAGAATAAAGATGCACCACTCTCAACTGGCACACCGCTGAAAAAGCTGTGTAGTAAGTTAGGCAATAAAGACACGAAATGAAATCATACAGAGCTATGCAACACAGTGTCATGCAGGCTGCCGTCAGAAAGGTCTTTTGACTAACAACAAGGACAAGAGATGACTGTGTATATCACCTTATCTGTGATAATCTGCTCTTTGCAGAAATTAATTCATCTGCTTTCTCTATGGAGTTTCACAGTGCAAGGCTGAGAAATCCTAAGAGGTTGGCATGGGAGACTTGTGTCACTGGGTGTTTGTTGTGAACAGCCCCATGCTTCTGGAATAGTGTTCTTAGGCCAAATCAGACTATTCAGTGTCATCTCTTTTTAGAGCACTCCTACAGAACTCCATATTTCCAGCTTGGTACCTCTCTGCTTAAGCACAAGTGGTTTTTTACTGTTGTTGAACAGCTCCTCATAGCCAATAACTTTCAGAGAGAGAAAACAACTAAAAAGAGAAAGGGGAAACAAAATTTGGCCTGAGGTCATTCCCTTCATAACTTGATTCTTAAGGAGACAGTGATGGGGACATGAAAGTCCCTCCTTTCCACACTCTGAATCAGATGGTTTTGTTGGCCAGCAGCCTGATGTTACTCAAAATGGTTGTTGATCACTTCCATCTCGGAAGTTCGACTTAATTTAGGATTATCCAAAACTGTCTTCTCCCTTCTAGAGGAAAGAGAAGAGAGAATTAAAAATTTTGGAATGTGCTTTATGTGTTGCACAAGGCACGGAAGGGACAGACAACAGATGGATTTGTGCATTTATTTCCTCATCAACCACTTGAAATTGTAGATTTCCTCTACTGTTTAGTCCACAATCTTAAAAACACACACACACACAAAAAGCAGAAATGATAGAACTGCTTTTAAAGGCTCTTCTGATTATTTAGTACATGCCACTGAAAAAATTAAAAACAACAGGAAAACACATACAGGTATTGTGAACACTATCATTACTGTAATACTCATGCAAAGAATAATCTCAGTGTGAATAACGCTGATGTTATACCTTTGAAACTCCTTTTGATAGGAATACATTTGTGTGTTTGAGATACCTATCTCTATCTTTCTTAAAAACCTGAGAAAGGACCAAGAAATTATCAAGAGATTTGGCATAAAATAGCAAGATTACCCTTAATCCTTCCAAAAACTTTCTGGTTAGACCCCAATATTTCTGTTAAGCAGTTGTAAGAAAAGTTGAAAAATGTGCTTCTATGAAATGAACTTTTCTTTAGTTAAATTCCTATAGTAAGAAAATATTAAATTCCGTCAAGTAGAATCAATATAAGAAATATATATTAAAGATAAGAGTCAATGAATATAAGAAATTTTGTTTGAAATAGTGATCTAGGTAGTTTTCATTACCTGAGACAGAGAAATACTCTCACAAGTCATTATTCCTTCCATTAATTTCCTTCATTATGAACTGTCACCTGCAAGTGTCCATGACACAATTTAGCTAGATCTCTAATTTTAGATGTCTTTGGCTATCTATGATATATGTCACCCCAAACTAAAGAGCTGCCTGCATGATCACCTCTTCTGAATAATGTCACTGAGAGTGAGATCTAGCCTACACAGCCTTTAGCATTTAATATACAAATTTTAGTCTTTAAAACAATATATTATTAAACTCTCTGTTAAAAGAGACACTAGAAAATTAAACCTGAGTACAAAAAGCTGCAAATTTACCCAGAACTAAATTTACACCAGAATTACATTTTTTTCCAAGGGCATTTTTGTCTTGGTGACAATAACACGTGGATATTATGAAGTATGTTTCATCATACTAATTTGGACCTCTTAGTTGACCTATCTTGCAAAATTGCACTGCTATTTGGCAGTAAATGTTTTGGTAAAATCAGAGATTCTGACAAGTTTTCATCCCTTGAGAAAATATATAGCACACAGAACACAAAATCTACAGGATATAAATTTGGGGTGGTTTGTTGACATAGCCTTTTAAAACATTCTAAATTGGGATAAGCTAACCAGGGGCATCTAAAACACAATGAAATGTTTTCTTTACTAGCAGGAAAAAGTGAATTTATGGACTCATAAAAAAGGTAAACGAAGTGGCAGATGCGTTTGACATCACCACGACCATGAATTTATTCCTTCACATGAAGATCAAATCTCAGAAACAATCTGGGAGAGGAACAGAGATTTGTGCAATAGTTTTGTGATCATAGTATTCCTAGAAAAGAAGACTAACTGAAATGCCGACAAAATGCTGGATCCAAATTGATTCTTTCCAGAAATTTATTAAATATGAAAGAAAAGGAGCCATGAAGACTTTTCCCCAGGTTTTTAATCACTCACTAGGAAGAAAAGAACTAATATAAGGGATACATATTTGTTACCACATTGTTACAACTGTGCTACAAAAATGAAAAATATAAAGAGACATGGAAACATATAGATACATTTACCCATCAGCGTTTAACCTGCAGTCACAATGCACAGAGCTGTCATGGATTTCTCAGGAGCAGAGTCCAATCTTGAAGGTGAGAGAGATAGTGGAAAAAAAAAGACTGAAAAGCATATTACACACAATTGTCTCTAATTAAAACACTTAGGAAGAAATAAAATTCGACACACTGCTCTCAGGATTGGAAAACTATTTACAGTTTAAAAAGAAGAGTGACTTTTATAACTGCACATCTTACTTAGAGGGAAGTAACAAAATATGCTGGATATCCAAGACAAAAAGAGAACAATTGGAGAATGTATACAAAAGGACAGAGACATTAATGAATATTTAGAGCAGTATGGAGGTTTCTTGAGTTACTGGTGCATATAAAGAAAAGAAATGTGGTAGAGTACATAGTGGGCAGAGAAATAGAATATTATGAGAACTAAAGGATTCTTCCCTCAGCTTAAAGTCTGAGTCTGTTTTATGAACTTTGCTGAAATATTTAGCCTTCCCAAATCTCTCTTTTCCATTCTTTAAGAAAAGACTATCTGATCCTCATGAGTATTGAGAGGACTAATTTAATTTTGTCAAATCCTTTTAAGTCCTTGGATGAAAAACATTTCATGTGAGTACTGCCAACCTTATTTTTTTTTAAATCACAACTAACAGTGGTTGTTCTTTCCTGAGTATCTGTTACTGGAGTCAAAGGATTATTTGAAAGCATCATCTTTTCATAAAAAATACATATTGTTTCTATGTAGAAAGTACATCAGAAATAATTTCTATACTTCACCAGAAAGGTGGCTCTCCTTTGGTTTTGCTTTCCTATTGGTCCACAATAATTCAACACTGCACACACCCTGGAGTGCTTCCAAAGGAGGAAAGCTTCTGAGCATTGCTTAAAGATTTCTTCTTAGATATAAGAGCTATTGTTTTGAGCCTGATGTTCCCATCCCCTCCCAGCAAGCAATTTTATAAGGCAATCAGGTTTTTTGGTTTTGGGGTTTTGGGGGTTTTTTGTTTGTTTGTTTTTGTTTTGTTTTGCTTTTAATTGTTGGGGTTTTTTTAATGGGTTATACTTTAAAACAGAAGAATAACTCTTCTTTCCTCAAAGAATGCATTTGAGATACTATATGCCAAGTGTCTAGAAGCAGTTGCCAGGAGATGGGAAGTCATAGATTCAATGATGGGAATAATTTACTAGCTCTAAGATAAATCAGATTCTTTTACATGTCTTTGTGTAGTGCTTTCCTCCCTCCATATATTTTACATCTAATTTTGGGTATTTTCTCAAAGCTATGGATATTCTCTTGGGAACAATTGCTACAATTATTATAATTATTGAATTACAGACAACATGATACATATCTGATATCATCGGAAATTTCCTGTATCATCTCTATTAATTCAAGAAAGATAAAGAGGACAAAATAATTACCACTACTGTAAATACTAAGAGCCAGATTCATTCTCTAGCATACATATCCTGCTTGCTTCAGTGCACGTTTCCTATGCATTCCAGTGGTCCAAAATTTTCTGGAGGAACAAAAAACATTTATAGCATAATCTGAGGGCATATTAGGAAGAAGTACTTGGATGAAGACGTGTACAGCATAATGCTGGATGAATATCAGCATAAATATCTCTGTAAGTCTTTAGAAGAACTGGAAAAGGGTTATGGAAATGTAGACTGGACAAATTATTCTGATAAACTAGGGTCAAAAAAAACAGCCCTAGAATAAAAATAGATCAGATGACCTACTCTGTGACTTTGACCACTAGTGTCTATGATTCTTTTAGTCCAGGATAATACAAAACAAAATCACCAAAACAATGCTAGCATGTACAAATGAAGTATAACAAAAACATTTAAGCTTTTTCATATGCTTCAAATCTTTCCAGTTTCAATCCTAGAATAGACAAAATAAAAATCACAAATCACAGAATAACTGTTTCAACTTTACCCAGCAAAATTATTGTAATTTTCCATTACACTATTTGATCAGATCTACTGTAAAACACAAAGAAATAGTGAGATTTAATTTTGGCTAAATCAAAAAAGTGCTAAGTAAGGATCCATAGGAGAGAAGAAAATTCAATTGGGAAAGCTCTAATAACTAATACAGGAAGGCAGGTTCTTTTTCTTTTTTTTTTTCATTTTTATTCAACCAAGCCAGAGAAGAACAAAACTTCTGACAAAGTAAATGGGAATAGAGAAAGCAAATTAGAAATGCTGTAAGGGGAAAAAAAAATACTGAAAGCACACAGGAAATGTCAGTCAGAACTTTTAGCAAGAAGGGAAGCAAAATACTTAAACCAACACAAAAGATGAGGTTAGGTAAAAAGAGTAAGTATTAGAGAGGTGGTTGGCTACAAAAGACTGTTACACTTTAAGCAAAAAAAGAAAAAGAGATGACATAAAGCTTTACAGCAGCCATCATTAGATAATAAAGTATAGTCTGGTTTTCATTCCTTCAAGATGCAGTGCTGTAACCTGACTAGATAACACCATCATACTGCAAGGGAGTCTTGAAACTCATTCAAGTAATATTTCTTTTGCCAAGTGAGAAATGTTAAATTGAACAGAGAGGAAAAGAAAAATCCTCCTCATTGTAGTTCAGGTCATAAACTGCTATGAATTCATCCCTTCCCTCCTCCAAGAAGGATCGGGATCTTGCATACAAACTCTAGAATGTAAAAATATGTCTGCACACATAGAGATCAAAAAGTGCAGTTGCAAAGATCATATAAATAGAATGGCCCTTCAGGTGCAGAAAGAATAGAGTCCAGTTCTGGTCAACGAACGGATCACTTCCATAATATAACCCACATACATCCATAAGTACAGTAGAAATATGCCTTAAGCAAAATTGAAGCAAATAAATTCATCAAAACTACATATCAGCTGGTCAAAGCTGTACAGAGAGTATAAGGGAATAACTAATGCAGTCCCAAAAAGTCCTAACACTTCAAAAAATAGAAATTAATTTCACATTTAGAACCTTAACACTATGTATTTTTTTCCTTGTGATTTATGAAGCATTAAGAACCATACTGCTTTAGAAAGTCAGAATTTATTTTATTTAGTTCATTATCTTCCTTTTCTAATGGAGAAAGAAACATGAAGTTGCTTGAATTTCCTGTTGAACTGAATTTAGTGTTTCACAACATCTCATAGAGTTCTGAAATGACTGATTTTCTTTTAACTATATTGGATTCTTTTAGCTTAAAATGACATGAAATATTTTCATGTTTGTGGCGAAAAAGAGGAGATCTATTTTTGACAAGTGAAAAATTTGAAGGTTTTGTACAAAACAAAAGGCAAGGATGACCAGGTTACTTAGAAAATAGCAAAATCACTAGCAAAATTCAAAGATTCTGTTGCAAGGGCATCTTGATAAAAACTCTTGCTTCCTTTTCCAGAATTGTTTCCTTTGTGATTGGTGAGAAATCAGCCTCGCCAAAGATTTTATTTCCCTAGACTCAGCTGTATTCAAAAGAAGTAATTAATCTATGCAATAGATATGGTTGCATTTTCTTGTTTTCATCCTTCTATCATATAAAAGCTTTTTAATGAAACAATTGATTTCTAGAAAGCTGTTAACTCACCAGACAAATGCAGGTACTCAACAATAGAAAAGGTCAGGTTGCAAGATCTTTGTTTTCAACACAGACCAAAGGAGGTTACTAAGTTTACCAAGGCAAGAAACACATTCTGAATCTCTTAAATATAGATGAGCAAACACCTTTTTTTTTTCATAAGAGTAGGGCTGACTTACCAGTTTTTGTAATTGGTATAGACATTCAGTTTTAGGTTTTTTTGAAAAGGTCCTCTTTTCTTTCCCTCCTCTTCTTTGATTCATTCAGTTTAGTGCTGTCACAGGAGCATCCGACCTGGCCTTCAGCAGAAGCAGTGGAGTCAGAATGAGAATCAAAGAAAAAGAGGGTTGTTCTTAAAGCAGAAAACAGATGCAGTTCTGAAGGTTCCTTCCTTCCTACTTCCCTCCATCTCCTGCCCATTTATAAGGAATGCCAAATGAACCATTAAAGTATTAAATTCAGATAATTTCTGCCAGAAAGTATGTGAAGCTTAAATTCAACAATTGGTTTTATCTTTCTTAAATCTTTTTGCTCACCAATGATGACTCGGTTATCCACTCAAAATTCAAGAATAAAAATTGTACCATAGTACAGACAGAAGAAATAGGCTTACTGCAGCAATTACTGAGCTGAATTTTATTTCTAGGAGGACTGATTTCATCATAATTTTAGTCACTTCTGAACAGAGGACTAGGGTTTTGTTGGAGATATTATAATAGATATTCCTCAGGCTGTGCTGAAGCTATTGGTCTCTGTCTTTCTGCGATACAATGCAATCAGTATGAGTGTTTAAGTTTCGTTTGTTTCTTCTTGTTTCCCGAAGGATTCTCTGTCTGCGGCACTCTACTCACACTTAATGTTTACACATTCTTCACTGCTTGGATACCTGGTATCCATTTTAGGATAATGAAGCTCCTGCAATCAACTCACATCAGACCACCCAGACAGTTCCTCCTTTTTTCTCTCCTTGAAGCTGCATCTTCCTGATTATCAGTTTGGTTAGAGCCCTCCAGGCTGTATTTCATCAGAGGAACTGTCATACTTCCAGATTATTTTTAGATATCATTCAGATGACATTTTCTAACCCTTAAATTTTACTAAAGAAATATGCTTATATAATAATCCTTTGTGTATTTGGAGCCAATTTAGCCTGTAATTTGCTAATTTATTCCTAAGGTATCTTGAAAAAGTGATAGTATGTACATCATTACTTCTGATTTTGTATGTACCTTGCAATAGGTGAAGCATTGTGCGTGCCAAATGAAAACCATCTAGAGTGAACTATAATTTATTTTGCTGTGATTTACAGTCAAATGTTCCATTTCCACAATAATTTGAGGTAACCTCCATGTGGTCCTAATGTATTTACAAGTTATATATGTTCCAAACCATTTTTATGTGATTATACTTTTGCAGATTTGCCTTTATACCTGTGATTGCATGATAGAGGCATTTCTGAAAACATTTTTTGAGGCTTAATTTACAAGGTTTGCCATCTCCAGACTTTTTTGCTAATAGACGAATCCATTTAAATCCTACAGTGACAGCACTTGGTCTAGACTGAGTTGAAAAACTCACCAAACTGGTGATATAAGGTCTTTTCTTCACAGTGCTTAACACTGTACAGATGACTGAAAAGCAATTCTGAAGTGTGGACATCCCTTACCTACAGCATGTATCTCTCTCCCTCCACAAATATGCATAAATAAGGAATAAATGGCTATGTTATGAAATATATTGGATTAATGCCAGTGGCAGAGTAAGTGAATGTGGTTTCATAACTAGTTCTGCAGCAACAAAAAGTGTTGAGCTGATAAATATGTTACCTAATTGAGATTGCTCTATTAATAAGTACATTATATGTTATATTGTAATTTAATTGCTCCCAGATCTTCAAAAGGCTTCATTCTTTTAAATCCTGATTTGATTTTGGCATTTAAGTTAAAAAGTAGAGTTGGGAGATGAATTTTTCATTTCACAAGAGACCTAGAATAATATCCTCTTCTTCACTGTGAGGAAAAGAAGCAACCAAAAGAAACATGTTCAGTGTGTCAGAATTCTCACCTATTGTCTCTCTCTTAAGTTTAATTTTCTCATAAAAAAAGGAAAAAAGAGCTTTATTTTTGCTTTAGACCTTCCTTTTAGAAATATCACAACTGTTTCTTTTTTTTATTTAAAAAAATATCCAAACAGACAATTTTTTAAGGAACATAAAAAGGCAGTTTTATATGTTCTTATCCTTCTATTTTTATTGAAGGAATGTAATAATATAATAATATAATAATATAATAATATAATAATATAATAATATAGCAATATAATAATATAGCAATATAATAATATAACAATATAATAATATAATAATATAATAATAAAATATTTTGTCATTTTAGGTGGAGAAATAATTTTTCTAATATACATGGAAAAGTATAAGTATTTTATTTTAAATTTAAAGGTGTGTAGGGTGTAGTAAATGTTGTTGGAATAAATATGGTATTTTGTAAGTAACATGCCATTTACACTGATTGTTCAGAAGGAATAATGGATAGGAATTACATTATAAAAGTAATCAGAGGTCAAAGTACAAACATCCATGGAACTATTAGATTACAAATAAATAGAAACATGAAAAAAATAAAATAATATGTGGCCAATATGAGACAGAATCACAAAGACATTGCTGATTCTGTTAGATGTTCCAAAAAAAAGTCTGAGGTAGATATTTTATATGTATAATATAGAGCAGTCTTTTGGGACACCATAATAAAATAGAATAAGCAGTCATGAAAAGCTTTGTGACTCTGTGAACATATTTTCAGCAGGTAGTGAAATTCTATAGATCATTAATCAGTCATTAATGGAAAAAGATTGAAATATCTTCATTTTAACAGATGCCAGAATAGATGAGGGAAGAAGCTTTCTCTGATGCCTCAGCTAAGTATCATTGCTTTGATTCTTCAGAGTGCATCTTATATCCTTCAAGGCTTATTAACCACCTCATCATGAGCTGAAACAGTTTCTAATACTATAGCATGATTTGTGCTGCCTGAAACACAACTTTAAATTGTGATGTCCATTGAAATGTGCATTAAAGTGGAACTAGAAGGCAATGAACCCCCTGAGAGTCTTTTCATTGGTTTTTGCATCCTTCAGACTGGATAAGGGCTTATCTCTGCAGGTGAACAGAGAGTATTCTCTTACAATAGCATCATTACCATAAAGGAAGCGTGGCCCAGAAGTTAGAGAATAAGTTTAGGCTTCGGTTGCCACAAATTCCACTCCTGATTTTTCCATTACCTTTCAGTGCTTCAGTTTTTTATAGTGAAGCAGATGCTGACCCACTCCTACGCTGTCACTGCTGGTTCTAGAGCTCCAGAGCTGCTCCAGAGGAGCACAAAATTTTGCTCCATGGCAAAGCTAACATGGTCTGCACTATCAGGTTAAAACCCAGTGGAAGAGAAAGTGTCTGAATCATTTACATTGCCCGAGAAATACTGGACATCTTTTCAAAGGAAAATGATCAAGATAAAGTCCTGATAAGACCACCAGTGCATTTGTCAAGCAGTTGCTTGTAACCTATTTAAAAGGAGAAATCTTCTGTCATACAGAAAATGTTCCTTCATGTCACATGACTCCAACACACATTCATATTCATATCCTCTGGGCTGATGTGAGTGTAGCTGCATTTGTATATATATATAGTGTAGGTGCATTTGAATAACAAAATAGATGCACTTCAAAATTGGTTTTGTGGATATTCTTTTTGTCGAGGAAAGAGGTGGGAATACAAGCTCACTCTTTCTTCTCATGTTGCATTTTGGTTCACTTAAGCATATGGATAACTGTCCCATTTGCTGGCTTTTATGACTCCAGCCCCTAACTCCACCTTTGTATTGAATAGGCAATCCTAATACTCCTAACACTATCGTTGGACAGGGCCCAGACATCTCAGTCTTACAGTAGTAGTGTAATGCTTTTGGTGACTTATAACTGTACAGGCAACTTCACCAACATTTCTTAACACAAGGCACTGAAATGGAAGCTGAGTTTAGTACACCTGAAAGACATACTTTTATTCCTAGAGTTTAGATGTTGGCTTCCAAGAGCTAGGAAAAAACCCAACAAATATGTATTCATATGAGCCTGTGAGAAACATAGATAAAACTTCCATTTTCATTTAATTATTTTAGGGCACTCTACCCACACTAAGATCTAAAAATTAACCTCCAAGATGCTTAGGTTACATTTATTGCAAAAAATAACAAGCAGATAAATCGAAAAAATCTTCATTGTTCTGTTGCAAGTTTTCAGTCAAGTCAAAATTTGATAGAGACATACAAGCCCATCTAAAAAGAAACAACAAAAAGATCGCATACATATAATATATAAGCAAGTCACTAAAGACTGACTGAAGTGTCTCTAGACCACCTAAATTGAGTTATACGTATAAGCTTCTGCTGCCAGATGCATTCTTATCACAGCTATCATTTTTAAACCAATGAATAAATCCAGTTTCAATCTGTTTGTCAGGAAAATAGATTTACTATAACAGAGTAGCTGGTCAAATATAGTTCCAAATGAAGCTTGCACTTTAGCTGATTTGTCAATAATTATAAAATTACTGATTAGTATAAGATGTGAGCTGGCTGGATCCCCTCAATGTATTGGTCTCAAAAAAAAAAAAAATCCATCATACTTTTGACAGTCTGCTTGGAGATTAATGAAAGGTTCACACAGAAATAGCACTCTGTGATTGCCCGCAAAACCCATAACAGCAATTATGGAACAGACCAACTAGCTTTTGTAATAGCAACCATGTTTCACATGATCTTCCTTGCTGGTTATTCAAAGACCCACAGCAGTTTGTAAAACGACAGAGTGGATTATTTACTAGGCATGATTATGCTATGGTCTCATTTCCCTTTAAATCACCTGATTTTTTTCATTCATTTCAATGGGATGTAAATGGTACCTTTAATAATAGAGGTGACTAATGCAATCACCTTTGTGGTCACTGATTTTTATTCCTCCTCAGCTGGTAGTGACAAATGCTTTCATAATTAAATTGACTGGAAAGTCATCTGTAATAAACCAGTATGGTGTGATAAACCAGCCAAATAAGACTTCTGAAGGTTTCCTCAATTGCTGCAGTTTTGTTTTCTCTCTCCTTTCCCTGTCTGCCTTGCAGCCTTTCCCCAATCACTGCTCCTGCTCCTCATCTTCCCAGGCACATAAACTCATGTCACCCCTTAGAAGAGGATTAGGTTCACCCTAGCAGTGAGTCAAGGTGGCAGAAACCTGAAAATCAAGGAATTAGTCTTGTTTGTGAGTGCAATTTCCAGAGGCACTCTGATCTCACATTTGTTTTTATGTAGAAGAAAACCACAGTCCTTCCTTTCAATCTATTTTTTTCCTGCTCAGGTTGCTGGGTGTAGTGAAATCCAATCCAAAGCTTCTCACTTTCCATACTCAGTATGCAGAGAAGGGATATCTCAGAATTTCAGTCCCAGGAACTATTCCAAATTCTGCTGCAGTTTTCCTCTTTGCTTCCTAAAAGAAAAAAGGATAATGAACTATTTTGAAAAGCATGCTTCTCTTGTTTCCACTACTGGTGCCAGATCAAAGATTGATATTTTCAAATACAAGATATCATCTCAGTTTGCTTTTCCCATCTTTTTCTTTTTTCTTTTTCTTTTTTTGTTTTCCTTTTCTTTTCTTTCCTTTACTTTTTTCTTTTTAATTTTTCCTCTTTTTTTCTTTTTCTTTTTTTGTTTCCTTTTCCTTTTCCTTTTTCTCTTTTTCTTTTTTTTGTTTTCTATTTATTTTTTCTTTTCCTTTTTCTTTTTGTTTTTCTCTCTTTTTTCTCTTTTTTAATTTTTCTCTTCCTTTTTCTTTTTCCTCTTCTCTTCCTTTTTCTTTTTAATTTTCTTTTTTATTTCTCTTGTTTTAACTCTTCCTCTGTTTACTATCATCTTAGAAGGCATTTTGATTTACCTTTCACTATACTTTTACTACGTCTTTTGTCTGTGGCATTTCAACAGACTTCCTTTTCCAATTCCTAATATGGTCTTACATCAGAAAAGCTCATTGGAAGAGTTTTTCATCAAGTATTTCATAATATACAAATCCAGGAATACAAAACCATCTATGATCTCATTTTGAAATCCATTTTGCTGAGAAAATAATGAAAGTTTTTTTCTAAATCTTTTGGCTTAAACTGTGTTTTTTTTTTTAAGTAGCTGCAGTTTTCTTAGAACTTTTAAAGATCATAGAATTGTCACATAAAATAATCCCATTATAAAACATATTATTCCATTTACAGAATTTATGACCTTTCTTTACTGTTCTTTGCCAGGACAAAGCAAAATAAAACACTTCAGTTATCAATACTTCTCCCTCCCCCACTTACCATGAAACAGATTAACATATCTTGCTTTATGTTTTCCTCTTACTTTGTGATGCATTCATTCATTCATACATTCATTCATTCATTCATTCATTCATTCATTCATTCATTCATTCATCTTGTCACTCCCTCCCCACTTCACAAGGCCCTCTGAATATTGTGGTTTGTCAACTGATTTCCTCCTTCAGTGTCACTGAAATACTGAGTAGGAAATCTAAACATGCAGCATGCATCTATACCTCTGAATATAGATGGATGTCTTAATACTAAACTTTACCTCGGCCCAGGGGCTTGTGCATGGGTTTTTAATTCTGTTTGAGCTGCCACTTGGGCAGTTAGTACAGACACCCTCCACAATTAGCAAATCTGACACAGGAATCATATGGGAACGTTTCCACCTGGAGTAGCAGCTGGAGGCCACGCAGTAAACCCAGAGCATATCAAAGGTCACAGAGCATCTATCCATATGCAAGGTGTTGAGTCAAGTCCCCTGTCAATACCATCACTTGGGCTGGTTCAGTTGCCTAAATTTGTGCCTCTGGCCATCTAAAAGGGTCTAAAGTATGTCACCTGGCTTCCATCTGCCAGCACAGAAAAGTACAGATGTCCATAGGTATGCAGTCTTTTTTACCCTCATAAGTGAGCAGAAAACCATCACTCCAATCTGTGGCAAAAAATAGAAGACTTCACCTGTGCAACCATTACCTCAAGAGCAGACTTAACACAAGGTAGCACTGCAGATGTGTTTTTATTTCCTGTGAATGTTAACTAAATTGCATAGAAATAAAAAAAAATCTTCCTGAAGGATTGGAGCAGGCTTCAACTTCTTTATTTAAAGAGTCTGATAACAATGCAATATTGCTCTTCAGAGCTCAGAGACCCATTGTGGTTATTACCTGACAATTCTTTGTTCAGGACTGCATCCTTTCTACCATTGTATACAGTGGGTAGGCCAAGACACTGACTGCACATGTGTTTAACAATTATTCCCTACCCAGGAATGCTTTGTAATGTCTCTGAAAACCATTGTGTCATTTTCAGATCCTTGTGTACAGCATCAGTTTATAGTTGTTGTAAAATGATCTGAACTTGCATCCAGGGGAGATAAAACTGACAAGTGTTACCCTGTATGTAAGGGAGTGAGGTCCTTTTTTGGATGGCATAGATGTTTCCCTTATCACTCATTAACCTCTGCAAAGAGGGTTTTCAGCTGTGAAAGGAACACACATTTTGTCTGCTGAGGTCCTGATTTCATTTGTGTACACACAGCCATCTAAAGTCTGCACGAACGCATGTGTACTTACACACTCATGCCTCTGAGTATACATCCAAGTGTATAGTTGGGTGTTTAAAAAGCAGCAAGTAACTATGGATATAAATACATAAAAAATGAATTTAGTATTTAAACATGACATACTCGAAGCCTTAGTAAACACCATTAGCAACTGCCTGAGATCTCAGCTTTTATTGTAATGAGAAAAATTATATATCTCACACAGCTAAGGACAAAAGCCTTAAATTGTACACCCTAATATTTCAGATGTTGTAACATAGAGAAAACATTTGGAAAAAAACCAAACAAATTAAAGCCATAAAACCAATCAACTTCTTTTTAAAGTTAGAATATTTTAATCTAATGCTATGACTGACTGAGGAAAGGAGAAATAGATGACTAATGATTTTTAAGCCTCGGAGTTAATAATGCTAGCAATCACTAGAGAGGAAATGACATCATTTCTTGCATGGTCAAATTGCAGCAAAACTGTGATACAACCTAGCACTAATAATAGACAATTTTAATCCCCAGACACATTGATAGGACAAGGGGTAATAAAGAAAAAAACAAATACTGACACCATGATTCAGTGATCAGGGTCAGATTCCTAGGGATAGTGGGTAAACTTGCTTTTGCAGAAATATACACATGAACAGAACCAGAGTAAAATTTATATTTTGCTTATACTTCCAGGGGGCTACCCTTAGCTAGCAGAAATACTCTCACTCAACTGCTCACCGATTCCCTCTCCCTCTTTGGCAGGACTAAAGGGAATAAATGGGAAGAACAGAAATAAAGTTCGTGGGTTGAGATTAAAAACAGAGTTTGTTTACTAATTACTGCCATGGGCAAAGGAGACTTGATTTGGGGAAAATTGACAAATAAAATAAACACTTAATAACTGATTCAGGTAAGAGGAAACAAAAATGGGGACGTTGCAGGCAGTAGACTGTCCATTCTCTCTGCTGCCACTTTTTCATCACATTTTTCCTCTGGTCCAATGTGTGCTCTCCACAGCCTGCAGTGTGTATCAGCTCAGTTGTGTGGGTCCTTGCAAGGGCTGCCACAAATGCCTTCTCCTCCACAGAGCACCTGCTGCTCCTCCTCTGGCCTTGGCCCTTGTATGCCCTCGGCTCTTTCTTACTCTTTTTGCTTCCTCTTGCTCTGCCTCTGAAGAGAATTTGCCCTCACAGAACATCTTCCCCTTCAGCCCCTCACTGAGAGCAGCTCACCAGCTTCAATCAATGCAGAATTTTTAAGGAATTTTTCTTACTTAGATACCACCTATAAATAATATATTGTTGACGGCATTCCAATTACCACGGCCTCTAAATTCTGGGGTTTTTTAATTTTTGACATTTGATAATTGTAACTTTTCTCAGATACTATGAACCTGCTGCAATATTTATATTCTCCTACTAAAATAACCAATATAATTGTCTTCTTGTAATTGATAATTTACTACAATAACATAACTTCTTCAGATGAATGGACAGATAAAGATGAAAAAATATCTGTTGGAGGAACTAAAGCACACTATCTGACCTCTGTAAGACTTTTTCTTTTTTGAGAAAATTTGGCAGTGTCACCATTGCACCAAGCTAAAACTAAGCATTTTTTCTTGTGCGAAGAAAGAAATTACTACAGAGAGTAACTGCTGTCTACTAGCCACAGCTTCTCCATTTTTGTTTCCCATTTATTGAATCACTGATTAACATAATTTAATTTTAATATTCTTTAAACTTCATTTTAAGAGATTGACCTATTTTGTTCACATCCCATCATGCATTAGCACTGCCCCAGCATAAATGGGTACTGGCATAATGTTTTAATGTTGTAGTGGATTATTTCTGTTAAAAATTATGGTTGGTGCTTATTCCTGATCACATCAAACAGAACAATTCAGTGCAAGGATTCCAGTGGGTCACAGCTTCTCCTATACAAGCTGTCACTGCAGGAGTGCAGCTCAATATACTACATTTTTTAGTGCTTGATCAGATATAAAATAAAGTTATTGGCAAATCAGGAAAATGAGATTTATTATTAGCGGCTGTTGTGGTCCACCTACAATTATGGTATGTGAATATGGAATGATCTGTAGGAATCACTGTTTTTAAGAAAACATCAGAGAATTCTTATGAGGGATTATAGTACTTAATCACAACTGCAGATGTTACATTCAAACATCCAGGTTTTGCCCCATCTCATTTAAAAATTCCATCCCTCTTAGGAGTCAGTGTTGTAATACGATACTTCTCTTAACCATTAAACATTACATAAGAAATATAGGGAGGAAAAAATCTATATGTAATTATTCTTTCCAGAAAATATTTTCATAAGTGTATAAAATTGACTTAAGTAATTTTAATATAAAATTAAAAGTCACAGCTATAGAGAATATCACAGTCATCACAATAAAACATCTTCATGACTAGGGGAATTTTTTTGCATTTACCAAGTAAATGCAAAATATTAACAAAGAAGCTATTTCTACCTGTTTGCTATTTAATTATATTTATATATAAAATAATATAATATATGACATATAATATATATAATATTCTAAATATATTGTAAATATATATTATANTGTTTCATTATTTAGGTTATTTAGACCATAACATATATATTTTCATGGGGACCTCATATGTGTTGTAGAACCTGTTCCTTTCTCCACAAATTGCAGTATAACTTGCTTTAGTCAGAAGCAAACTAGGTTCACATGTCTACTGGCAACAATAACTGGTATAAGGGCAAGTAACTTACACAGAATTCCTAATCCTTTTACTTCTAAACTTGGCCTTGATGCCTTCTCACTATCACTGATAAACACTCTGAAAAGTGGAGGGTTTTTGGAAATAAAAGGTTCTCAGTAAATTGGTACAGACGGCTCCATCAGAACCTAATTATGACTGTGGAGCCGGAAAATAGATTGCATTTCCCATACATTATTAATGCTCCTCAAATCCTCATTTGTCATGTTCAAGGTTATGTAGAGATGACATTCAAGGAACCCAAACTTCTTGCTAAACTCATTTCGACAATCCAAGTCTTTTATAGGAATAACTTCTTAGGCTCTTGGATAATATTAAAACTATAGCACCATTCTCATGGGACTGTACAGAAACCACAAGGTTGTAAGGAAATTATTGATGATGAAAATTAGGTTCAGCACCATAAGAAATAATTTCATTAGCAGACTTTCACTTATATAGTGATTAATAAAATGTGTATATATAGAAATAATTTGTTTTGTAGGACAAGATGATGTTTACTGCATGCACATTACCAATTAGACACATTAAGACCTGCAACTAATACAGAGGCACATGACTGCAAGGTGATACAAAATATCATTAGTAAATGAACACTGATTCTGCAAATTTTTAATAGAACGAAACACACTTCAAGTGGAAACCATAAAATATATGTGCTATTTCTGCCACTAGAATTATAGGAGATGTTTTATAAAAAGACCTAAAACTAGATTGTACCCACTTACTTATTTAAGCACTCCAAAAAAGTAAGATAAGTTTTGTACAAGTAAAATAAGTCTTAGGCTTTCAGTATTCTGACACTCCAAAAATAACTTTGAATACAAAAGTCAAATGACATAATGTGACTTTTTCATAGTGCCCAAATTCCTCTTAGTTTGCTGGTCAAACAATATTAGAAGAATCAGTGGTGTTTCAGGGGTTTTATCATGTCTTGGTATTTCAGTACAGGAAAGTACTCTGCTTTATTTCAGCTTAAGTAAACACCAGTTCCTAATGGAAAAAGTGAGCATTCACAGCTATCTGTGATGAAAGATGAACAAAAATGTACTATGAACGCAGTAGATATCTAAAACATCTGAAAAGTATAAAGCTTCTCCCATTCTATTCACCACTGTTTATACTTGCTGAAGCTATAAACCACTTGTTAGAAGAAAAACTGGGGAGCAAATTAGATACTGGAATGTAGCTGCTGGTCACTTACCACAGTTTTATCCCGAAAACAGCTACTTAAACTTTTATAGTACCTAATCATGGCAAGCTATCTTATCTTACTTTACAATATTACATTAAAATTGAAGGCTAATCTATTTTACAGATTCACTGTTCAGATAAAAGGAGATAAAATCCAAGGGACCAAATTCAACATATGTGCATCTTCTATCATCTTCGTACTGTTCCACAGATGATAACTACTCCACTGAAACCCAGTAGGTCTTAAATTTATATCTAAAAAAGGCAATTGTAAGCCAAGGCAAATTTAAAATAGATAAACCCCCCATTTATTGGCCTGTCTTTTTAAGTAATCTCTTTGATATTGTTTCAGATACTAGGATTTGAGTAAGACCTTATTATTATCATGATTCTTTCATATCATGGTTCTCCATCTTCTTGATCTTGCTGAGAAGCTGTTACTCTTCCAACATGTATGTGTGTGTGTGTTTGAAGCAGACGCTGCACCAATATATTTTGCTAATATGATGTGGAAATAAACAATATATATACAACTTCCTCTTGATATTGAGAAGGAGAATTAAACCTCTCTTTAAACAAAGTATCTTGAACACTCGGGAAACATGAATCTGAATCAATGTGTTTGTCTATTTTTACAAGCATATGTAGAATAGAGTCCAGAAAACTTTGTTTAAGTAAGGATACTTTGATTCTCATGTCAGTATACAAAATTAAATGAAATAAGAAGGAATTGTAAAAATTAAATATACTTAGTTGTCATGTCAAGTAACAACAAAAGCCAGCATACAGATATGGGAAGGAAAATGACCACTTACAAAGATGCATGTGACCAATGATTTAGAAATAACCTTGATGGCAAAAAACATAGGAGCCAAAGACATTTTGTCTGTGTAACACAAAGATCTAATTGCAGTCTAAATTTTAGGTATTCAAATAAGTGCTGAAATATACATTCACTTGGAAGGCATGAACATTAAATGTCTCCAGAAGAATATTGAGCACATCTGTGTGAACACCACAAGCTCTGTACCCAGCTTTACTGATTGTTTGACACGACCTTTTTGACTGAAGTAAGTGAATATGTTCCCACAGCTTTTCCAGATTTAGATCAAGATTCTTGTAATTCAATATCTGCTTAGAGCACTTGCAAAATGAAGGTTTAGCGATAGTGATAATACTTTGATAGGTATTTTGAACCCTTTTTTTTAAAATAGTCATTTTAGTACACTACCTTTTGCTTTCTTATTTCTTGCCAGTACCACAATGCAATTGATTGCTTGTTACATATGATATCTTTTCATTCTCTCTTTAGTCTCCATGAATTTAGAAATACGAAGATTTATTCCTCTTCATCAATAAACCCAAACATTTTTAATTTTACAAGGAAATATTTTGGAATGTTTTAAAGCTGCCTTCCAAGCAATTACATGTTTATTTGTATTGCAGAAGTTTTCACATTTTTTTCTTACAAATATTTTCAAGTTTTGCTTCTTTTCAAATTCTTGAGAAAAAAAATCTCCTGCCTTGGTGTCTGCAAAAGAGCAAAAAGGAAATGCAATGTGCAAACTGAATAAGAGACTTTAAGCAACACATAATTCACAAAAAACTTTAATGACTATATTGGCCACTTAAATTGCTTACCTAATCTTTAATTTCCAATTTAGCTAGTGAATGCCTGTCATATTTCTTAATTTTTCCCTTAAAACTTTTCTGTTCATATGGCTAATCAAAATGTCCTTCCTTGAATTCCTGAGTTCCTGATGTCATCTGGAACAATGAAGTGCCCAAAACTGCATAAACATTTTGCATGAATGGTCACATGTAGCTATATGGAAAGAGGTTTTCATTCCTTTGGTTTATAATTTGATTGGTTTACATACTGGAGAAGATAAAACTGACTGGGTTTTAATCTTTTCATCCATAATATAAGCAGTTAAAAGCTCCTCTGTTTCTTATACTGTTCATTTAGAGCAAAAAGTCCCACTCAGTATTACTGTGCTCCAAGTACTTTATATCTCTGAATATCTGTGTTTTGGTTTATTAACCCCCCCAGGTGCCTGTATGCAGGTTTGCAGGCTGAAGAGCCTTTAATTTTTTCCAGTCTACAATTAACTTCTTAGTTTTTTAGAGGTTTTTGTATGTCTCATTTCTCATTTTTTGCATTTGCTCTTAATTTAGTATAAACTGAAAATGCAATTAATGCATTGTTTGCTTTTTCTTTTTCAGTTCATTAATAAAGACAGGTAATGATTCTTTCATTCCACTCAGGCACAAATAACTGAAGTAATCAATATGGAGATTGCATTGGAATTTAAAGCCCTTTGTAAAGATTCATCTGAAGCTCTAAAAGTTTGAGGTAAAAAAGAGAAAGATTGAACAAACTTTAATTAACTAAACAGTATATTTTGCATATAAAATGATGTGATAGGTGTGAACATTTTTAAAGGAAACATAACTGCATCTGTTAGTTTCAAATCTTCAGCAGATAGTGATTAAAGCTCATACACTTCTATACATCTTTATCTTTGCATGCCAGTGCAGTTTGCTAATCAGTTTAGCACAATACTGAGGGAAAGGAGCACAATATGAGAGTATAAAATTCTTATAATCAAGATCGGCATGTAGATGGAAGTCCTTTAGTATTTGTAAGTTGGTTCCTTCTACTCTTGGTCAATCAAGTCAGGCACAGTGTCATTCCAGTCTCTCAAGCATTTCATTCCAAGGTCTAAAATGAGACCTTTTACTGCTTTAACGCATCAGTCATGTGTTATTTTGCTATTAGTGAAGCCAACACAGCACCAATCTTTATGATAGTCTCCAGTTCTTCACTTGGAACTACTTTGAAGATTCATACCCTCTGATACATCCTTTCCTGAAAATTTTAATGCATTTCCTTTTTCTTTTTCTCATTTTTTTCTCTTTCATTACTCAGGCTCTAGAAGGACATTCTTCTGAGATTGTGCTCTTGATGATCACCACCAAAATATACAGTTAGTGATGACCAAAAAAAAAAAAAGAAATAGAAAAAGGGAAAAAAAAAGTCCTTTTTTATTTTTGTCTCCACTTTAACTTTCCTTTTTCAGGGAAAAGTTAAAACATACAGGCCCAGACTGATGGATTGCCTGACGCAGTATTTTCAGTATTTTGTCTGCGTCAGCTGTCGATTTTTTTTCTACATGGCAATGACACCTGGGAAGTTATATTCTTCTGCCTAATGCTCTCTCAATCCCCAGCTCTTTTTTACAGGAAACACCTGATTCTGTATTTGTTTTGCATGAACTCATCTTCCTTTCTACTCCTGACTCTGTGTAAATTTCCCCGTTCAGGTAAAGGAATTGCACTTGTCGGCCCCAGCTTCTAAATACCTGCCTCCTTCTTCTTGTTTTGAATTGGGATCTGACTGACTTGGTACTCTGAGCTTCCTAGTACCTGTGTGGCATTAGCTGCACTGAACAGTTAATACCCGTGTGCACAATCTTGACACCATTCATAAATTTGTAGGGCTCTATTATATCTTTCTTCAGTTACCACTTTTCCATATTCAACAGCTCTGGACTATTCATATTCTTCATATGGGTGTGACTCCATACTCTCATACTCTCAAACTTCCTTGCTGCTGATTTTTTTTTAACTCTGTGCAGTATTTTTGAGATGACAGACCCAAAACTAAAGACTTTATTCAAGATGTGGCTGAATCATATATTTATTGAGAGAAAGAATGATTTTTGTCTGTAACCACAACATCTGGTTAGGCTCTCTTCTTGGTGCTAAACTTTGAGCTTTACAAAATTTTCACAACCCAACATCCCATTTCTGATAAAGTATAGTTCAATCCAGAGGGAATTTTCTTAAATTTTTATTTCTCTTCTACATATTTGTGTGCTCTGTTTCTCTGTGCATAGATATGAAGGTACATGAATAAATTCACATTTTTCTACATCAAGTTCAATCTGAAATTTTATTTCTAATTTTTTTCCTTTTGAAGATTCCTAGTGAATTAAATGTAGCATCCTATAGCTTATAGAGTTATACAGTTTCTTTGTATACCCAAGTTTTTGGAAAAGAACTAGAAATTAATGGACAAAGCCCATTTTGAGTAATAATGAGTAAATTTAATTCAATTTGTATTGACTGTTTCACTCGCTACCTTCTGCCCCAGGATGCGTTCCCTGTGTCCTTCTCCTCTTGGACTGAGCAAAATCCTACATAAACATTTGGTGAAAGTACAGTTAGAATTTAATGCAAATACTTAAAAAGACTATCAGACTTTCAGGAATGGTCAGGATAAACACATTCCATTCAGTTACATAGCTTTTAGATAGATGCTGTCAACTGCACAGTTCTAGTGCTAAGTTTGTCATTGCATCAGTTTTTTTACAGATAGGTGACAGTGCCTTCCTCTACCTAAAACATACACACACGTATTCTGAACAATATTCTGAAATATTCTGAACACAAAAAGGGAAAATGTGCTCACACAGAAACTTGTTAAGTGTTGTCTCCTTGTGAATCTATCTGTTATCTGAAGAATTTCAATCTAGGCCATTACAGTCAGCTCCAGTGCAGAGCTGTCTAGCTCATGATTTGAAGGGATATGAAGCCAGCTGGGTGTGTTCTTGTCTCCATCTCCAAGATGCTTACCTAATGTCATCTGTCATATAATGGATGTATTTTGGGGTGGGAAAATAGGGGGAATGGAGCCTTGTCTGAGTTCTTTGTAACAGAAAAGCATGGACCCTGGGGTGTCCATATGCCACAGATTTTCTCTGTCTGTTCTACTGAAAACATAACCAAGAAGCACATAATAAAGACTGAGTGATATCAGATTTTGTCCTAAGATACGGGTACTGACCTAGTTCCAAAAAGGAAGTAAGAACTTTCATCTAAGGAATACACTGGTGCAAAATTGAAAATGTATCTATATTTTATCTTTGATTTTATATATGTTAATATATTATATTAAATAAATATAGAATATGCTGAATAAATTATTAAATTAATAAATAATGCAGTAGATTTGGTAGCAATCATTTAAAAACATAGAATATTCAGAAATAATTCAGTGTGCTTTAAGATATTTGTTCTTTGAGACATACATTTTAGAATACACTTGGGATACATATTGAAACATTTTCAGTAATGTTTCTGTCCTTGACTACAGGACATATTCCAGTCTGTATTGAAAAGCAGGTAAAAAACATTTCATACAGCCCAGTAAAATTCACCTTTCTCAGTTTCAAGGACATCCTCAAGTTTCAGCATTATTCTATAGCAGAAAGAGATGGTTCTCTATTTGGATTCTGCTGCAGATATTTTGGTGACTAAATTTTAATGACATATTCCCTTTTCTCCTCATGGTTTTTTGGTGATAAATCATAGCTGCTGAATTTTCAGTTGTGCATTTTTTGGTACAAGATAATATTGTTCATGCAGCCTGCCCTTATTATTTGAAAAGCAGGAATCACAGACTTCTTTGAAGCTGTGCATTCTTCACCTTTTTCTACAACTTATTTCCTCACACAAGTACAGTGTTTGATACTAATTTAATTTAGCGCAATGTGTTGCCATGTAATGTTTAGTCTGTATGAATATTTAAGAAACATAAAAGAGACTCACAGTGACATGGGGATGACTTACAAAACAAAGACTATCAAAGAAGTAGTTGAAGAATTATTTTGCTATTGTACTCACTCTTCTTTCTTCTCAGCTGGGAAGATGATATGCAGTTGTAATGTCTTGTCCCCTTTGCATGTTCCTAACTTCATTAGGGAGAAGAAGCATGGCTGTGGAACTCAGATCCATGTGTTTATCTACCAATAACCTACTGATTTACTGGGTTTACAAATATATGTACATGTAAAAACAGAGACACATGTATACATATATTCCTGTATTTCAGCCTTGAGAAGTTAGCAGAATTTAGTATGCTTCAAGGGCTTTTAAAGACTTTAGAATGATATCTTGCCATCAAACACTAACATGAATTAATACTGAGAAAATGGGAAAAGACTCATCAACACTGACAGAAGGGGAGGCCTGGAAGTACAGTGATGTCCTTTTTTTGCTCTGCTTTTCTTGTCTTCAAGAGTTGTTTAGCTGGGCTAAGACCACTGATTTCTAATTTGAAGGGCTACATTTCACTAAATATACTTATCTCTTCAGTTTCCTCCAGCCTTTTAGAAGATGAAAGTTTTCCTTGTGAAGCAGTTCAAAGAAAGGCTCTTGCTTTCATTTCAATGTATATGTGGGATGAAGAGCAGATTGAAGTGGACCATCATGTTGGATATATACACATATATGTGTAGGATGTTGGTAGTTACCCTACAGTCTAGCTGTTTCTTAAATCAATTAATAATTAGTGAAAAGATAGTGAATACAGAAGGTTGTGAACTGTACATGTGGGAAGGAAATGTGATGACGAAGCAAGAGACAAAGTGGAAGAATTTCAATAAACAATATTCCAAATCCATAATTTCTGAAAATTATTACTGGTGATGATTAAAAGGCTGTATTTATTGGCTAAATTGTTCTTCATTTGCTTAAGTGCAAGTGAAGCTCACAGCCATTACCCATCTAAATAAGTCCTCCATGAGATTTTCATACTATCTCTCACTTGATAGCTCTTGCAGCAGGATCTATTTCAATAACAGTATTTCTTTTATTACTTGGCTATGTATGTGACTCCTGAACATTACTACACTGAACATTAGTGAAAATAAGTGCCTTTTATTTAATATCTTCTATGTATTGGATTGGTTTTTTTTTCTGGTGAGTTTTATAGATTCTGTAGATTGCCATAGTATAATACACGTTAAACTGGGTAGAAGAGATAGAATCTATGATTCTATCTTTCCAATTGACTTGAATGACTCAACCAGCATTTATCTCAGTGATTTCCTCTGCTTGAGGGAAATTTTTAAAAAACTGAATAATTTGAATGATACTAAAAAGCATTAAGAACAATTAATCACACAAGGTATTTTTCTTTCAACTTCATTATAGTAAAATTTTCATTGATTTTTCTTGCCACATGTCATCCACTGCTGGATTGATATGACTACGTGTGACAAAACAGCTGAGAAAGGTATTAGCTAATTTTTCTGTGAACCCTTTAGCCCTGCACAGAGGTAAATCTAAATATTATCTTGGAGTAGCTCAGAAACCGGGAGAAACTGATTTATCTCCCTGAAAGATCAGAGGTCATAGCAAAGTTTCAAACATGTTCTTTTTCATTCCAGGAAAAATCGAGGCATCTGAGAAGAGCCTCACATAAACTATTTTATACCTCAACTATGCACAGCAGAATAAAAAATGACACCTTATCTCTTCCTTCAGGATATCAGTACACTTAATTTTCCAGTTAAACAAATATAGATGTCAATTTAATGCTGTAAAATAAACACAGCATAAGCCACCTTAATATGCTGCTACCATAACAAATACATTAGTGCTAGGGCTCATGATAAGTGTTAACTTAAAAGGGAAAGAATTTCTCCCCTTCAAGTTAAATATGGTAATGCAAAAAAGTCAAATTTGCAGAACCCGATTTAAGAGTCTGTCATAAAAAAAATTTCTTCCCTGTCCCCTCATGTCCTTTTCCTGATTCTGTGAAATGCAAAATACACTAAAATCCCTGGAATACTTATAGTAGCCTGATCCTCACAGGCAAAAAATATAGTACCAGGTTATCTTAAAGACTGAATAAAATCTTATATATAATATAATAAGCCATGTTAAATACTGAATTTACAGTATTTAAATAACTTTAGCACTGGTTGTATTTTTTTTATTTCTGCTCATAAACAAAATTTATTCTTAAAATTCAATCTTAATGTGTGTTTATCAAGAATAAACCAGACCCTAATAGACAGCTTGCTGTTTTGTTCGCTCACTTTCTAACTTTCTTTCTTGATTTATGATTAACTTTAAGAAATATTTTTTAAATTATACAACCTTGACCATATACTTAGGTCTGGTGACTAAAATAAACGCCACATTCTATAGTTTGACATTTTGATCTCCAAAATTGCTGAATACATACAGCTACCAGGTATTCAGTATGAATAATTCAATTTGTACTTTCTGTCCTGTGAAACATCATGACAAAGAACAACCTCAAGTATTCACTGGCTGATGGGTAGCTATTAGGGAATGATAAATCTCATTAATTTCACTCATGAAATTATCTGGCACTAATGTGATAACAAAGCAGAAGCAAAACAAGATACTTGTTGTTTTGATGTTGATTTGCTGTTTTGTTGGATTTTTTATAATTTCAATCAAAACAACAATTTTGTTACCTTTATGACATCTGAAGTAGATTCTGAGATACTTTAATTTTTTCAACTATATTTGGATGTTTATTCTAGAGAAAAAACATGATAAAATAATGATGGTTTTGACTTATTTTAGTTTCCTAGTACCTATTTCTGAGAACCTTGAAGTTTTTTACACACCTTGGGAAGCATATCTTTTTGTGCATTTGGGTGAAAGACTGAAAACTTATTCCAGTGCACCCTACAAACCTCCCACTCACACCCCAATATTCTCTATTTTTGTTTCCTTCTAACCATCCTATTTCCTACCATCTGTAGTCTGTCCTCTCCATAATCCTCTCGGCATATCCAAGGCTGAGTATTTATTCCCGCTTTTTCAACCTTTTACATTTTTTTTTCTCCTATGGATGGTTTTGGTGGTTTTTTTTTTAGGTATAAAGCCATAGATAGGAACTCTATATACACTTCATAAAAGTACAATTTTAGCTCACCTAATTGTTCTTTGGAACAAATAAAACAAAGTTTAGTGTTTGGCATATTCTAGGAGAGCACTTTGTAGCTAAAATGTGCTGAGGAGATTGCTATTTAAATGACAAGATAACTGCTTATTAAATTATGCATTTATTTTAAGACCAGAGGATTAGCAACTTTTTTTTTAACTTCTTTGGAAACTTAAAGTGGTGGCTTTCACCTTTCAGAATTCCTGCATGGTTTTTTTTCCTGTGGAATCAATATGAAATAGCAACATTTTCTGGATTAAAAACTCAGTTCTGCTTTAGCAAAAATTTTATTTCTTTGCTTGAGTAATTCCTCTGACCTTTTTTTCTATTTCATATTTTATTTATATCGAATAAGACATTTGTTATTTCTCAATTTAAATTGCTTTTTATCCATGCAGGACAAATTAAAATAGAACTCTTAAGAGAATCACATCATCTTGATTACCATAATAAAGTAGAGGCAGGTTCCACCACTATTGCTCACTGACCTGTGTCAATGAGTTCTTATTTCAAATTCCAGCTCTGTAAGTGACTTTAGGCTACTTAGTTAATCTCTGTGTACTTGGATTTCTTCCTCTGAAAATTATTTATATATATATA
>VZRQ01005644.1:30466-71168 GCA_013397975.1 Machaerirhynchus nigripectus
ATAATATAATATATATATATTTATATATTATTCACTCAGCATTCAAGACTACCGTTATTTGTAATGGGCCATAAATACCATAAATGATTGTCATTCACCCAAGAAAAGACATGCTTTTCCTTTTGAATATACAGCATCTATAAAGGTTTGACCCATTTTCTAGGCTTGTATCAAGCTTGAGCCCTGCCTAGACATGAAACACAAAGATTTTGTGGGCCAAGGGAAACAAAGGAATGGGGAGGAAGGAGGGACAGAAAAAGAGAGTGAGAGGGAGAGAGAGAAAGAACACAACTTTCTAGTAGGTTTTACTGTGTTAGTTAGTATGCTTAATTTTTTTTATATTAATTACTAATGAATTCAAAATCAGAATTCTACATGAAGTGCTTTTTAGTTGTATTTGACAGCAGCTGAGAAAGGACCATAGGAAGGCAGTAGATGGTACTTCAGAACAGAAGCCTTACTGAGTGGGCTGAAAAGAGTACAGCTGAGGAAGGTGAATGATTAACATTTGCAGAATTAAGGAAACTTCTCTTTTGATGTGTCCTTCCCTTTATGTGGATTTCCTATACTTTCTCTGTTTCCTTATAATCTTCCCCTTCCAGTCACAAATCTATTTAAATGACACCTTCCCCTGACATGATGCCTCCAGCATGAGGCCTCCAGTTTTCACAGGGTCACAACATAAACCAATTTAATGAAATGATTCTTGCTGGATTATTTTTCTATCGCTTTAATCATCTCAATTCTCTATGAGATAATGAGTCAGTCAGACTCAGCTCAATGGAAGCAATGGGTCTAGCCCATTCTAACAGGTGTTGATCTGGTCCATTGGCTGCTGGATGAGGGTCCAGAGGCAGCTCTTCTCAGACTCTGTAAAAGTTGTAGCCAAAGCAGATGTCTGCACACCAAGAAATTGTGTGTATCAATCACAATATAAATAGTATCACTTTGTATTTATCATTTTATAAACAATATGTTTGCTTAGAACATATCTTACATATTAAAGTATGTAACTAAAAGCAGTAGTGAAACATTTGGCAAATCTGGGATGAAATAGCCAAGAGGAACAAGCTGTACATATTTTTGTAAGCATGTGGGATATGTGACCACTAAAGGGGTAAAGATTAACAGATGTAGCTCAACCTAGGAGACACACAAGCTGCTGAAGAACAAGATATGAGTAAAAGAGCGCAGACAGACAGGACCTCCTGCCAAATTCATGGTAGACAGGCAAAAGAAAAAAACAGATCAGGATCAAATGAGACCTACCCTTTTGGGAGGGAAGCAATAGCATTATAGTAACAAGTATAACCAAGAAAATTAAAATAAAAGAAATGAGAGCCCACTATAGTTCTGACAGAAGAGCCTCAACCTCAGCAACTAAAGATTATCAAGGGCACTTCCCATCTGTACCAACTATATAGAATCATCCTGGTAATATTTCATACCCACAACCAACTTAGGAAATAAATATAAAGACTAGGAGTTTTGTAATAGTCAGAGCTTACCATTAACATGATTCATGAAGTTAATTAATAGATTTAATGGATCTTTATCCCCAAGTTAGTACCCTGCTCGTTGCATCAGTCATTCTCACAATAGCAATCTGCAATTGCCTAATTCACATATTTAGATATAGATATAAATACACATACATACACATAGGCATATATATAAATGCTCAGTTACAACAAAGGACTGTGGAGACCTTACCTTTAAGATAAATAATCAAGTTAGCAACATGATTTTTCTATTGCTCTCTTAACTACAGAGGCATTCTGAGCAAATTCTTATTTTACTTCTTATTTTCACTGTCCTCTTTGGGATTAAAAATTATTTCTCCTTAGTTTACTAGACTATTTTAACTTAGTGATACAAGTATTATGTGTATTCCAAATTTTACTCAAGTATATGAGCCATTAGGAGTGAGAAGTGGTTGAATGTCTCACAGGATGTACTATTGATTGTGTATGTGTGCCTGTGCTTCTAAAAATATCAGCATCAAGGGAATTGTGAACAACTTAGACACCTTTTATCTCTTTGTTTGTTTGTTATTTTTGAAGATATATATACACTCTTTGGCCATTAAGTTTTCATTCCATTCTTTAATACAGCACAGGGTAGAACTCATTAATCATATGCCAGGCTTAGAAACTATAGTTATAACTCTCAACTTTCAGAGTAGCAAAGAGAAAATGTTAACTTTAATACAGAAACAAGTTTAGTCACTCAATGCAAATCTATCTTCATTGTTTTCCATTAAATACTGCTCTCTCCTTTTGATTCAGTATAGTTGCTGTTTCTATAGAAAATTAAAATATTGTTACATTATTCAGTATGCTAAATGTCTAGTTAGTACCTAATATTTGCACTGTGCAAATAAGAATGCTTAATATTCATTTGGTTACAACTATCACTGGTTTTAGTATTAGAAAGTAAAAATAGAAGAACTTTATTTATATGTATAAACTGTGCATTAGAGACCATGGTTGTCACACTTTTAATATGACAAAATAATGACTGTGTATAAACAAGTATGATCAAATATAGAAACTAGAGATGAATTTGCAAAACCTATATCTCAGAGTGATCAAGAATTTCTAAGATAAGTTTTGATGCAAAATAGATTTTTGTTTTCCTAAAGGTTGGTGTGGACTATGTTGCAGTCAGATTTGCATACAAATACATGTACATTTGAACTAGGAAGAGATGTGTAGCATTGCTTATACCAATACTTATTAATACTAATTTTTTTTTTGGCTGGGGTAGATTTAATTTTATCCATAGTTGTTGGTATGTTGCTATATTTTGGGTTTATCACTAAAACAGTGTCAAGAACACACACCTTTTTACTTGCTGAGCAATATTTACACATCCCCTACCAAATAATGCTAACTTCTTTACAACTAGTAATCTATATAATTATTCCTTAAAAAAAATTAAAGTCTGATGTATTCCAATGTATGTCAGTATAACTACTATATTTAAAGGATGATGATGATGAGGTTGATGATGATGATTATATTATTGTATTTAAGAGGTTTCTGTTAAGAAATCCTTCCTTAGATGCATGATATTGAGTGCCATCAGGCAATGCTTACAGGATGGCTGGGGGATTAGACCAACCCAGCATGGGTTTAGGAGGGGTAGGTCATGTTTGACCAATCTGATCTCCTTCTATGACCAGGCGACCTGCCTGGTGGATGCAGGAAAGGCTGTGGATGTTGTCTATTTGTATTTCAGCAAGGGTTTGACACTGTGTCCCACAGTAAACTCCTAGAAACACTGGCAGCCCACGGCTTGGACAGGGGCACTCTTTGCTGGGTTAAGAACTGGCTGGATGGCCGGGCCCTGAGAGTGGTGGTGAACAGTGCTGCATCCAGCTGGCGGCCAGTCACCAGTGGTGTCCCTCAGGGGTCTGTGCTGGGGCCAGTTCTGTTCAATGTTTTTGTTGACGACATGGAGGAGGGTATTCATGCTTTCATTAGTAAAATTTGCAGACGACACTAAGCTGGGAGNTATCAAAAACAGTGTGGGCAGCAGGACCAGGGAAGTCATTCTGCCCCTGTACTTGGCACTGGTGAGGCCGCACTTCAAGTACTGTGTCCAGTTCTGTGCCCCTCAGTTTAGGAAGGACGTTGAGATGCTCGAATGCATCCAGAGGAGGGCAACAAGGCTGGTGAGGGGCTTGGAACACAAGCCCTATGAGGAACGACTGACAGAGCTGGGGTTGTTCAGCCTGGAGGAAAGGAGACTCAGAGGTGACATTATCACTCTACAACTGCCTGAAAGGTGGCTGTAGTCAGGTGGGGGTTGGTCTCTTTCTCCAGGCAGCAACTGCCAGAACAAGAGGACACAGTCTTAAGCTGTGCCAAGGGAAATATAGGTTGGATATTAGGAAAAAGTTTTTCGCGGAAAGAGTGGTCAAGTACTGGAACTGTCTGCCCATGGAGGTGGTGGAATGACCATCCCTGGATGTGTTTAAAAAAAGATTGGTTATGGCACTCGGCATCATGGTTTAGTTGAGGTTTTTGGGCATGTGTTGGACTCGATGATCTTAGAGGTCTCTTCCAACCTGATGATTCTGTGATTCTGTGTGATTCTATGATATGTTGTCAGACTATTGACTGACTAGTATCTGACTTTTCATTTTATCATAATTCCTTAACTCAAACTTCTCAAGTTTTTTTCTCATTACAAGTGATGTAAACTGATTTTTACGTTGTCTTGCACTAACTGTTTTCCTTTTCAAAGGCTGTCACGCTCTATAACCATATGATGTCTTACTTCTTTTTTACTTATGAAGTTAAGTCACACATACAGTTGCTTTTATGGAGACACCTCATTACCTTCATACTTCCACATATAGTAGTTTCTTATACAGGAACTACAATAACTGTTTATTCAGAATTAGACACCTATTCCCTAATTCACCTTGCACAGTGACTGAACATTTGCAAAAATCCCTGTTTACAAGAGACAGGAGAAATTGCATTCAGGATGCTGATGATGCTGAAACTAAGTCGCATTTAAAATGGGGATGTAAAATTACTTTGTTCATGTTACAGTTTGCATGTAAAGAAAACCCACAGCTGGTGCAGCTCTAAACATGGAGCAGGCTGAGATTCCCCACCATGACTGATGTCAAACAGACTGTCTTTATGTCTCTCTAGCAAAGAATGAATAAGGCAGAACTAGTTTATTTAGAGTTTTGATATTTTCATGTAAAGTAAGTCAAACACAGGCAAGGCTATAGGTTTGCTGGCAAACATATGAAAGTCCCTGAAAAATCTCTTTCATAACTCCCATTTATGCGGAAATTCTTAACAATTGATTATAATATAGTTCATTAGCTTTGGCTCCAGTGTTACCAGTGGCAAATTGCACTGTGGGAAAAATCTACCTCTCTCTGTGACTAGTAGAGTGATACTTAATTTTATGAAGGATAGATCTTGCACATCAATGTAATGTCTCACGCTTATGACCTCCAGGCTGAAAATAAAAAGGCAGCCTGAAAAAGCTGCTGTTAGTGTGAGATCCAGCAGATAATCTTAAAGGCACAGATCACTGTGAACAATCTTCTGCATGTTTTTGTCTCTATTCCAACTTACCACTGAATATAAAGAATATTTTTTCAATGGGATTGACATTGGATACTTGAGAAATTCCCATGTGAGGAAAAAACAGACAGCTGAATTATGTAAAGATAAATAAAGAAATTTTAAAAGAACCCCATCAGCAATGAATTAAAAATTTTCTCATCGATAGGATTCAGACTCAGTAACAATAACAGTATATGCTCAGTAGAGAATAGCTACTGAAACCAAAATCATTCCGAGACAAATTTAAAAATTTTACTGATTTGACTTTCCAAGAGTTGGCTATATGTGTCTGTCTGTCTGTCTATCTGTCTTTCTATCTATCTACCTATGCATGCAATCAACAATTGCAAGTGATTACTTTTTCCTGTTCAGTGAAAAAAACAGAGATAGATTTGTATTGTAATGTCAGGAAGAAACTCGTTTAAGGAGCAAGAACTACCACAGCAAGTAGGAGAGCAAGTATGATGTGGGAGAAGGGAAAGTGAGCCACAGCTTAATCAGGTGGGGTGTTTTTTTGAAGCAGTAAGACACCTCTGGGAAGCAAAGGTGTGGGTTTACTAAGAAAAAAGGAACTATAGAGAAAGGTTGTCTCTGTACTATCTAACATACCATATAGAGTTTTAGATAATGTTTTACATATAAATCACTGACAATAGCCATGTGTTATGGTCCAAATTAAAGGACATAGTATTTGCCAACATGGTGACCAATGAGTTGCAGAGAACTTTAAAGTAGGGACAACCAGGGAGGGACAAAATGAATAGTAATCAAGCAAGAAGATGGTAGATTGGGCTGGCAAGCTGAATGTGCAAGTTTATGTGCTCAGAGTGCAACCTCTGGAAGTTTTCAGATGATTCCAAATTAGGAGCAGATGCCAATTTACCAGAGTTGTGCTGTCATTCAGAAGGACCTTTACAGGTTGGAGAAATAAGACAACTGGAAACTTGCAAAGTTCAGCAAAAAAGAAAGCAAAGTCCTGCACAAGCTGTCTGCCTGGGAGAAGCTTAGCAGAATGGGACCTGGCTGTCCTGGTGGAAAAACTGAACATACCTCCCCAGTGTGCCCTTGTATGAAACAGCATCCTGGGCTGTGTTAGGAAAAGAATCGCCAGCAGGTCAGTGAGGGTGCAAAGGCAATGTTTAGACTTTCACCTAGGCAAGGGACAAGTAACAAATGCGTGGAAGGTTAGCAAGAGAGTTACTGATGACAGAATGTTAGGATTTCTTTATCATTTATCGTCACTGGAATTGGGTTCTGGTCACATTAGAAAAATATAAAATCTTTGAAAAAATATATATACAATATCCTTATGTTTTCATCTTTTTTTAGTGCTTTTGGACTTTTAAGAAATAGACACTAATTCAATGGAAGAAAGATCCTATCTTCAATTTCCAAATAGAAAACCACTGCAATAAATTTAACAGAGATTCAGTCCTGGGTATTATAGGTTAATATCCCGTTTTCACTCTAGGAAGACAAGGGGTACCATAAAGAAGAGCAATTCTCTAGAGATACGAAGCAAAATGAGCAGGTGGCTTTCCAAGCATCAGTAATGGTCAATAAAAAGAGTTGATTCAAAATAATCTTCCCAAGGGAAAAAAATGTAACCTGATTGGCATAAAGCAAAGGAGAGTGTAGTCAGTGACATACACATATTGGAATTTCCTCTCTTTCCTGAGTTGCAGAGATTATTTACTAGTGTTAGATTAATGCTGTTATTTTATCTGCTTCTTATGGGTCACAGCTAGAAGATGGGGGACTGGTTAGGTTTTTAAGGTGATAGTGAATTCAAGAGGCCTGTCTTTTCTTTATAATTTTTTTTTTAAAAAAAGAACCAAAACCAAACCACCAACCAACCAAGCAAGAAAAAATCCAACATAAACAATTTAAAAAAATTTCTTACATGCTGTGCAATTCCTTTCTGATATGACCAGACAGATACTCTGTGTTACTTTGTTGGAAGTTGCTAGGCCAGATTTCAGTAAGGTTTATTCTTTTTATTATCTATAGAAATAAAAGGCTGAAAGCTGCAATCTTTGTGAAGCTCAACTCTCAGTATGACACATAAACACATTAAAATGCTTAATGACCAGAAGAAAACTAAATTACTCTAGAGAATAGCTTATAACTACCCCAAGCAAATATATACAAAGTTTTATCTTGTCATTTTGATCCCATTAATCTATGCAATATTGCATTTTATCCTTTCCTGAAAGTTTGTTCATAGCTCTTCTTCTTTTTTTATCTCAAGACTGATTTCTAGCTCTTTCCATATTGTTCCTTTTGTAACTTAATTCCATATTTTGACCTGCTTGTTTGTGAAGCTACTCTGGAGGAACCGTATTTAGAGTAGTCACCTTATTAATTGTAATACTTCTTTTTTTTTTCATTTTTCATGTCTTTGTATACTACTACCCTGAGTGGTTTATGGTCATCAATTATTTCTTTATTTTTCTTACTACAGATGCAGTCATTGCATTCCCAAGAAGAAAGTCAGGACCTGCACCACAACTATATTCACTTAGGTATGAGCCATGTTTGCTACATTTCCTTGAACCATAACATAACAATTCTAAAGACTTAAGAGCTAAAATCCCAAAGGTGTCTGAGACTCATTGACAAGACCCCTTTATTATGTACTCTGCTACTCTGTGAAATCTGCATTGCTACTTGATGGATACAGGCAGAACAATACTGAGAAAAATTTATAATCTTTTAGAACGATTTACAAAGTATGCCACACAGAGTATGGAGACCCCACAGAAAATTTAGATGGGAAATGAATCCCTGCTTACCTCTCTCAATGAAATAAGCATCCACCTTGAGGCTAGAACTGTTCTTTCTGCTATAATCTCGCTGTTATGAATACAGTGTTGGGGATAAATACGCCAGGTCTTCTTATTTTTTGATCACACGCTTAATAGTCTAGTAATAAATGTAGTCAGATGAAATCCTAGAGGCAGAAATTCAAGTATTCCTGTTTCTGGTTTGACAGTAGGAGTTTTACTTACATTGTTCACTATCTTACAGGCATGGGTTTAAAAATACACTTAAAATTGTGTATCTTAACCTGTTCCAGAAAAAGAATACCCTGTTTTATGTTTATAAATGGACTGGTCTCTCTGTGTCTATATGAATAACCTTGATGGCACAGCTTTAGTCCCACGTTGAATCAAAATTTTTGCCACTGATATTTAAAGAGTTTTCACAATGCCAAACAGCAGTTAGAAGAAGAATTTGAGTCAACCATTCCCATAAATTCAAATTTCCCACTCCCAAATTTTCCATATCCCAATGATTCTGTAAGCATTATGTTACTGCTGACGGGTTCTGCATAAGGACAAGTTTGATGAGTATGGCTGAAAACATGTTATTCTACCTTTGCCTTCTGATTTGCTGCTAATACTTAGAAGATGGGGGAGTGGTTAATTTTTTTACAACTATATTCTTACTCTACTATCATCAGAAATAGGAAAGGGCTGAAAGGTGTGAATGTCCCCAGCAATTAAGCACCTGACATTCCTGAAGAGCAGTAGGGATGTTGTTAGCAGGAACCACATCCAGGTGTTTCGGGTGCCAGCTCACTGAAAAAACTGTGGATTGAGGTTGAAATTTGAATTTAAAAGATTGCAATTAGGCAACAAAGCCTGTCAGAAGGCCTAGCCATGAAATGAGAAGCTATGTTTTGAAATGTTGACTCAATTCTGAAATCTTCTAATGCATAGATGTGACCTATATTTTAAAAATTTCTCCTTAGAGCTAGTGTTTATTTATTACCATTTCTAGCCAGTTATTACTTTATTAGCATTTTTTAATGTTTGTGGGGTTTAAGTTCTGATAATTTGTCTTCTGCAAATTCATTTTTGTTAAAGATTCTTCTTGTCTGCAGCTGCTGGTAATTTTTACCTAAAGCGTGTATTTAGTTTTTAAATTTTTTAAAATAGTATCTTAGAATGAGGAAAATGGACTTTATTCATTTCTCTAATAAAAATTTCCTGACTGTCTTGAGCAACACTGTCATATGGCCTAGTTTACCCATTTTTTAATTAGTGTTCATTCATCATTTTTAAAAGTTTCAATTTTCTATGTTTTAGAAAATAATTTTTAAAAATATTATAAAATTTTGAAATAGTTCAGATTAGTATTATCAAATACAAAGGCTAATAATTGATGTGACTAAGAAATTATTTTCCATCCTTTAGTCTTTTATCAAGCTAGGAAGTTTGGAGTTATATTATTAACACCCTGACAAATATTATTCTCCAAAATTAAATATTATTTACCACTATTACTGAGTTTGAAAACATAGGTGTTTTCCTTTTATGAAAAATACCCAATTTTAAAGATAAACTTATAAACCAAAAACCCACACATAGATTTTGATGAAAATTTTGGCTTTCAGATACATCAACATGATCTATCTACAGTTTTCTTAACTTGTTGCTTTTTGGTCCAGCTGGATCCTTTCCTTTTGTTTGCTCCTTATTGATCTTTTCTTTTCTTCCACAATCATGGCTGATGCATAAAAAAACAATTTAAAGACTCTTTTTGTTTCAGAAGTGTAATGATTTTAAGTCCCTCTGATGATGTTATCCTTTTAAGCTAAAAAATTCCTACAGTGATAATATTTCTAACATTTTTTTTCAATCTTCAACATTATGTGTAGTCTTTCATCTCTGTTCCCTTCATTAATTTAAGTTACTGCTCTAGGCTGCCTGCAAGGTTGTGGTATCAAGCACAAGTACAGTAAACACTGGGACGTGAACATCATTTGTTTTAATTATCCACATCAAATAATCATATCCTTGTCTTTCAGAAGAAAATATGATAAGAAGCTTCTACCCTTTCTTCTCCATTTCTCTGTTGTCAAAGGTATAGTTGATACACTTTTTAGAGATGTTTTTGGTGTTATGATTTGTAAGACAATGGAATTAAACAACAGTCTAATTCCATCATTTTGTTTTAATTAAAGAGGTGTTTTCTGGCATCTCTTCATGTTAACAGCTCTGACCTCTCAGTTATTAAAAAGAAAAAAGACATTAAACCCCTTGCTGTTAGGATAAGTCTTGTATAGCCATGTTTGTATCAAAGAGAATAAATCCCTGTTTAAATAGACCTTTCTTAGCTGCTAGGTTTAACATATTGTCCTAGGTTACCATATAGATGTATTTAAGTATTCTATTACCACCAGCTGTGGGCCATTAGCTGTTATCTCCTGCTATGACTCACCCCTGATAACAGACAATGGGCCATCAAGAAACCACTGCATGACTCATGGACTTATCTCATCCTATTGTGAGATGTTCCGCCCAGGAGGGAGGAGCCAAGCATTCCCACCTGGATATAACCTGGCCTTGGAACTGCCTAAGGCAGCCTTTTCTACTGCATTCCCAGAGGAAGACCAGAGCCTTCTAAACCACCACTGGACCTCCAGAGGAAAATCAGACCCTTCTATAGGATCACTGCTCCCACAGAACCATCACTCCAGGAGGACTGCAGCCACCATTTAATTGGACTGCTACCAACCCCCTGGCTGTCAGCGGGTCAGGTTTGTACTCTGACGTTGTCAGTGGGTTGGTTTTCTTACTATTGCCTTTATTTTATTTTTCCTATTAAATTGTATTTCTGACTTGAAATCTCTCACTAGTTTGCTTTCAAACTAGCACACATATGTTCATTATTTCCTGTCCTGGAAAAACTTCATTTTTCAATGATTACTAAAGCTTTAATATTTATGGCATTTTTAGAGAGAATAACTTACTTTCTCATCGCTAATCACTGAGTATTGAAGGGAAGAGAAAAAAAAAGTATTTAACCATCTAATGTGAGGTTTCAATTTAATTTAGGAGCTCAGATCTGAATCTGTAATCCTGAAAATTCCTATTCAGCTAATTTATAAAGTTTAATGCAACTCTCCTAAGGGCTTCCATCTTTTTTTCCTCGAAATCTTCCTGATTTTGAGTACAAAGTTCTTTTCTTTTGGTAGAATTAAACTGTTTGGTAATTTCTAATCCCAACAGAGGAAAGACATTTTCTTTTTTAAATCTCATGATGGTCTGACCTAGTAAACTGTTATATCTATGGGATCAGTCTCACAAAATGCAGTCTTGATAAAAAAAAATCTTTTTTCATAACCCCTTTTAGCCATCAGCAGAGGTAGCCTCGGTTTAAGAATAATTAAATATCTTTGGTTTAAGAAGAATGAGTCCAAATTTCTTGTGATTCTACTAAAAAAATTCAAGGTCCAGATCCCAAGAGATGAAAAGTCTAATTTATAGACTGAGTCTTGCTCTGAAGAGGGACACGTGGCCTGCCTCATCCCTTTGTGCACCATGTCCTGTCAAACAAATTTTGGTAACGATCTATAACTTTCTAAATCACCTTTAAGATGTGACCAGCATGTTGAGGGAGGTGATCCTCCCCCTTTACTCTGTTCTCATGAGACCCCACCTAAAAATTTGGATCCAGCTCTGGACTCCTCAGCATGATGGCATGAACCTGTTGGAGTTGTTCCAGAGGAGGTTTATGAGGATTAGAGGGTTGGAGCACTCCAAGAATAGACAGGCCGAGAGTTGGGGTTGTTCAGCCTGGAGAAGAGGAGGCACCAGGGAGACATTCTAACAGCCTTGCAGTACCTAAAGGAGGCCTATGAGAAAGCTGGAGAGGGATACGTTCCAAGGGCATGTAGTGCTGGAAGTGTTAAAGGTTAGGCTGGATGGGGTTCCAAGAAAGCTGGTTTACTGGAAGGTGCCCCTGCCCATGACAGGGGGATTGGAACCATGTGATCTTTAAGGTCCCTTTCAATCCAAACCATTCTGTGATTCTGAACTGGATTATTTTTTTGATTGGTCCGAACCAGTAACCACATTATTTAAACCAAAATGCTTTTAAATAAAAGCAAAGTTCTCATCTGCAAATTCATCATTCTCAAAACCAGCCCAAAAATTCCAATGTGACGAAAGAATTCCAAGGTGGCAAATGTCTCCATACAAGTATTTGGTCAGCTATACCTCTTTATTTAGTACGTCCCCAGTTTCCTCAGATTGGTAGTGTCACTAAGAAAGGTCTTCCTAGGTTAAGAATAACTCACCATGACAATATAGTCACAAAGCTACAGATGTATGAGGAGACTGTAAAATCACATAGGTATAATTCTGCCATTAAGTCAAGTATATATGTATTACTTAGAATGTCTGGAAGAAAAAATCTGAATTTGTTCTCTCCCTGAAAACTAAGATCTGGAAATGAAATAAAATCTTTTGGTAGAATTAAAATCTTTTGGCAGGATTTTTAAAATCTCCTCATAATCATAGGAAGACCATAATTCCTACCTACTTAACAGATTTAAATTCCACCTTTAACTAAATGATTGCCTTTCAACTCAATTAGCTGACAGCTTTAGACAACGACTTCTGTTGTGCATGGATAATTTGTATACCTTATAAATCCTGTGAAAATTATGTCAGAAATGCCTTCATATCAAAACTGGATTCCCAAAGCAAGTTCAGGACTATTAGGTTTTTTAGTACAGGCAGAGACCTAAATGCACACAGCCATTCTAATTTTGGGCCCAAGCCAGTGACACACTTTCATACATAAAGGTTTTCCTGGAAGGCATTAATTATTAATGAACATAAGTGCCATCTTGACCTGTTTTTCAAGAGCTATCTCTAGTTTACAAGCAGTAGCATTATGTAAGTTGTCCCACGATCTGGAGTGCTCCAGTCCTCCCCCATGATTCTTAATTGGAAGCTGACTGCATACATGCAGTCTGCAGATTGTACAGAAGATCATTCCAGGAAGCAGGCTTCAGGGTTCAGCCCAGTCAAGAGTAGGATGACTGACACTATAAGAATGGTTAGTCTTCCCAGTAAATCACAAACTTTTGCATTTCATAAAGAATGTCCGTATTCATATCTGGGCAAAAATCCTGGTTAATCCTGGCTATTTGGCAAATTGATTTGGAACTGTTGTCAAACTGAAATGGGGAAATTATAAAGTGTTCTGAGAGCTTTGCAAGGAAAAACTATTGTCAGAGGGAATCTCGCTTAGAAAGAAGCTGTGTTACTGTCTTCTCCGAAGCAGCAGTCATTTGGTGGTTAGAAAATTATGCCTTTCACTTTTGCTGTGTGGAGCACCTGTCACTACATTTGCAATGTCTCTGTGACATGTTTGCTCCCTTGGAGGTTTTCACTTGACTTTCCCTCCCAACTCCCAACCCTAAATGATAAAGAGCTTGTGTTTATGTGACATTGAATTTTAATTTTTTAAAATTCTTTCAGAATTATTGCCCTCAGAACATCACCCAGGGAATTATAAGTCTGCCTTTCCTAATCTTACCTCAGCATGGTGCCAATTACCTTATCTATTCTCAGCACAGCAATCACCTCCAGACAGCCATATAAAGAGCCTGACAATATACATCACTGTCTGTAAAACACCTCAAAAGTCTGGGCAGCAGCCAGGTTTCAAAAGACCTTGGACAAATTTTTGAATTGTGTCCCATACATCTTAAGATGATTCAGGAAGACTTAGTCCACATGCTTGAATTTTGAATTATCTGCCAATACTAGAAAAAAATGGCAAACCTTGAAGGATTTCTAATGCTCTCTGCTTGTGAAAACCCTAGATCCCCATCCCGCACTTACATATGTGTCTTTCTCAATATGTGTAAGCATTTTCTCATGTGTAAGACATTCACTCCTTTCCGTCTTCTCCCAAAGCTGCTTCTTTTAATGGCTGCCGAGTTAGGCATACTGCTTTCAGTGGTGAACTATTGCCCTTTTTATTTTGAGGGGGATTTATCAAGTTTCTGACTGAATGACTCATGAGTGTGCAACAAGCAAATCCACTGCACATGGGCCAGTTGATTGCACACCCACCACAGGTCTGACAGTGCCTGCCTGCTCGGCTCCTCTGAGTAATGGGAGCTCTGCAGAATAATGAATTTGACCATCATAGATTACCTTGATTTGTTATCCTCTTTCCGCTTGGTTATGCATTGCTCTGGTCTGTTTCCCACCTTCTTCTTAAGAATCCCAGCGATATCTGGAATCTTGCCTCAAATTTGCAATCCACCCTTCTGCCCAGTATTGGGGTAATGGGATACAAATGACAACACAGATGAAAGTGAAGAGGAAAGAATGTTCTTGTGCTGAGTTTTCAATAGAATTGAAGTGCTTAGGCAGTGTGAAAAATACCATTAGTCCAAATCTGCTTCATTAGGCACCTAAACGCTCCCAAAGATCCTGCTTTAAGAGATATAAGACAAAAAATGTTCTCTGAAAGCAGAGATGCGCCTAAAGGGGAAATGAAGCAAAGAAAAGTGGAAAAAAGATGTGGAAAAGAAAAACTGCCAGGAATCAGCAGGGGCAGTGATTCCCCAGGGGGAGTGGCAGGGGTGCCTCAGGTCCATCAGGGTGGGGTCCAGCAGACAGGGCACATCCCACCACCCCAGGCAGGAGCAGAACTTCCAGGGGGCAGTGGGGCAGCCTCAGCCCTGGGTACAAAGCACTTCCCTGGGGTTGGGATAGATGAGGCTGGCCCAAGACATAGGTCTGGGGTTGGACCTACAGACAGGCAGGACAGGGCTGTGGGGAGATGGAGATGGGTCAAATGGCATTGCTGGGGCAGGGTCTGATGGCTCAGGGATGTGAAATGAGTTCCTGGGCCATGAACAGGAGGAGGGAGCCCTCGAGGGGTGGGCAGGAACAGACAAGGCTATGGGCGTCCTCAGGGCCCTGACAACCGTGAAAGATTCATGTTAGGAATTAAGCACTTACTTCTTTGTAACCTCCTATTAGGCACCTATTCCCTACTTCACATGTCCCAGATTATCTTAGAGTATGCTTTTTGAACCATATTCATTTCACTTAACCTTACAATGAGGAAGACCCTTAGGTTAGACTTGTAGCATTTCTAGTTTCCTTGATCAAAGGGAGAGATATAGACCTGCAGAAGGCTTTTCAGTCTAAGGTCTGAACTTTCCTCTGAGAGTATCTAGGTTACTCCTTCAAGTAGCTCTCTTTTGACTTTACAAGCTTGACTACACTCCCAAGTATTTCAGTCAGTTGCCTCAAATTGGGTAGGATGAATTTGTGTGTTATTGCCTGTGATCTCTTTCCCCACATGACTCTTCTGTACTTCTCACACAGGCCTGAAAATTCAGTCCTGAGGAGATAATCTCCTCATAATCCCTCTTTTCTAACTGACTGTGATCCTGAAAAATAATTTTACTACAGGTAGGTAACATAACATTGCTGCTTTCAGAAAGAAGAGCATACACTCAGACAACTTCCTTATAGCTGTCTCATCTCTCTCCTCCATGGAAAGAAAAAAAAGTTAAAGTTAGAAGGTTAATGCTGATTTCACCTTAACTGCACTAGCAGAATGAGTCATACAGGCAAAGAGTCCTGGAGGAAGAAATAGATGAAAAATCGTGTTAAAGACAAATGTTCCTCCTTGGCTAAGCTGATATAAGTTTGTAACAACCAAAACCTAGGTGGCACAGTGAGAAGGGAAGCACATCTCCTGCACTGGCAGGGAAGTGAGTCTGGTCGGGATACCATAGTCTTCATATGGCAGAAGCCTGCAAGTGCCAAGACCACAGGCTAAAGCAAATTCCACCCATGGCATTAGAAAAGGAGATTGTGTAGAAGGAGAGAAATAACCCACTGTATTCTATTTTCTTGTAGTAAATCCCTCAGGTGATTTAAGTGGGACACAGGCTCCATGTGAGTTGGTTCAGGGGGATTGTTCCATCTTTTCCATCCGCTTTCACCGTGAATCTGAACCAACAAATTTAAACCAAACCCAACAAAAATTAGAGAGTCCTGGAGAAGATAAAACATTTTAAGCTGCTTCTAAAAACAATTCATGGAATTCTTTAGCTTAGTCCTACTTATGCAAAAGCAGGGAAAGAGTGCATTAATCAAAGCCATGTGGCAACTGTGCAACATTATAAATGGGAGAGATTAAAAAAATATAAAAAGAAAAAGAGAGAGAGCCAACAATGTAGAAAGATATGAAGAGGCTCAGAAAGTGGATCAGAGCGACCAGAGGACTGAAATCATAGCCAAGAAAACAACAGGGGAGCCAAAGGACAAACTGGAGAAGGGAAAGGAAAAGCAGAAGGCAAATTCTGCGACTCAGTACCATGCCAAAACACAGCTAAGAAGTTAAAAGAAAGGCCTGGAGAAGAACAGTATCAACACAAATTCAAAGTATACTCTGAGAACAGCATTGTTGCTTTACTGCTGGCTACCTACAGACTGATTTCTCTAGACATAAGGAAACAAAATCACTGAGTAACTCATAACTCTTAGACCTACCTGAATGTTGCCAGTGTTTGATGACTTTTAGGCCTTCAACCTCATAATTAATTTTAAAAAACTATTTTGTAGTATAAAAGTTTTCAGTTTCAATGATTGACATTTATAGGCTTAATAGAGTTTATAAATTTTTTTGTGTTTGCATATTACTCAAAAGTAGAATAAATTTATGAATTATATCTTTGTTCTTCTTGTATAGAAAAATCTCTTTTTAAATTAACATTTTTTTAAATTATAAAAAAACTTCTTTCCTATTAGAAGTCTTGTCCTTTGTTTAGATTTTTTCTTAAGACAGTTCATGATAATTTTCACTAAAAAATTTGTCAAAGTCAAAGATATCTTAAATCTATCCTTTCCAAAAACTGTCAAATTAACAGAAATTAGATTTTTAAATTTTTTAGTCGCCTGCTCTCCATGCTCTACTGAGCTCAGGCATCACAGTTCAGTAAGAACTAAGTTGCTGGATTTTTTTTCCTTTACATATTTTGCTTTTTTCAGGTTGTGCACATATTTATCTACACCTCTTATTAGGTTCTTGCTATCATATAATACTTGCAGGACCCGATAAACTAGCAGGGGGTTTTTCCCATGATGTGTGCTTTTTCCACATTTTTGTCTACTTGTAACCTTTGAAAACATGATTTCTTCATACTACCTTTTTTTTTGCTAAACATAATACATAATGTAAGATAACATCAAATAATTCCAAGGGAGACAGCCTATTATTGCAAGTATGGGTGGGTGCTTAGCAGAATCAATATTCATTTTTAATCTCTAAGTACATGTGCTGAATCATTAATGCCACATTTCCAAATATGCAGTTGCCAATGTTTGTTTGGGGGGGGGAGGGGGGGCGCAGAATTTAAGTGTTTCCAAAAAGCTTTTTCACTGCTTTCTTTGGCTATGGGAGTCTCGTTTTCTTAGTCTATCTCAACAAAAATGGAGATATGAAATCAAAATCTGTCAGTATTAGTGTTTAGAGTAAATTGTTTGATCACCAAAAAAGTAAACAACTATCTTGAAACTACCAGCCCTTTTATTTTCTTTAAAAGGAACTTATTAGTATTTTAATAATAATATTTTCCTACTACATTCAGTGTTCTGAGGCTCCCTGTGTTTTCTCCAGCTGCAAGTGTTCAAAACAGCATTGCCTGGGTACTGCACTCCATTGCTGCCTTCTGCAAGGGTGGCAAAGGATAGTGGACATTAAATGATTGACATCATGCAATTTTCATTCAGCTACTTACTTATACTTTGTGTGTCTTATAAGAGATATTGCAGAATGCCTCTCTAGCTCTCACGAATCTTTGCAAAGACTAAACAAATTCAGAAGGGATAGTTAAACCATTGATATATGATTATAGCAGGAGTAAGTACAACAGCAAAATTAACCTTATATGCAAGATTTATGGATCCAGCATGACTTCTTCTTCCAATTAGCTGAAATATTCACCCTCAGAATAAATAGCCTTCAAGGCAGGAGTAAGGGTACACTGATTAACATAGTAAACAATCTTTCTCATCAGTTAATAAACAAAACAACAAAAAACCATCTATATTTAGTGCTCTGCTGGCAGACAGTCAAGCCCCAAATAAACAACTGTGGTGTTAAGATCTAAATAAGACTGAGGATGTTTTGAGCTGTAGAGGGAAATTTCTGAGAAAAGACTGTATTTAGAACAAAGGAAACCTCAAAGTCACACTATCTTCAGATACAAAATTCAAGTTGTTATATAATTATAGTATTTTGTAATAATCTTTTGGCTGGGGGAAGGTATTTTGTTTTCAATTTCACTATTTACATTAATTGTATATTGAAAGCTTATTTATTATGCATGAATGGTAACAAGGTGTCCTGGTTTGAGACAAAATTCAGAGGAACGTCTGAATTTGAATATCCTCTCTTAGAAGGCAGGTTACGGCCACCCCTCCCCCACCAGACTCAGGAAAGAAATATTCCTTGGAGAAAAGGAAAAAAAATAACCCTATTTAATTAACAAACACGCAGGAAAAGAATAAAAATGCTAAATAATAAAACCTCTCGCTGCGGAGAGAAACCTGGGAAGATTTTAAAGTCCTTCTGTGGGTGTGGTCTCTCTCCTCCCCAGAGCTGAATTTTGGTGTGGGCCCCTCCGGGCCTCCCAGATGATGTTTGGGGTTGTTGCACAGTTCCAGAAGAAAAGACAAAGAAGCCAAAGTCCCAGGGAAAAGAAAGTTCAACTCTCCAGCTCTACCTTCCAAGAAAAGAGCCAAGAGCTGGGAAAAGCCAGGAGGTGCTTTTTTCCTCCCTCCTCTCCCCGCAGCAGAAGCACACCAAGCAGATAGAGTGACCTAGGAGCACACACTGCTGTGAAAAGTTCATCTGTTTTTTTTTCTTTCTTTTGCACCCAGTTTTAAAGGCACAGAAAGGCACTGGATTCATATCTGTGCATAGAGCGGTGATAGGGGATACAACATCATAAAGTCACCCCAAGACACAAGGGTAGAGACCTATCCTACTGCTCAGTAATTGTGTCTTCAACAGCATGAAATAGTGGTGAAAAATATTCTAAAATATTAGAGATTAATTTTAACTTCTCCTCTGTATATTTTATTTTCTATCATCTGTAAATGTTCAGTGTTGACTGAGGTGGAAGATCCATCTGTCATAAAATACTGTAGTTTCATCATCTATGGTTTTTAATGTGCTACTTGAACATCACACTGTGCATACCTGAGTTAAGGTCCCAGCTTCCCAGAAAGTTTGCACAATGCAGGCACAATTTATTTTCAAATACATGGATTTTTCCAGATGTCATTACAGTCAAATGCAGTATGATGGCATTTAACTATGTCATGCATCTGGATCCTAACAGTTTTAGAAACCAGAATGAAGATGTGAGGAAGTTGTGTAGCATAATCTTATTAGCTTATAAATGAATTTTTGACTATTATGATTATTGCCTCTTGCAATGAAGATCTACAGTTAAAATTTCCAAAGGCAGTTAAAACTGATAGCAGCTCTAATAAAAACCTGTATGTTAAGAAAGTATCAAATCTTTGTTTAATTCCCATGATACAAACTTTAATAACTGAAATAGAATTCTGTAAGTTTCATTGCTTTGTTTTGTTTGTCCAACAAAGTTTGGTATTTTCAAGGGAGGGAAAGAAAAACAGCACAGTTTTGTGTTTTAAAAAGATTTTTAATGAAAAATAAGTATTAAAAAGAAGCTATTTCCAATGTATATTTCATTATTCAGAAAGAAAAAGCAAGGCTTATTTTTTTAACTCACAAATGAGCTTTTAATAATTTTTGGTGAAGACTATATGAAAAATCCTGACAGGCACATTGTATCAAAAAGAAAGTGTGTGTGGGGGGCGTGGAATCTCTTCAGAGCTCTTTCTTTAATGGTCATCTATTTCCTCTATATTTTGTGCGGTTAAAGATAAAAGATAATAAACATTTCTTATTGCAGAACTGCTGCTGTTGTAATCCATGTTTATCTTTAAAACTGGATCTTACTCTTTTAATTATGTTTTATTTTTATATTATCTTAAGTAATATTTGATCCAATAATTGAGAAGAGCCATAAAAGGCCTTTTTTCAATCCAACAATATTCTCAAACTTAATTTTCTCAAAAATTTTAAAATAACCTTTTCTAATTTTAAGAATAATTATAAAGCACTGATGCTTAAATCATAGACAACTCAGTACACAGTTGTGTTGTGACATAATCTAGTTTTTCAGAGAAAATGGACTTTCCTACTCAAAAAGCTTACCTTTTTTTGTACCACTCCCCAACTTGAAAAATTTCATTTAAAAATGAAATCAGATCAGTCTTAACACTTTTATTTGCTGTCTAAATACAATAATTTCTCAAAGGCATCTAGCAGTACTTCCAGTCTTTTTAAAGATCATGTGAAATTTGACCCAACTTTTCTCTATGTATCTTGCTTTCAGTTATTTCTTGCTGGGTTTTAATGTAAAGTCTGACAAAATATTCATGTGAAGAGAAACTACAGTAAGCCAAAATCTGCGGTTGAAGGAAAAGATGTACAGTTAAAAACCCTGAAGAGTACTGAGTGAAAACATTTGTCTCTGTAATAATACCTTAAATAAATTCAAATTCTTGAAGCATGAAACAGATTCTTGACATGAGTTATAAAAATCAGACTTGTATTCAATAGTTTTGAGACCTTGCAAAGAACAAAATAATATCAAATATTTAACAATATGATATGACTTTTTTCCCCCAAATTAGTCATGCATTCAAATTCTAATCATATGCAACAGTGAGGAATTCTATGAAAGACCTCATGCATGTTTGTGGGCTGAGGAAGCACACCTTATATTTGAAAACAAGAATTTAATGAAAGTCTAACTAAAATCTTAGTAGGCTTCTCAAAGAGTGAATATAAATCTGTTTAGAATTATATTAGCACTTACAGTCCAAAATATTCAGTTACAGACTATCTCAAATTAACAGTTAAAGCAGACACACACAAGTTTCCAATATCTACCATCTTTTTTGAGGTTATGCTTGACATTTTCAGCAGGTTGTTTGGCAAGTCATAAGAATCCCAACCTTTTTTGAAACTAATTTTCCTGATGGGGGTTTGTTCCACCTTGTTATAACGTGTCTTTGAGGTTATTCAGTACAATTTTTAACATCCAGCTTTCCTTTCTCACAATTTTTTTAATGCATTTCTCAGCATGTCATGTTACATCTAGGTTTTACATATACTAGGTGGTTTTCATTGCTCTTTCTGTTATTTGCAAAAGGTATTTCTATTCTGTTCCCAAGGCTGTGTTCCTTCAGTAAATAATAATTGACCATTTCTGAGTAGAGTTTATAGTTCTAGAATATCTGCTATCATCCTGCACTTGCAGGTTCAAGGCTTCTGATACCATCTTGTTTAGGGATGCCTGTTATAAACCATTATTTGACTTCACAGTCTTCAAGTCAAGCCTAGGTAATGTTTTATTAGTACAAGATAGTCAAAGATGCAGCTCAGTTTTAGGGCTATTAATAGCTGCTTCCATAAAAATGATGATTGATGAGGAGATGTGCATGCACGTCCATAGATGCACTATACTTCTGTAGCTACCTGTTATTAATATCTATTAGTTATGACATTCCTCTCTGAATTTATCAAAATTGCTTCTCAACACTATTCAGCTAGGTTTCCAGTACTTAACTCTTTCATGCACTTACCTTGCAATGTCCAAAATCTCACATCGCCAGGTCACCTCCCTACTGGCTGTATTGCTGAAACTAAATATATATATTTTTTCCATCTGAGATGGAAAATCACAGAAAAAGTAAGATGTCATAGAAAAGTTATGAATACCTCCAGAATGCTACTGTTGAACAAAAGTTATTTCTAGTCAAGGTAGTCCTTAAAAAGATTCACTTTTGCTTCCTTCCAGGAGTTACACTTTTGTTCCATTTCTGTATTTTTCTTTAATCAAATTCAACTTGGTTTCATACAGATCAAAAGTAGATTGGTGAGATAAACTGGCTGCTGTAATTTTTGTAATGAAACTTTTGAAGTGCCCTCTGTTCCTGTTTCTTTAGCTGAAGGTCTCTGAACAGCTGATTGGACTCCTTCAAAAGCATTATCGACTGATTGGGATTGGAGGGAGAGACATACAGAGAGAAAAAGATCTGTTGTTTGCATCCCTACTCTTTGTTTTGTTGTGAGATCAGTTTTCATAGTTTCTCCTCTCATTTCTCTCTCTCTCCCCTTGTTTTCCGACTTCCAGAAAGTATACTCAAAGAGTGGGATAGAAGAAAGTATGAGGAAGTACAGGAATACTGAATGTAGTTCTCTATGATTAAAATTCAATAGAAAATTGAATAACTAAATTTGCAAACTTTCTCCAAGCATTAAAAAGGGTATATTTTTTAAAAAGTATAGTTCATACTTCTTTTCTAAAAGAGATATTTTTGAGGATTTCATTGCTTAAATAAATTATTCAATAAAAGACATATTATGCATATGTCTGATGCCTATATATATAAATGATTTTGTCTTCAACATGATTTTTCATTTTGCATGTTAACTTAGCATGCATCATTTAAAACAGTCAAAATACCTGTGAAAGGTTCTAAAACTACCAAATAGAACTTTATCCACTCAGTTGTGCTGCACATTTTTCTCTCTTTTGAATGCATGAAAGATATTTTGATTTTTCATTCCAATTTTATATCTTAAATTTCTAATGAAACAGGAATTCTGTCTTTCGTCTGTCATCTAGAGGCTTGCAGTTGGAAGGATAAACAGCAGTTGTAGGAGAAACATTGGAGGACATGTTTCCTGTTGCCCAAATCCAAATGAAATTGTCAAAAGAGCCCCAAAGGAACGAAGAGCAGACAATGGAGTGAAGAATCAACTGATGGGAGTGGAATTTCCCTTCTTTTACTAGCGATGTTATCACAGCTGGGTGAGTCCAAGTGAGAGGAATCAATTTCAGTGTCAGCCCTCATTTTCTAATTATAACCATGTTTGCTGGACTGAACACAACTTCTACTCCTAATGTAATTGTTAAGACTCTTCATCCCCCCACACTAATAAATGTTCACTAAATCAGAAGACCTTTCCTGTTATCTTAATGGATCATATACTTTTTAGCCAAAGTATTTCCAAGTGCAACAAAATCACAATATCTTTCCCAAAATACGGAAATAAATGGTGTAACATGGGAACTATAATATTTATGGGACCCATCCCTTCTACTAAAGATGGGAAAACTTAAGAACTCATTTTTCTCACTTCGAAACATAATACAAAAAAAGTAATGTTTTTTCTTTATACTCATCAATATGTGGAAAAGGTAATTTTATTTTTTAATATTTCTTTTCAGTTGCCATTGGAATATGTAAATGAGTCCAGATGAATTCACTGGATGTTTCTCTTGTTACCAGAAAGTTGATAGGAGTCTTTCCTTTCCTTCCGGTCTTCAACCTAAGCAGAATCTTTTCTAGAACTCATAATCATCTGTGCTATACTGGTACCTAATTTATTAACCTTGAAATTCTATCAGGTTATACTTCCTGAAGGTCCTGGGCAATATCTCTAACACTGATGTCATAGTGTGAATTAACATTTTACCATCTGAAGTAAAATGAAAGCATTTCTGTTTATTCAGTGGAAAGTTCAGATTTTTTTTATGCAACAATTTTACTAAATAAAATATGTCCTCAGTATACTGAAAAATTGCTACTGATATATACGCTCTGCTTGAGCAGTGGTCACATCTTCAAAAAAAGAATGAACATTTGGGCTATTCTGAAATTAACCAGAATCGGAGAATCAGAGCAGTGCTCTCATTTCTAGAAATGATTGTTTAAAAAGTAGAAATGTTTTTTGAAAGAAATAAAAATTTAAACTAAATTTCTCATTAAACTATTTTATGGACTTCAAAAAATTCTTATATTTTCCTTTCTTTTCAAAACTGATGATCATAAAAAACTAAAACTAATAAAAACATTAATAGTGATCCTGTTAATAATGCTTTCCTTCACTACAGCTGTTTAGTAAAACACACGCAAAACTTCAGATGTTTTGAGTCTTCCAAATGTCATGTCTGAAAATCAGCAGCACACGGTGCAGATTCTGCCTGTTAGCCCATGTTCAAAGAAGAACTCTTTACAGGCACAATTCTTGTGTAATATCACTAGAAACCCATTGTGGCTTTCAATATTCCTACATGCCTTTGCTCCCTGGCTGCATATCTTATAATAAATTGTGAAGAGACAGAAAATATTCCTAACCACTGGAACACTACTATTTAACAACACTATTATCTCTATTTCCAAATAGTTAGAGCAGTCCTTGGCACAGTTTTGGCCTTGATCAACTAACACTACCATTTCCTAGGCACAGCTGAAGCACTAGTATGTCTCAGAGATGATTTCCAATACTGGATGCAGTTACTTGTCTCTGGGGTAAGAGAAAATAATCACATGAATGAAGACTATGTTGTGACATTTGCCTCAGATACTTTCAATTTACCAGCCCGGTTTCCACCTCTATATTGAATTGCTGTCATGAATCTTTTAGTGCAAATATTTGATAATATTTTAAGGACACAGACTTTCACCTGAATAAAACCATTTTGTGGGCTTTTCTTGAAAGTAGCAAAATTCTTGTTTTCATCTAAACAGATTTCATTGAAAGCTTCTGACTGAGACCACAGTCTGTACTTGATCTTGAGAACTGTTTAAGACTCTGCATGCAGAGTCTCCTTGAATTTGTGAGGTAAAGTCCTTGGTCTCTTAAAAACAGCAATGCTTTTTTTTCTTCTTTGCATTTGTCTATGATTTCTGTACTCACATAAATTTACAAATATTCATGTCTTGTGGAGATGCCTTCCTTCTTTTTTGTTTTAAATCAGACACTATTTTGTTTCATTTTGTTCCTCTTTCATTCATACTAGATATTCACTGTCATCAGACAATGAATGATTGTTCTTTACTTCCATTATCTGAGGCAGTTTTGATTTTAAAGACCCAAACCATCAGAACCCTTATACTTTTCTTTTACAGATTGAATAAGTCTAGTGTACTTAAATATTTGTCTTATACATCATACATACACATTATATACGTATAAAAACTTTTCCTTAAGATTGAAAATATTTAACTCATAAATCAGGAGGTAAATCAGGCAAAATGATCATAGTGTTTTTGAATATACCTGCCTCAGACTTTCTGCTTTTGAATGAGCAAGAGCTGATTTGCACTACACTTCAGATCTTCACTACAGAACTTTGCTAGAGAGCCTCTAGTACTGTAGTTTTCTTTCTGCAAGTTGTCCATGAACCCAATTTGATGCTTTTAAGTTAATAATGAAATGAATAAAAATTTCAATCTCTCCCTTCCCTCCATGCAGAAAAACAACTTAAAATAACTGGATATTTTGTACTCTTATTAATAGAGAGGAATTCAGTCCCAAAATTATAAGAACTGCATCTGTTTTCTAGATGCTTTAACCAGTAGATGTAGTTATATCAGTACATTTTTAATACCTCTCTCTCTTCTCCTCTCACTGCCTTTTTCTTCCTGTTTCAAGATTCATCATCAAACGAAAAAAAATAAAGTGAATTTCATGGATCTCTCAACATATTGGTGCAGAATAGGTTCAAATGTCTTGATCACTAGAGAAGATACACTTCTCTGATGTCATGGTGACCCAGTTTTTGAGTCCTAGAAAAAAATAGAAAATCTGTCATGGTTTACTTGGAAAAGCAGAAATATTGTTAATGAAGGAATTATATTTGATGAAGTAGGCTTATAAACAAGATTATTAGCCTTAATTTTAGATTATTCTCTCCTTATAATGTCAACTTTAGTGCTAATCATGTCAAAACTTGCAAAATTTCCCCGTTATTTTAGTTATTTTAAATAAAATAATATTTTGCATCAAAATACTGTTTGAGAACAAAGTAATATGGATTTCTAATTTTCTAAGTCATTTTTAAATCAATCCTAAATAAAGGTTGGCTCCATGGTACTCAGTAAGTTTTCTTTTTCACATCCATGGCATGATTAAAAGAAAGCCTGACTAGCCCTGCCAACAGAACCATGGACAGTGCCTAACTGGTTGCAATGACTTTAAATGACTACCACTTGGTCACCTATAACAATAAAATTAGTGAAAAAACATAGAATAAAGTATATAAAATATAAAACTTTATATTTTAACTACTGGAAATTTCTAATGGCAGCATGCTCCTCCATTTAATCTGATATTATTAACTGTAAACGTCTTTAAAAATTGTTACTTTTCTTTTGAATAGGTGATATAACAGCAGTCTCAAGAGTGTCTCTTCAGTTTGTGCTACAGAACAACTGTTCAGATCATGAGGACAACTGTCTACAAAAGATGAAGACCTCCACTGTGCGCAGTGTTGCAGGGAGCTCCAGTGCCTTGTTGCTGTTTCAGGACCAGTTATATTAGAAACAAGGATAAAAATGCAAAACTGGTCCTGTCATATGCTTCACAGAGAGAACTATTATATGTACCAGATATATAAACTTTATCAAATTATCAAGTACATATTCAGTACATCAGGACTCCTTTGTCTAAGGGTCACATTCCATCCAAGCAATGCTTTATTGCAGAACATGCATTACATTGCGTTAGTGATATCACTGGAATGCTTTGCAGTGTAAAATACTGTTCATTCTGAATGAAGATGACCGTCTGGCTCAAACAGAATTAAATGAAGAGTGAGAGTAAAAAAAAAAAGTTAATCACTTCAAATTACAGCACTAGAATGAAACCCTGAACTAGCTCCTATAAAACTATTTATGGGCTTCAGCTGTTCTCACGCTGAGGACATAAACAACCCTTGTTTGCTGATGCTTGAATGTCTTTAAGAGAGAACCATTACCACAAAATCTTTCCATGTAAATGAAATCTCTAATTATTCTTTGATCTATGGATAGCTTACTCATTTCCTTTATTAATGTATTTTGGCCAGAGTCCCCAGCCAACAACAGACTTATTTAATAAATCTCTATAAAGAGCTCCACAACATTTGTATATAGCATGAGATATAATTTGACGATTAATTGACCATTAATGACTAGTGTTCGGTAGAAGAAAAGAATCAAAACCAAAAAATTTGGTGGTAAACTCGTTCACTTCATCAAGCTACCTTTATTGCCCAGTATCTCAGGAGACAATTTTGCATTTCTGCTTTCAGAAACATCCTGCCAGAGTGGTGGTGTACTGTCTGCTTTCTAAAGCTTAAGAAGAGCTTGTGCCCTGGTGCAGATTCTGCAGTTCCATTCAACTCTTCTCCAGCTGTTTATTTACTTTTGGAGAAGAAGCCAGTTATAGCCCTCTTTGATTAAGAATGTATATCTGTAATATGGGATTTAAGAAAACTAAGCTTCAGATCATCAGAAGAGTGACTCTGGGAACACAGCCTAAGATCTGTAGTTTCTGTGTGAGCATGATAGCTGTGGTGTTATGGACCATATTCCTGTTTTCTATGTGTATTTTCAGGATGAGATTGATCTCACTTTCAGAATTAGAGAACTAAGAATTTAATTAAAGATAGATGTTTACCCAGATGAAAACTAGCATATATATGATACCTAACTTTCAAAAATTTAACATGCAGTATGATACTAAAAATAAAATGCAAGTAAATGTGATTATTTGCAAACATAACAGGTAACTCTTTAAAATAATAAAAGTATTAAGAATAAAATTTACATGACTCCTATTTTTATTTAATCTATTTAGAAACAGGAGTAGTTTCCATCTTTAGCTCTTCATTATCAATTGGAGTCAAAAATTTATCTCCTGCTATTACCTAAAGGAATTGTGCAGCCTTCTTTATTATTCTTCTAAGTTGAATTTCCTGTGGACTTTTTAAATTTTAAAATAGAGATACTGATATTAAGACACACATTCACATAACTCACTTTTGTTACTGTGGCGGGTTGGACCTGGCTTGACACCAGGCACACACCAAAGCCTCTTTATCGCTCCCCTCCTCAGCTGGAAAAGGGGGAGAAAACACAACAAAAGGCTTGTGGGCCAAAATAAGGACAGGGAGAGATCACTCACCAATTACCACCATGGGCAAAACAGAATCAACTTGAAGAAATTAGTTTAATATATTGCCAATCAAATCAGAGTAGGAAAATGAGAAATCCAAATCTTAAAAGCACCTCCCCCCCACCACTCCCTTCTTCNTGCCTCAACCCTGCCAGCAGCACAGGGAGACAGGAAAGGGAATGGGGCTAAGGTCAGTTCATTACATGTTGTCTCTTCTGCACCTTTATCCTCAGGGAGAGGACTCCTCACATTTCAGCAAAGGTCCCTACCATGTGAGACAGTTCTCCATGAACTTCTCCTGCATGAGTCCTTCCCCCTGGCTGCAGTTCTGCATTAACTGCTCTAGTGTGGGTCCCTTCCACAGGGTGCAGTCCCTCAGGAATGAGTCACAAGTCCTGCCAGCAAAACCTGCTCTAGCATGGGGTCCGTTCTCCATGGGTCCACAGGTCTTGCCAGGAGCCTGCTCCAGCCCAGGGACCCCACAGGGCAGCAACCTCCTTTGGGGATCCACCTGCCCAAGCATGAGACCCTGCAAGGTGGATATCTGCTTCACAGTGGAGGTCTCTGGTGGGATCAGCCTTGTCCAATGGAAGGGTCCTTCTTGAACCAGGTGGCATTGTTTCCATCAAATATAAGGGAAGTTTCCAGTAGTTTCTCACAGAAGCCACCCCAATGCCAAGCCTTGCCATGCAAACTCAGTAAAATTACTTTTGTGACATAACTGAGATACGGTTTGCCATTAGTAATTTTTGAGCCCAGTCCTATTCTCATAGATATCAATGTTACAGAAGAGTGGCCCCTAATAGAATAATATCTTTTCTCTTAAACATATAGAAGTAAAAAATATTGGGATGTACTTATACAGACCACTTATGTAGTCATTCCTCTTTCCCAGTGTCAATTTCTTTTGATTAAGATAGTTTTGGTGTTGAAAAGACCCTGACATAACTTAATTAAGCAATGAGGACTGACAGTCCAATCCTGTATTTATCATTTCTAGTTACAATGTAAATCCTAACAATGTTTATAGTTATCGGCTCAAAAAAATTTCCGAATCAGAGGATCTACCACTGTAGGGAAAAAAAAAGGTTCAGTGCTGGTTCTGATATTGTAGATAGCCAAAGGAAAACTGGATATTTCCTTTCTCATACTGCATACAGATAATAAGCACACTTCAGTGCAAGAAAATGTGAATTTCAATTTGAAAATATCTGTGAAATGTTACCGTTTCATTTGACATAAGAAAAATTCATAATTATCCCAATATAATGTGCTAGTTTGAATGCAAACTAGTGAGAGACTCCAAGTCAGAAATACAGTTTAATAGGAAAAATAAAATAAAGGCAGTAGTACAAAAAAAACCAACCGACTGACAGTGTCAGAGTACAAACCTGACCCCCTGATGGTCAGGGGATTGGTAGCAGTCTGATTCAATGGTGGCTGCAGTCCTCCTGGAGTGATGATTCTGTTGAAACAGTGGTCCTGTAAAAGGGTCTGGTCTTCCTCTGAAGGTCCAGTGGTGGTGTAGAAGGCTCTGGTCTTCCTCTGGGAATGCAGTGGAAAAGGCTGCCTTAGGCAGTTCCAAGGCCAGGTTATATCCAGGTGGGAATGCTTGGCTCCTCCCTCCTGGGTGGGGCATCTCACAATAGGATGAGATAAGTCCATGAGTCATGCAGTGGTTTCTTGATGGCCCATTGTCTGTTATCGGGGTGGGTCATAGCAGGAGATAACAGCTAATGGCCCACAGCTGGTGGTAATAGAATACTTAAATACATATGAACAGGACATATTCATAGGACATATGAATATCTCAATTCATTGCAATATTATGCAATTCACCACAATGAAAGACAAGTCAAAATAAAATCTATTTTTAATTGTTACAGAAATTTATTATGCTAAAACATAAAATTTTTAAAAAATCACTATTACTTGCTACCTTAAACAAGTTCAATTCATGTCTATACAAGCCATGGAGTATAAGCACAGCCAAACTTTACAAATTTGTGAATGGAGAGTTGTTAGACAGCCCAGGTATATTTGACCCAAAAATCACTGCAGTGGTCTTGGTCTGGATAAAGCTAACTATCTTCATAGGAGCTAATAAAGTGTTACATTTTAAATTTGCCACCAAAATGTTGTTATCACGCTCATGATTTATTTATTGCAGAACAGCACTTACACAATTCTAAGGCCTTTTTATTCTGCTTCTTACACTGTCCCACCAGTGAGGACACTGCTGATACCTGAGAAGTTGGCAGGGGACACACAAGTGAGATAAATGACCTCAACTTACCAAAGGGATATCCTATGCCATATGGTGTCATGGTCAGCAATAAAAACTGGGAGGAAGAAGGAGGAAGCTGAGCAGTATGTTCAGAGAGACAGTATTTGTTGTCCCAAGTCACTGTTACATGGGATGGAGCCCTGGTTTCCTGGGGATGGTTGAACACCTGCCTGGCCATGGCAAGCAGTGAATAAAGTTTATTGTGTTTTGTTTGCACATGAAGCTTTTGCTTTACCTATTAAACCTTATCTCAATCCATGAGCGTTCACTTTTGTCCTGGTGATCCTCTTCCCTATACCCCTTTGGGAAGTGGGTGTGTGGGGCTGAGCTACCTAATGGAATTAAACTACCACAGTCACCTTATTTAATTGGTACCTGTGAGATAATCAGTTAGTAATCTTATGTTCTGTATGTAATAATAAAACAAATTTGAGAGGCTGAGGACATCTGATGATGCCTTGGGTGGCTACCTAGAAACAGAGACTAGGCAAGAGTAAGGGAATAAAGGTAGGTATTTATTTGAAAGGCCTTCAAAGGTACACCTTCGGGAGCAAGAGGCTATTTCCAAAATGGACCCCAAGATGGATGACAAGTCATGAGTTCTTGACACTTTTATAGGTTTGGTCCATTTGCATATCAGCATAAAATCACCAATTATAACTTTAGCTAATGATGTCATTTCTTCACTTTTTCCACCTATCTAGGGGCCCAGGTTTACAACTTTTGGCCCTAGGACAATCTGAGTGTCCTTGAATAGCAAGCTCAGAGAAGCTTTGTTGTGTCTTTCTGGACTAAGAGAGCAGCTAACAAGCTACAAGGAACTTCAGAGTTTCACACTAGGCGACACAGAATTTGAAAAGTATAAGAGTTAAAACCTAAGGCATCACTGAAAAGTCCACAAAGGGGTTGACTGATGCTGCACTGAATGGGCGGACATGATCTGGACTGGCAGAGGAAACTGCATAGGATAACCTCAGGCCCTTATGTTTAGGGTATGAAGCCCTAAACATTGAATTTAGAAACCCCAAGACCAGCATAGAAAGAAGAGGACTAAATGAGATTAACATATGTTGAATATAAGGAATTTAACAAATTTGTTCCCTGCAACTACTGAACAGGTGTAAAACAGTGAGAAATTAATATCCAGATGTTTACCAAAAATCCTCATTTAGTGATGTATATTTAAGGCAATCTTGTCATACGAATGAAATGTAATAAAATAATGGATGAGTATTTCATTATTCTATGCTCCCTGTCAGAATGTCTTTTAGTATTCAGTCCGGGGGCATGTCTTTGGAAACATGAGCTGAATTGAAAAAAATAGTTAAATTGGAGGACTTAGACATAAGCCTGGAGTCCTCCAAGCTCTGAATACATGTAGTGAGTGTTATGAATGGATGATGTAGTTTTATATCATCTCTTGCCTTTTGCCCAGGCCTCTGGCAGCAGGCAGTTGCGTTACCGAGGTGGCCAGCACTCCGGTATCCACTCTTACTCACAAGATCTTTAATAATGGCTGATTCAGTCTTTTGTAAAATGAATTATTTATTTATAGACACAAAACTAACAGACATAAGGCTTAAAACACACTATTAGTACATAAGGATAAGACAAAAAGGCAATACTAGTACTATACAAGTGGAGCTAAAGCTACCATTAAAATTACAGCTAGCTAAGAAATAGTATAAGTTGGAATTCAATGTTTCTTACCATCCAATCCTGATGGAGTACACATCAAAAAATCCTCTCTCTCAATTCCCAGGGAAAGGGACCTGGAGTTGTGTCCAAGGCTCCAGGGAGAAATCTTCTCACACCTTTCCAAGGAGTGTGTAAGAGACTTCTGCCTCTGTGATAATTGTGTGGGTTTTTATAGACATAAGAACCGTGTCTTTTGGTCTAGAATATTTCTTTCATCTCTTCCTACATTTGCTTTCCAGACTAAGATGTTGATTCTTAGCTGGGGGCCTGAGCTGTTTTGGCACCAGAGATACCCCATGCTGGGCCTTTGACCAGCCCGAGTTATCTCTTGCATATGCACCAACCATCTGTGGTAGAGAGGGGGTAGACATGTCCTGCCACACAGAGTCCTTATTTTCTGGACTGGGCACATATGTCTATATATTTCTTCTTGAAAGATAGTGGCTGTGAGATAGTCAAATGTGCTACAAATGTGAGAAAAAACTTTACTAAGCCAAGGGTGTGATATACCACCTATTTATCATGCTTTTTATTATTTGAACTTATTAAAAAGTAGAAATTTTAGCTTAACTTTGATTATGACACCTACTGAAATTAATTATTATTCTCCATTTTAATCCCCATTATTTTTTAAATGGCCTCAATAAATGGCAATGAACAATTTATTTTTGTTACCCATAGTGGTGTATATTTTTGCTGAGTCACATCTAATTGATTTCCTGTAAATTCAGAAAATGTGTGTGAACTAGAAATCACCGCTGAATTTAGGCCAATATCTATGTAGAAGTCAACTGTGGTAATGCAGGTAATCCAAATAAAAATGACAGAAAGTCATTATAATCTGCAATTCATGTAATGGATTTTATAATGTGTGCTAGAAATGAAGAGGTTTTACCTTCTACACAGTTTTATAATAACCCTTATAAAATAAAATAGCAATGATGATCTGAGTATAAGAGACATGTCACGATTATAGGATCTGCCTGCATCTCCTTTCTCTTTCTGGTTGGTGCATTCATCCCTTATGTGTTTGGCTTCTTGTGCCCAATTGTCTTCGTGTAGCATTGTAGGATTCTTCCATGTAGCTCTAACATTTTTTATTAACTTTCAGTAGCAAGAGTGTTAGCTATTGCAATATAACTGTGCTAGAAAGAGGCAAGGCTGTACAGAGGCGCCTCACCTGCTCAGCAGCATCAGAGGCTGTTATGCCCATTAACAAGTTATCCTGTTAAGAAGTTATCCCATTAACAAGCATTTAGGCACACGACAAGGTCTGGCAGTGGAGATTTAGGCAGTTCAGAGGCTCAGATATTCACAGAGAGAAAGGACATCTTTGAAGAATTTCATTAACATCTTAAAGGTAATTTCATCAGGGACTTTTACGGTCCTTTTAGAATCTAGCCTGAAAAACATGCATGCACAGCCATGCTACTTAATATCTAGCATTTTATAATGATGGGGGAGGTTCTTTCAAGCACTTCAAACTATTAAATCACTTTCTGAAATCATCTCTTCTCTAGCCCCGACAGGACATAAGCATACATGCTTAGAACATTCCTTCTCATCACATTATTTTACAAATGTACTCTTTCTGGCTAACATCTATTCAAAAACAGCTTAAAGATGAAAACCTTCAATATTAGACCAAAACATTTGATCCTGAGGTTAATTAAGACAAAAGAATGGTTTGGGACACATCTAAAGGATTTAGATGAGACCTAGACCTGAAAGCATTTGGTGAGTTTAACATGAATCTTTCCAGCAACCATGTGATGACCAGAAGTAAGGGAAAGCACAGGAGAACCCATGAAGATGTGCCATCAGGGCCTTTTCATTGCAAGTGTTGATCTCTTTGAAGCAAACTTACTGCTGAGGATAAATTTTTGTTTAAAAATAAATATGTTTGACAGCTTTCAGCAACTCAAACCTTCATGTCCCCCCCTGATATAACTGGACTGTGTTTTCAAAGAGTTTCTTCCTTTATCCTGGATTGAAGCAAGCAAGCTCTTTCTTAATTATACGCTTTAATGCTTGTTGAGAGCTGAAGGATAGGAGCAAATAAGTTAAATCCCACCAGATCAAAGTATTTTTATAGAGTACAATACTTCGCCTAGCAGCGAGAGACATATCAAACATTGACCTCTTCGCAAAGGCGTTTAGCCTTGTGGCTGGCCTTCTAACAGTTATTTGTGATCTCTTCCCCTGTTTGCCACAATTCATTTCTCTTCTCTTCTGCTGGAGAATGGTTCATAGCAGCTACAGATTATAAACTGTATAGTTCACTTAGTGCAATACTCACAACTGCTGCAGAAACTCTTACAATACTTCAAAACCCCATAGAAATTACTTATTTTCTCTTTTATTTTTTTTTCCATTCTGGCTCTCACTGTATAGCATTCATAGCCATGTATTTGTTTTTAAAATCTGCAAGACTGAAGCAGAATTTCTCCCACTGTAGCAATCACTTTTCTAGTGACAGTAAATATGTTGTTCAGAGTTTACCTAACTTGAGCCAGTTTTCAATTGTTTTACTGCACTAGTTTGGATTCATCCAGTTACATTAAATGCTTACACTTGGACTTCACTCCTTTAGTTCCTCATCTCCAATTTTATATCTTTGAATTTATTTATTTTTTATTGCTTTTTCTATGTTCTTTGTAGTTTCACTTTTGAGAATGGATGTAACACGCATTTTTGTTTTCCCACAAATAAAGTCCAAAGGATATGTTCCAAAATATGTCCCTCAAATTTTGTGATTTCTGGACACACTTTGCTTTTCCTTTGCCCTTGTATGTCCATTTTTTCTGCCCATCTTATCTGTCTTTTCTCATACTTTTTGATTCATTTAGGCTTATGCTTTATCACAAAAAAATCACTGCTATGTACTAATTTGTCTCCTTCTGATGTTAATATGCAAGACTGAGGTCGTGTTGAAAAAAGCCCTCTTTGCCTATTTCACCTCTCTTTGGAACTCCTTAGGATTTATGGACTCTGTGTTTCACAGCATGCACCAGACTAGTCTTCCAGTAGTTAATTTAAATTCCTGCAGGGCTTCCTCCTTCCTTCTGGTCCTCTAACCAGTTTTCCTGTCTGTGGCAGTAAGAGCACGACTCTTTACCTTTGTAAGTAGTTTCTACTAGAAAAAGCAGCATTTACCATTTTTTAAGCTAAAATTAAGCAGATAAGGAACACTTCTAAATGTAGATTTTCAATTAACTTTTCTCCCATCCTATTTTTCAAAAGTTTAATTCAGAACCGTAGGTCTGGAGGCCAAAATTTAAGTGAACTGAATGCATGCCCTCATACACAATGATATTTTCAGATTATCTCCATTAATTAATTAATCCTGACAGTAAACAATGTGAGTTGCACAAATCTGTATGATTATTATAAGTTATCATTTGAAGGGGATAAAGAATGAGCACGGTGAATGAATTTGCTTTCCATTTCTTCAGGTTATAAAACTAAAGCCCTATCAAAGTACTTGCAGGTTAGGATTTACCTAGCCTGTAAGGCTTTTATCTATTCTGCAACTCTTGTAAATGACCAGCATCAACAGAGAGCCTCCTTGGGCAGGGACGTCCAGATTTTGGAAGTTTTCTTGGCAGCTCCCCATTCAGCTCAGTGAAAAGACAGATGCCTACCTGCCCTTCATACCCAGGATATTGTTCATAAGGAGTTTTGGCCAGTGTTGTGGTGTTTTGGTTTTTTTTTCTTTTACAGAATTTTTAAATTTCTGCTGCTAGCCATTGCTGTTTCTCGATGGATCACCAAGTAATAATAGAGGAACGGATCTTTTCAAGTGATCATCTCAACAGCAAATAAGGGCATGGAAGACTCAAATTTTAAAAGTGATTTTTGTTCAAAATGACACAATTTCAAACCTGATTTTCATAGTATATCCTTAACATGGACCATTGCTAAATCCAGACTGAGAAACTGATTTCCTACTTTAAGACACTAGTTTAAAAGATGGATAAAATTGTTTGTACAATTAGGTAATTTTAACCTCATGTTCTTTTTTTTTCACAAAGGCAACATTTTCTACTAGCTGCTAGATGAAAAAAAAATCCCTGTTAATGCAGTAGTTGTCCTCAATATACTGATAAAAATACATGCTTTTTCCTTTAGATCATTAGTTTGATAGTACTTTTATTTTGAAAATCCATCATTCTGTGAATTGTATGTCATAAACTGCATATTAAGGTATTAAAACACATGTGCAAGACTTAAAAAGCTGTAAGTTATGTTGTCAGAAATAACACCCTTTATATTTTTCTAGTAAATTAAGCATAATGTACAATCAATACCTTCAAAGGAGATAGGTTGTTTCACCCTACTAAATTAAAATATTAAAAAAAAAATACAAATTTTATTTATTAAAGCAAAGAACAAAATTAAATGGCAAGAATAAACAACACCTAAGACCATGTGTTATCTGAAACACTATACAATTCCTTAATATCAGTTTTTAATCACTAACAAAAATATTAGTGAATACAAGGAGCTTGAAAATTAGAGGAAAAACAACAATGGGTTCTGTATGGAAAATTACCATTAAGATCCCAACTTCTTTTCATCTATCATTTTCAGCATATTGAATGGCAATTCTCTTGCAGTTCAGAACTGCTATGCTTCACCGAAATGGAGTCAATAAGCATTTTTGTTAATAAAGGGCACCAAGAAACAGAAAGGGTTATGATATAAATTGTGCCTTCAATTTTAAAGTGTGGGAAATTCTCTGAAAGTAAAATCACATACACATGGCCAAATCTTTCAATAAATTCTATATTTCTAGTTAATGACATAATTTGAGGAAAAGTACAAAACAGCTCCTGAAATTAAACATTTTTAATAAGAGTTTTAGTCCCTACACTATTTAAAGACATATACTTTTAATAAACTTTTTTGATACGGAACAACAGAAGTTATCATGTTGATATCGAGTCCCTCAAAATTGGAGCCTCTAAAGATTTGTATCAAACTTTGCAGGTTTTTTAAATTGTTAATCAGTAACTATACTTGATGGTCATGGTTAAGCAATTGCATTGTGAACATTGTGTGTTTGGCTAACTTTTTTTTTTAAGGAAAAGGGAAGACAATCCAAAGATGAATGGGCTGTCTGGATTATAGTTAACAGGAGTAAAATCAGTAGAACCAAGCAGTAACTGCAGGAAAGATAATTTTGACAGTGGGGGATTGTGACCACTAACTGATCACCTTCTCAAAACATATAACAGAATGAAATGGAGGGAAGAACTGCACATACAGGCGAATTAGGATGAGAAAAAAGTGATATAACTAAAAAATATGGGTTTGAATACTAACTTTAAAAAAATTATGTAATCTGTAACCAATGAATGCTGATGCGTTTATTAAAATATATAAAAAAGTGTAAAATTTTGATGCCCAGCGAGCCATCCTTTTGTGAGTTACCAAGCTCCCTACTTTGCTCAAACTAGAATAATAAGTAGAAATATCTTACTTCAGTGTGTGACAATGCACACCCAATAATGAGCCCTCATTCTGGACAACAATGTAAGTATCCGACCAAAACTTGGCTACACATGTAAAAGGACCGAAAATAAATACAGTTCATCTGGGAAAGTAACAGCAAGAGAGAGTAGCTGGGCCAATTATTCACAGAATCAGCAACAACTGGAAGTTAAAACTGTTTGGGTTTTTTCCTGGGACTTGGTTGTGCTCAGTATCAAGTACCAAGAAAACCACAGACTTCAACTTCTTTTCTGGATGTAGTAACCAAAGACAATGAGGAATGAACTGAACAAAATTTTCCCTGAAGTGTAATAAGTTAGTGATAACTCTGAATCTGTTCCTATTTTTCCCCTACTTCAGTTCTCTATATTTGAAATGCAGTTCTGAAAGTAATTCTTTTATAAAATAATTTTCTGGGACATTTCAGCCTTAGTGTAAATATCCACATAGCTCCACCAGTGATTCTATTAAACGCATGTCATGACTCTAGGCACAGAATGAAAAAATTAAACAAAGATACAGGACAACTTCTATTTGTGTTACCTAAGCAAAGAGGGAGAAATTAAAAAAAAAAAAACAACCAGTTTTGATATGAGCCAATAACCCTCCCTTTTACCCATTTAGAATATTATCTGATAACACTATTATAAGAATAAGAATAGCTTGTAGTGGAGTTCCCAGTAAATACAATGTATCATGAATAAATGACAAATGCATGGGAGATTTGCAAATAAAGATACAAGTATAGTCACCTGGAACAGACTTCAATTTGCTTAAGATAGGGAGGTACTAGTTCTCTGTTCTCCCATTATAGCTGATGAAAGGAAATAAATACACTTTCATCTGACCTAGCTGACCTACTTTGGTATGATTTACATTGCATGTTAGGATGTGTATCTCCTTCAGCAGATGTGGTGCAGGATGATTTGCTCATACATCGATATTGGTATCAGCCTACATTTGATCAGGTACTTAACTCTAGTTTGATCAGATGCTTGCTTTCACATTTCTTGCAGTAAATTGCTTCAGAATGTCACTTTGAAAATTAGTAAATTTATCATAATATTCTGAAAAATAAATTCATGCTCATTTGTCTTTTTGCCATGATACGTTCTGGATTATTTTTTAATATTGATCATATCTCTTACACTTACTCTACCAAAATATTTTATTAGCCTACTTTTATTTTTTTGGCCATAATTATTAATTAAATTATGTAAGGTTTTCCTTACAGACCTGTAAATACTGTTTAGTTTCATCTAATACAGTGATGGAGCAAGAAAGGCCTGAGATTAAAATTAATTTATGACAGCATCAAAAATAAATGAATATTCTACCTGCTTTTAAGCATGGAGAAATATTAAGGATGAGAGAAAAACAATGTGGTTAGTGGGGAAGAAGGTAATTGAAACATCAGAAGGAAAGCTTGTGGTAAAAAATAAGAATGATTAAAAAAAAAAAAACAAGTGGTAGAAAACCTATAATATATCCCAGCCAAAGGAGCTAGTATTCTCTATAATGTTATGCTGGAACGTGTTGTATGTGAAACTGCCAACTCATCATAAGGAAGCCAGTGAAGGTGTTAACATATAAGACATGGGAAAATACAGTGTCTGCTTTTAAAAGGAAAGAAAATTGCAGTCTAAATAAGTGTAAACTCATTGTCATATGAATCAATGGTACTGAGAGCTGTGGGCAGACTTTTGAAGAAAAATATAATGAAATAAATGGAAGAACGTGGAAAATGGGATGAAATACAACACACATCTAACAAAGGTAGTTCATGCCTGATTAATTTGATATCTTTTTTGATAAGTGATTTTTTAGAGAAGGGAAATGAAGTACGTTTAATCTATCTGGACTCAGTCTCTATGAATAATTGATTTTTCAGTTCAATTAATCAGCTTAAAAAATAATTAGGACCTGGAAGAAAAAATAATAACAATAATGATTACAATCAATTGGTTAAAGGATATAGAAAAGGTAGCAATTTTAGTAGCTAGATACATACTTTCTGTATGTCTATGCATTCAGACAATGAAAAAAACGCCACTATTTTAAAGTCATAGTAGCAAAGAGTAAGTGAAGAAGGTAGCTATTTTCTGCCAAATCTAAATAGGAACTAACAGCATTGAGATCACATAAGGCCTGTTTTAGCATTTTTTAAAAATAGCTTGTTTTGTCTGACTAGATATTTTAAGAATTTTAGGGAAGAAGGATTACAAAGAGAGTTTTAAAATCAGTGCCGGATATGTTAAGTTGTTTAAGTTGTTGCAGCTAACAATCATTTGAAAAGCAAGAGATGGTACTATTATTGCTCCAGTACTTAAATTCAAGGAAGAATACTATCTGAAAAAACTAAAATCAAAAACTTAGATAAAAGGCTTTGTAGGGAAATAATAAAACTAATCTGCTTTAGCTGTTAAAGCAAAAGAAAAAAGTTAATCTAAAAAAGTATAGATTACAACTAAAATAGTAACAGTATTAAAAATGCAAAAGTTGGAAAAAACCTTTGGGAGAAAACAAATGAAAAATGGACAGCATAACAATCCCATTAATAAGAACAGTAAATTGCTAACTTAAAAGTATCAGATTTTAGAAACAATTTTTAAAGCATCACATACCTCAGCTAACCTTTTCAGGAGAATGCTTTACTTGGTCATAAGGCTCTACTTTTATTTAGTTGGAAAGAGAAGACATCTATGTCCTCACAAATCCCATCATAAGGGTGATGGTGGTTATTATCTTGAAGAAAGAAAACACATTCAGATGGGCTGGTTTCTAATTTTATAGGGTGTCTGAGACTCTATTTCAATAGGCTTATTTAAACTGCTCTTAAAAAAAAAAAAAGGGAATACTTCCTTACAGTGGAAAAGAAATCAGGTAATTCTTGTTCACTACATACATAATTAAAAATAATTGTTACAGGTTTCTGCCACAGTTTTGGCAAATACATAAAGACGTTCCTTAGTTAGAAAGGTAAACCCAGATCAGTCAGGATTAATTGTGGTTAGACAAATTGCTGCTAATAAAATTAGGATGTTTGTGATTTAAGTTACAGTCCCCATGAAGATAACATCTGATGCATTTTATTATTTCTCAAATGGAGAAAAATCTTTAGCCCAATATAATGTAAATATAAATTGTTTCTATTAAAAAACCCCATCCTATTCTGGAGAAAAAATAGTCTTCCTTCCTTCCTTCCTTCCTTCCTTCCTTCCTTCCT
>VZRQ01005644.1:71229-116775 GCA_013397975.1 Machaerirhynchus nigripectus
TTCCCTGACCAGCACCTGCGCTGCCGTCTGCGCAAGGTCTCCTTCCTTCCTTCCTTCCTTCCTTCCTTCCTTCCGTCCTTCCTTCCGTCCTTCCGTCCTTCCGTCCTTCCTTCCGTCCGTCCTTCCGTCCGTCCTTCCGTCCGTCCTTCCTTCCGTCCGTCCTTCCGTCCTTCCGTCCTTCCGTCCTTCTCCCAGAGGTTTGGATTTAATGACTGGAGCCTCTTCATTTAGCAATTAAAAACAGAGAGGTAGCCACATAACTAGTTAAGAAGACTAGGAATCTCTGCACCATAACCTTTGGTGATAATGAAATCAACAAAGAATATTAAAATGTGCAATCGCAGTATTTCCAATATGTTAGCTTTTTGCTTCAGTTGAAGACATTTCAGTAGAGACAAATGTAAAAGCTGAGAAAAATTAATTATAGCTAGTTCTGATTTACATTTCTCTAAAATAATTGCAAATAAGAAACATACAGAGCATATTACATGAGCTGCATGAGGAAAAAATCATTTGAAAATGTGAAAACAATTTTTGTGAGCAACTTTTGTCTTCACAATGATTTAGTCCTTTTGGTAGGGGTCAGCTAAAGTCAGCTAAAAAACTCTTAAGTGTTAACTCCAGTGTTCATTTTCCTGAGACAATAACATTCAAATCCTGTCCATCTGGAAAGCTCAGTTTCATGTTGGGACATGTAAGGTTATTCTTTTCACTCTCATTGTTAAAGAAATAATATTAAAATGTTGATTCTGCTTCCCCATATGCTCAGTTACTGCCATGGTCAAATGAATACCTTCTAACTCACTCTGCTTTAAGTGAAACACATGCCAGAAATAAGACATAACCTGCAGTTCAGTAGGATCTCTAAGGTTTGGGGTCAGCTGCCATTGCAATTTTGCTAGAGTTATTTTCTGGACACATTTATTAAAGAGAGAATAATCTGTCCACTTAAGCCATTATAAATCTGTTGTTCTTTCTGGTTTTGGAAGTATGTTTATTTTATATCTGAAACTCTTCTCAGAATGAACATCTCAAATACATGAAGTAATTTTTCATATGGCTGCTTACTGAAACAAAAGTTAAACTCTTTTTTGAACTTACACTGGCATTTTCATCAAGCTTAGTGGGCAAGTCATTGAGCTTTACATCAACAAGAGGTATGCAACAGTTCCAAATAAAGCAGGAGAAAACAGAAAGTTCTTCATAGTTCTTTACAGTTCTTTACAGTCTGTACAAGTAATAGTACAGGCTGGGGGTGAATAGATTGAAAGCAGTACTTGGGAATATTGGTAATTAAAAAATTAGCAGTGACCAGACAATCTGCCCTTGCAGCCCAGAAAGCCAATTGTATCCTGGGCTGCATCAAAAGGAGCGTGGCCAGCAGGGTGAGGGAGGGGATTCTGCCCCTCTACTCTGCTTTCATGAAATCCCACGTGGAATGATGCATCCAGCTCAGGGGTCCCCAGAAAAGAAATATATGGTCTTACCATAAAGAAAGATGGAAGGATTACCGAGCAGGGCCATGAAGATGAGCGGAGGACTAAGGAACCTCTCCTGTGAAGACAGGCTGAGGCAGTTGGGGTTGTTCAGCCTGGAGAAGAGAATCTAGGGACGCCTTACAGCATTCCTTCAGTATGTGAAAAAGGCTTATAAAAAAGCTGGAAAGATACTTTTTTTTCTTTTTACCAGGGCCTGCAGTAACAGGTTAAAGCAAAACAGTTCTAAAATAACATAATATTAAACTAAATAAAAAAGTAGATATACATTTGAAAACATTGATTTTGAGAGTAGTGAGGCACTGGAACAGGTTGCCCAAAGAAGTTGTGGATGTCCCATTCCTGGAAATGTTTAAAGTCAGTGTAGCTGGAGCTTGCAGAAACCTGGTCTAGTGGAAGGTGCCCCTGCCCATGGCACTGTTTTAGAATAAATTATTTTTAAAGGTCACTCCAAATCCAAACCATTCTATGATTCTCTAACTTTATTAAGTCTTCAGGCCATCAAGAATTTCATATGTCAGATTGAGAAGAATGACAGGAATAATTAATGAAATCATAACAACAGAAAAGAAAGAGGAAAAAATAAATTTACAATGTAGAAAGCTTCACAAAACATATATGGGAAAAAAACCCTCAACATATATATATCTGAAATGTGTTTATTACTAATAAGATGCCATGAAATGCAAATTAAACTATTTAATATTGCTGCTTCAGGTCTTTGCTGAACAGAAACTGTCAAGTTTGAGATCCTATATGAACCTCAGGTTGAGGTTTTTTCAAATTTAGTGTCTTCAGGGACCTCAATGCAAACTCATTCAGTGCATAAGTGTGTTCTAAAGAGCAAAGATGCAAGGTTGCATAAGCCATAAGACTGGAGGATTATGCAACAAATCATGCAGTGTCTACAGACATCCAGGAAGAAATGTATTACAATATACTGTATTTGTACCTCTTTTCATAGAGATAAACTAGAAGTTTGTTAGAACAAGGAGAATACTAATCTATTCTAAAGATGGGAAGGGAAGAGCCAAGATAGAACGAACTTGAAATAACAATATGTTCAACTGTAAATATTCTTCAGAAATTAGATTTAAAACTGCTATCATCCCAACAACATACCATGATGACAAGAAATAAAGACTGTCTGATACAATAAGAAGGGCAAATTTTATCACAGTATGTAATTAAAATTAGATTGCTTACAAAGAATTGTGTCCAAACGAAACCACTTACCTGGCTACCATAGTGAATATGGAGCAGTTATGAGGCTTTGAGCTGCAGAGTACTGGGCAGTTATTAGAGTTGAGACTAATGAAGGCAAGGGAAGAGGCAAGTTTTATTCATGTGTGTATGGCAGACAGGACTATTATCTGCTTGTAGGAATTTTACAGCAGTAGGCAGAAAGGATGTGTAAAGTCTGCCCATGTTTTAGTTTTCGGCTCAGTTCATTGCAATATACTCTCATTGGTGAAGGATGTTATCTTCATGGTGGAATTCCACTGGAATATGCTGAAAAATTGGTTGAGGAGACTGAGGTGAAGGCACAAAGTATTACCTACCATCGGAACATTTGAAATATTGATGTCATGAATGGCAAGCACAGCAGCTAATGGTAGAAGTGTTTTAGGTAACTCAGTAGTGATTCTGTCAGGAAGGCCATCATCTGCTGAAGAATTAATGCTCCATATGAGAGTTTGCCTGAGAAGGTGCAGGCCTTTGCTGTGCAAACTTGTATCGTGATGCTTTCAGCGTTGTGTTGAGCTGTGCACATCCCTTGGCTGCAGGGTACACGTAGCTGCTACTGATAATGAAGGAGCCTGTAGGCAGCTGCCATTTGCATCAGCAATAACACCACCTGTGTGTGCTTGTATTTATCTTAGAGTGAAGCAGTCTATTCCCATGTGAACATCCTTTTGTTTGACACTAGAAATGATTAATAGCATTGTTCTTTTCTAAGAATATCCTATAAGAGCTCTAAAGACCAAAATGCCATCAAACAGATGGGATGTGCATTATGTGCTGTTCCCTGACTAGAGGTCTTTCTAATGATATACAACTGCTCCCTACATCTGAAGGCATGTAAGATTATCGATATTATTCTCTTTTTCCCTACAGTGTTAGCTCAAATAAATGGTATTTTAACCAGTATCTTACTGAGTCCAAGTGATCTTTTGCTGGGATCATAAAGAACACCAGTCTCAGTGCCTTGCAGCAATGCACTGCAAATACCAGGGTAGACAAATCAGACATTTAAGCCACCTGAGAGTGTTTGTTCCCCTGAAATACAAGTGTAGGGATATGAAGGATGTTCCTTCAGTAACTGATGGCAGCACATAGCACTACATCCCATTTTGCTTTGAGGTAGCATCTTCCAGGGAAGAAGGTATCATACCCGCTTTAGCTGTTCCAATTCAGAGCACCTACAGTGAAAACACCCTTTCCATCCTAGGCTGCCTGTACTATGGAGGTGATAATTCTCAATTAGCGGGACCTGATGTGGATATCTGGGAACAATTGTATCAAAGTTTCTCATCAGGATGAGTTCCTACCTGTGAAAGGACACTTTTTAAGTTGTCACACTTGCAAAAAGTCTGGTGTTGGCTGCAGGACAAGTAATTTAACAAAATATGGATGTATTCCAAGATGGCAAAGCTTATGCTACTAAGTAGCTATATTTCTCCATTATGAACAATGGATAAGTTTTCACAGAATGCTCTCTCTGTTGTGGAGTTCCTTGAGGTAAAATGGCTGTGGCTTGATTTAAACTACAACTGATTTACATGATCAAGCCGTGTAAAGCAGTAAGACTGAATTGTTGAAACTGAGGAAATAAACATTCCTATGTTAATAATGAATTTTTCAGCACAGCTCTTTCTTCAGAGTTTATATTGGTCAGGTAATTTCTAAGAGCAGAAGCACAAGGTACTATTTTCTCCATTGCTGCTATTCTACAGTAGAAGGATCCTACAAATAGCAATTAGCAGAATGCTAGTGATTGTAAGGAACTTACAGGCAGAGGAATGGATAGCTCTGTTTTTTCTTGGGAATCAAAACACTTGGCAAGTCTGAGGAAGAAGCTATTTTATAGCAACTATTCCCTTTATATGTGAAAATGAAACAAACTGATTAAATTATCTTATTTACAAAGTCATTAACCTTATTGATCATTTTGTCTGAGGGATGCAAAAGAATGCCTGACCTCTGCTAGCTGAATGGGTGCAAATGCAGTGCAAGATGGAATGTGTGAGGAGCAGGGAACGGGAAATTTTCTGAGCCTCTGGAATGACGTAACTGTGTGTATCACTGTATGCCATGACAAATACCAGGATAATGTTACTTGTAATTACTCTGCTGTGTGACTGGTCACCTAAACTGGAAGACAGTTATTATTGATGATAACATTTAAATAAGATTCAAATTATTCTGTCTGTCTAAACTTCATCTGACTGAATACAAAGATACATGTAAAAATGACAAAGGAAATGTCTGTTCAGGGGTCTAGCAAAAGACAGGACCTCAGAGGAAATGAGAAGGAAACTGAAGAGATAAACCTTCCATGCTCTCCCTGCTAAGAAAGACATGAAAAGTTATCTGGCACATTTCAAGAAAATCAGACTTTTCCCTCAGGATTATATTTATTAGTCAGTGAATTATTAAACTTTCACTTTGCTTGTATCGGCATTTCTGTATGAAATCACAGAAGTAATTAATTCTTCATGTGAAGATACATGTACTTTCACTGCCCTTTAGTAATAGTAGCTTACTGTTATGGAATGATTCTCTGAACATATTCATTAGGTATCTGGCCATTTTCAAAACATCATGGACAATTATTTGCAATTTTATTTTGAAATATAACAGCAGAAATATTATTGCTATCCATAATCAGTAAATAGAAATGCTGTTTGTTCCTTCTGTCTGCTTAAATGACACACTAACCTTTTTGATTAATCTAGTGCTAAAAGTCACATGGCATTATTTTATTAAACAGCATTTCACGTTGGTCTAAATAGCTCCAATCAAATATTACTTACTGTTTGCCCTTGGAGTGTTCACTTCTTGTGCTATTTGCATAAACAAATCATGTAATACACTTCTCTGATGCAAATCCCATTGATTAATATCACATATTTATCTTGCAACAAAAGACTTCATAGGTTAAAGATCCACTAACTTGAAGAGGAGCAAGAGCAGAGAATGGGAATTGTGTCTTCTGTCATGTGAAGTTCCCTGTGGTGACAATCAGCACAATTCCACTGAAAGCAACTGAGCTAAAATGACTTTAATCTACATCTTAGTTCCATCAGTTTGCCTGAAAAATGAATAGCCAGGCATTTTACTGGTAACAGCTGGGTTTGTAGGTTCCTACATTCTGTATGACCTTGTCAAATTTCCTCAATTACTCTTTGAACTCCTTTGTCCTCAAGCTACAATGTACAAAACTATGCATTGAAATCATAACCTCAATCTAGACAACATATTTTTTTTTTTTTACAATGCTTATTCAAGGCTCTGGTTTCATTATGCAACAACATAATATTTGTCATATTTATTAAACCTATTAATTTATTGATTGTTCCCTTTTTGCTAAATCTGTGCTTCTAATAACTAGACCTAGTAGAAGGTGGAAAAAGGATTGCTTTGAGAAGGGGTATAAAATTGCAGAACACAAACAAAAATATTTTAAAATAAAAATGTTTAATCTTTCTCTATCCTGACCACACAATTTAAATAGGTCTGTGATAAAAATTCAATCAAATAGAGACATAACATCCCATTTTCTGAGGCCAAAAATTAATTTTTTCCTTAATTCTCTATTTTCAGAAATAAAATAAGAATTTTTCTTGATCTAAAAAGAATCCTCAATCCTTGCAAGGAATTTCACAACAAAGTATTGGATGCACATGAGACTAGTAAGCAACTATCTTGAACTATACCACTACCATCACAAAATCATCACCAGCTTATAACCTAGCATTGCAAGTGCTTAAGCAATATTGCTGCCTACACCATTTGGAGTTTGGAGTAGAAGGCAGCTTCCCCATCTTATTGCTCATACAGAGAAGCCTGACTTCACCAAAAAGTAATAAAACCCCCTGAAACAGTCATTAAGAAACTGGAGACTTGTAAGTCCAACACTAAGACTAGGCAAAGACTTGGGACCTGAATATTGTATGCCGTAACAGTACAAGAATATCTTCAATTTCCTTATACCGTTTTTTGTGTGTGAAGTCCCCCAAGAGCAGTATTTCGCAACTAACAGTTCAAGTTGTCAGAAGGAACTATTTAGAAATACAAAATGCAGTTAACCAATCAGACTCTTAAAAACACATTGTTAACAATTTTTCTTTCTTTAACAACAGCTAGGAAAGCTGAAACTGATACTTTATTCAAGCCACTAACACTTTCTGCCTCACAAACAAAAAGATCACACAGGTTAATCCTGGATCCTGCAGGTCTTAGTCAACGATTTGTCTTCGAAAAGGATTTAAGTTTTGATGTCCTGCTGAACAGGACTTTTGACCCTTGGCAATAAGGGTCACATTATTGTGCCTGAGTTCCTTTGTTGTAAAATAGATGTTTTCAAGAAGGGTTGAGATCTACTGACAAAGAACACTACATAAATTGTAGTTCATCCCCCAAAAAAAGTATTTCTCAAAAAATCTTTCTTAAGCCATTCCCTGTTTTCTCTCTGAGAGGTCGTGGTGGTTTCTTTTTGGTTTGGGTTTTTTTGTGGAGAAGGAGTGGCATGGTGGCAGAGGTAGTTGTGATTATTTGCTTTAAAAAATTGTAATGTTTGTCTTTTCAGCTGATGCCATATGATTTTTTTTTTTCCATGTGCCAACTTCTGTGACCATAGTATGAAAAGTTTCACCTAAAAGAAATTAACCAGGGAACAAAATTTTATTCAGGCTAATTTAAGAGAAAAAACACCCAAGTCAGAAATAATTTAAAATTTGAGCTTATCACTTGAAGGATGTGCCATAGACATCTTCAAGAGTCCAATGGACTCTGGAGTATTTGGCAGAAATTTAAATAAATTTTAAAACTCAGCCCCTGCTTATGAGGTTTCTGTGAAGAGAAAGGAAGAGATGAAGCAGAAGAGGATCCAAAATATACAAAACACACTTCCCAATAACTCGAAGTTTTTTTCCCCTTACTTACTTACTCTGATGTTTTTTTTTCCCTTACAATGAATTACAGCCCTTATTTTTCCCATTGAGACAGCTGGAGCTCCGTACAAAAAGACATGAACAGCAGTGTGAAAATTGCAGGCATATTGCTACTTTCTAAAGTCAAATAAGCTCAATTGCATAGCCAACTTGATACTTTTACAAAGCTTGAGTAATTGTCAGAATGAACACATGTAGTTTACAATCTCTAATTGTAAATGTATTGCATAGAATAAGAAAATACTTACCTGTAACAGCAATTTGAGCATCCATCCAAGGCAGTGAAATTTTCTATCAAGAGCACAATGATAAACTGGTGTCTAGTGCCTTCCTTTGAAATAGCCTGAAAGTAAATCAAGCATTTAATGTTATTAGCATAAATCATAATTTCTTTATCTTTATTAATAGCTTGCAAAGACATTTACTTTAAGGAATTTATTTCAATTTACTTTAATTTACTTTTCTGAAAGTGTTGTCTACTTTTTCCTCATATGGGGCTAATTTCCTACATCATCTGCTGTACGCTCTCCTTTGTTTAGTCATATAGCTTTTAGTCATAAACCCTATATTTAAAGATTAAAATTTACTTCCACAGAGAGACCGTGGAAAAACTTTGAGACATATAACCTCTTCTTTAACAGTTTCAGGAATAAATGATAGGACAGATTACTAGACAGTTACTACTGCAGCATGCCAAAGCAGTCAGATATTTCAATCAGAACCAGGGCTGTGTAATAAGGGATATTATTTATTTATGTATTTTGTGAAGGAATTTACTCACTGTATGAACAGGAGTAGGAACACAAATGATTTTTAAAGAAAGCTGCTTTAGAGAAAAACAGAATCAGTATTATTAGCCAGTATTTAACTTTTGCTTATAAATACATATTATGAAAGATTTATATTTTAATAAAAAATTAGGGTTTCATTTTTGCTTCCTGGGTCGGTTGGCTTTTTTTTCCTGCTACAATATTGTAAATTTCATTTAACAAGTGTCATATTTTTTGAAAATTCAGAGAATAACATTTTGTTGTAATGAATCTTTGGTAGGTTTTTTTAGAAAATCATTATTTTCCCTTATCATTATTGTCAGTCCTTCACTATGGCCAAATAGATTTGTTTGGTGTAAAAAATAGTATTGTTGTTCCCTTGCCTCCCAGGATTTCATTACCCTTCTCAGTTGTCTCTACTTCAAAGTAAAGACTACTGTTTTCATCCTATCAGAGGTCCTATTAGAGATATGTGATTATCATTTTGAAAAAAGATTCATAAACTGCATATTGTCTATAAAGAAATCATAAATTGTGATAAAGCTGACAAAGATACCCTTTGTTTACACAGTGTAAAACTGTTGAATAATACTTAATAAAAACTAAATCCAAGACATAATATCACAAAAAGTATTATCACACCTTAAGATTATAATTAATATATTGATATTAAATTTTATATCACATTAAATTTGCTTATCTATGGTCATGCTTTAGGAATGACATTACCCAATTTAGTGTTCCCACTAAAAAACTCCAAACCATGTGCTGCTTGCTCACTTCCCCTGCCCTTCCCTCTCCCTGTGGCAGGCTGGAGAGGAAAACTGGAGGCACAAAAGGTAAAGATTACAGGCTGAGATAAGAACAAGTTACTGAAAATAGTAATGAGATAAGAAAAGGAACAGTAAAAGGCACAATGCTAATGGCAGAGGGTACAAGAAACAAACGATTTGTGAGTTCACATCCCCAACATTATCCAACCTTTGCTGAGGCCAGTTGCACTGTCTTACTTAAGCATACACCATATAATTTGAAGGAAATGTTAAAAAAATCTGTTTTCCCCTTTGGTTATGTTCCCCCACATTTTCAATTCAATTTTTTGAGCTTATTCCCACAAATTTAAAAACATTCCCACATTTGGAAAAATTAATCAGGAAATTGCTTATTATATTAGCAGTAACAAAGTTCTGGCCTTAAAGAAATTAAGTTTCAGACATTTTGTTACAAGCAAAAAGTCTTTTGTGTCAATGCCTAAGGAACATGATTTCTATCAAGGGCAGCTGGGGTAAAAATAAGCGTGAATCTGACTCTAGAAAGTGAAAACTGTATATAAATACTAGATCCAGACACTCATAAATGGGAAATATTTCATCGTTAATTCTAACATGGGAGCCAAACAAGTGTTTTCATAATTCTTCCTCAAGCATGGTTACAAATGCAAAACATCTGGAACATGTTTTGCCTAGAAAGAAATTACTTTCTCACATAGTGAACTGTCAAAAAGATAGACTGATTTGTAGAGTATTTTAAATATTAGCTCAGGAGTTGAGGCGTTGGGTCAAATCCTTTCTCTGACGTGGATTGCCTTTGTGATCTTTGGCATTTGACCTAAATCGAGGTATCAGGAAAGGATTTAACCTGCCTAAGTTGTGATCTCAAGGCCACTTCATTGTGGAAGGACTTGTACTCTGCAGATGTCATTATTTTTACTTTTAGAGTTCCTAGAAATGACATAAATGCATATTGGCAGAGGTCAATACACTCTGCCTATCTCAGCTTATGGCTCAGACTTAATATTCATGGTTCCAAGTTGTTCTATATAGTTTGGCAAGGATTCAAAAGCTAGATGTCTGTCTCCCTAAGTCCTCTGTCTGGCCAATGTACACAGAACATTCCTAACACCTACCAGAGGACCAAAATCTTCATATAAACTAACGTGATTCATTAGTTTCTCTGAAAATGTAGAAAATAAGATAATTGTGGCACACTCCCATGCTCTTTATCTTCACTTTAAGTATTCGGGGGTTCAGGGAAGAGTCTTCTTACCTAGTTTTACTGGTGTATTGGGAGTCATCTGCAAGGGAGCTGAATCACCTTTTGGAGATGTCTTGCTCTTTCCTTTGGCTACAGAGTCTACAGTAACTAGTGGAAATACAAACCCATTACGAGTTACATAAACCTTGGTATGAAGCATTCCACCATGCTGATTTCCCGAGCAAAATATCTGTATTTCAGATTTCATCCTGAGGTGCTTGGCTCCTACAGGTGCAGCTCAGGAAGGCAGCATATCTCCCCGGGTGGCAGCAACTCATTCCAGCTGCAAGGCCTGTCAATGCCAGCCCACTGGAAATGTGCTCTGGAAATCTGCTTGAGCCCAAAGCCTCTGGGTGTGCATGGCTGGTACAGGACCTGTCGTGGGTCCTAAGTACAGGATCATAGAGAAAAAGAGATGAAAAGCAGGTATTCCTGTACGTAATCTTACTTAAGCATAAATAATCCTTGCTGTTGCTATGATTAGGTTAATATGACAGGCATGCATCACAAATTTTAGGAACCTATTGTGATTGCTTTCATACATATTTTATTTGAGTCATGTTTTTGATTAGTTTACCAAATAAGCTGTTCAGGCAAATTAAAGAAACTCCAAGGGGAGTTTTGTTGTGTTTTTAACCCAAGGGCAAGTCTCAGTTGTCAATGTAGGTAACACTCTTTTGTCCTTAAAATATCCAAATGTGCTTATTCAGACCTTAAAAAGTGCTTTAATAACCCACCTTTCTTTAATGTTTTGTACTGTTTTCTTTTATCCTAATTTTTGGCAGTCACACATAATAGTTACTGGGCTTTTTGCTTTGTATAAAATATTTAATAGGACTTAGTTACACACTTTAAATATTCTGCAAGTGGCAGATGGTAAAATGAGAAAAAATTTGTTTAAAAGTCAAAATAGTCAACAAAAGAACAGATCACCTTTCTCCTTTGGAAGACAGTAATTTGGCACACCTACCTGCTTTATATCAAGCAGAAACAGAAAACAGCACTGTAAAATGCTTTGTAAACAAACAGAAACCCCAGGAAAACAAAGAAAGACTGATGTTAAGGATCAAAGACATGCAGAAAAGTGTCATCAGTGTCATAAGATGTTGTAAATCAGGCCATTTCTGTCTCCACTTTTTCAGAAAATATCTGACTTAAACTGCATGAGAAACTGCAAATTCTTTTTATTTTCTTATTGAACCTATAGTCTGCTGTAGGCACCTTTGAGACTTCAGATTTTAATAAGTGCACTGTCAACAGGAAAATGCTGGTTGCTGCTCTCTAATTCAAGTTTCTGCTTAAGGATGCAAAATATTTGATATGACAGTATGGGTAATTTCTGTGGTTTTTAACATTTAGACCTGCAACATTGTGTAGAATCCTTCATTTTATGTTTTTTAAGAGGTGAAAAAGTGTTCAAATAATAAGATCATTTTATACTGTTTCCAGGTCTGCAAATAACAATCCTCTTCTTCTAATTTTAATGTAAGGGCTGTAAAATCCTTTTCAGAAGTAAGACCTTTGGAATACACTTGTTCAGCAATGCTAAATTAATGTTACTAACTCTGAAGTTGCATTGCTAGTATTCCCTAGACATCTTTGTTCCTCAATATAACACACTAACCTTACAGCATCTGATGATACAGATGGGAGTTTTTTGGCCAAGCTTCTTTAGCTTGAGTTCACTTCCACTGACTGAAGCAATGAATTCTCTAGAATCCCTCTTTGCTTGCAAAAAAGACTGTCAGGAGAATGAAACAAAATATTTTCCTCCTGTTTTTGTGACAGAATTTGGTGATGAAATATTTTGCTTTTTACTTTGTTTTTTGGTTTACAGCTTTTCAACGGCAGAAACTGTGTGTTAAAAGGAATAGATGCCATAACACAAGTTTAAACTAGTGATTTTGAAATGCTCTTAGGCAGAGCAAAATGTGTAAATGTGGCCCCATATAATGTCATTTGAGGTTAATGACAAAATAAATTGTGTCCTCATTTTTTGGAGAAAGCTTTTGTGAAGAGATATATAGCCACAAGTTTGAAATCCATGCTCTGTGACAGCTGCTGACTGGTAATGAGTTCTAATGAGCTGTCTCTTTCCTAGGAAAAAACCCCAACATTTAAGACAACAACCTCTTTGCAAATTGTAAGAGCATGGGAGCAGAGGCAACTTCTCTATCCTGAGCTGATAAGCACATGCTGACATCAATAGCATTTCAATTCAAAAGCAAACCTACACTTCTCAATTCAAATGTGAAAACAAAATGTGAGATTAGTGTTTGCATAGACAATAAAGATTTGCATTTATTTTCTTGTAGGTTTTGTGATACAGCAATGCTCTTGTTATTTCAAAACTATTAATACCTAAGCAAATGACATGCCCTAGAAAATACAGACTAGATTGTGTTAATCTAATATAAATCTATAGATTTAAATAGATTGTAAATATTACTATATTCTGAAAGAGATTAAATACGTGTATTGATGTCAGCAAGTATTTCGTATACAAAGACAAATGTGCCTACTCAGAGCTGGCTCTGAGGCTGTGTATCAGTTCCAATACTGTTTCAGAAGGCAAAGCTGTCAGAAGATAAGGACAAAGGGCCAGAGAGTAATCTTATTGATTTCAGTGTTAATGAGGAGTTACTCCATACTGAATCAGAGGGTTAATGTTCATCCAAAAACAACCTAACGATTTCAAAACCAGGGTTTAAATTTTTGCTTTTCCAGCCTATTTTCTTGATGTACTAAAGAATATGTTACTTTTTATAGTCCTTTTCAAATTTTTAATTGCAAGTGAACTGATTTTCTGGTATTTAACCCCTCATTCAACAAAGTGCATTGTATGTACAGACATATATATATATATATATATATATGTTGCATATTTTCTTGTAAATTCTCTATTGTCACAGCTGATAATGTACATACCTTATGCTAGAACTACAAGGGCTTGGTAAATTATTCCACTGCCACAAATAGCTTAGTTTTCAAAACACGTTCTACTTTGTTTACTTACATTTCAGTCTATCTTATGACTGAGTAAATATGTAACCTGAAAAATATATTATGTAAAGTAGCTGGCACACAGCTACTTCACAGGAGAAGTTCCAAATCAAATACTTCCATTTATTTATGTTTTTAAAAATATCTCTGCATATGTATATGCATATGTACACAAATACATATGTATATATAAAATATATGTCTAACAATTAGGTAGGAATACAGCCATTGTAATTGACATTTATTCAAATAATAAGTATGGATACTGTCAACTCTGTTACTTTTGTCAAGAGAAATCTATATTAGAAGGCCTAAAGGTGTGAATCCTCATATTTGCCTTCCTACTTTCAATTACTGGTAAAATATGCTGACAGGGTAGATATAAGAAATTTAATGGATACAGGATTTTATTAAACTGATCCTTTGAAGATACAGTGGCAAAGAACATTTCCCACTAAGTTATACAGTCTTTGGCTAATATCCTGAGGAAACTTTTGGGTATAAATGAACTAAAGAAGGGAGATCCATCAGCGAGACAGAAACATACAGGGAAGTATGAGAAGATTACTCAAACATTTTGTACAAAGGAAACAGAATGCAAAGTGCATTTTCCAGTAAACACCAAAGAAAAAAATTTAATGAAAACCAAACATAATGTTCTATGCTTCCAGAGAAAAACCTGAAGGCACCCTGACACAGACTGGCCTTTAATCTGCATTGCATCCTTCTTGTATAGTCAGTTTCACTAGTTCGAACTTGCTAAGAAAAGCTGCAGTTTTCATTTTTACGGATTTTCATATATTCCCACTTTTCTTTTAAATTAATTACTATATAAAATAACACAGGAGGGAATCATCAGTGCCTACCTAAGTTCAAGGACGCCACAATTTTTATTAAGCACTAATCCTGTCTCTTAGCTCTAGAAGACATGGTTATAAAACACTGTGTCCTTAGTGGATGCTCCCAAAAAACAGCTCTAGGTCATGCAAAAAATCTTTTCCAAATTTTACGTAGAATCGTAGTATCATAGAATGGTTCGGGTTGGAAGGGGCCTTAAGCATCCTCTAGTTCCAACCCCTCTGCCATAAGCAGGGACTCCTTTCACCAAACCAGGTTGCTCAGATCTCTATCCCAGCTGTACCTAAGGACAGTTTCCTCCTGTATTCACCGTTGCCTTTACCTATGCACAGCTAGCTGAGTGAAAGCAACGATTTGTGTCCCGGTGGTCTATTGCTAGCTTTTAATACACCAAGGGAAGAGTCAAGTTAACTGGCTGAACAGCTGTCTGTACTTTTTGAATGAGGCAATAAAATAAGCAGATGTTATCACAAAACTGAAAGACTGCTCTAAGTGCTTTCGTTAATTCTGGTTTTTTAATCAAACCCCTGTTTCATTCCATGATACAGAAGCAAAATTTCTTTTTAACTTATCATAGCCCCTTCACCATCAAGATCAAATGAGCACAAGAAAAATTGAGGCTAGGAGACACAAGTTACTTTTTAAATGACACAATTACTGCCATAGTAGTCTGACATTGTATGTTTTAGGTTTGACTACCTTCAGTTCACGTTTTTTCATTTTTATAAAAAATGCTGAATAACTAGAACAAACAAACAAAAAAACAAATGAAAAAACCAACATAAAAGTTTGGTTAGTTTTGCAGAGCTTTGATACCATCAAATGGTATTATTTGGTACCATTGATTATGCTACCTCATACATAATTGGTCACTTATGATTTTTTCTGGCACTACAAAGTGATACAAAAGTCATTTCTGCTGAATTTAATTACTGGTTTACTGTGGCCAGTTAGCAGCTCCTTTTACTCACACAGAGCTGAATTTAGCCATCCTGTCTGAACTCAGAAATTTTACAGACAAAATTAGTTTTTTCTTCTTTCTTCATAGCACCAGTCATTGATTTTGGCTACTTTCTGACGTGATTGAAGGACTGTAAGCCTGCATCTTTGCACTAGAGAATCCTGGCACTGGAGTATTATTTATTTCTGATACATATTCAAAGATATATATATATATATTTATATATATAGTTAATATTGATGCCAGGTGTTCGGACACGTTTTTCCAACTCATGTGTCATCTTCTGCCTGTATGTCAGAATCAGTGATAATTTTTTTATTAAAGCAAACTTAGTGGGATTTGGCTTTTTGCACATGAACAATGAAATTACAACCTTTGATTGCTTCTATGCAGAGCAGAAATACTACAGACATATTCAAGATTTTAGTGAAAGGTTCCATTATAAATCTAGCTGCCATACACAGGTAAAGCATAAATGAAATAATTCAGCAAACATCTTTAAAGCATAGCAAGTCAATCCTATCAACTGCATTAGGAGCCACTTCTTAGCAGATTTAAATTTACTCCAATGACATCAGTGTGCAGTGTGGACCTGTAATGTAACTGAAGAAATATAAGAAAAGCAATAACAGCAGGAGCTTGATGTGAATAGGGAACACTGTAAATGCCAAAAGGTCCATCTTTAGAGCAGAGAGTACTCTACATAGCTGAGGAGGTCTGACAACTTAAAAACCACTCAATTTTATAAAGCAAATAAATAGTAAAAATACTCAAGTTGTAAAATTTGTTTTTTATTTTAAAGTGGTGACTAATTTCCTCTTTGCAACTTTCTTTCCCTATGTCACTTCTGAACGATCAACTTCCTCAATGAAGATAGATTTCTATTATTTAGCATGGGATATTCAGTCTGCTATGTAGTCATATAAAATATATCTTTGTTAGTACCTGCTTTCTGAAGGGTTTTAACATGTATATGATCTAATGACTTGTGTCATTTTCGCCTGTGGTTAAGTGGACAAATGCCGTATGTACTGATTGAGAGTAACAGGGAAACCCTTCTTGGCATACAAACTCCATAGGTCAGGAGTGAATTCCCAGTTCCAAAAAAGTTGGGTAAATTTTTTCCAAATCTTTCTTTATATGTTATATATTTAATCCAGAGAGCACTTTCCATCCCTGCTCTTCTGCATGCGACTTTTTTATCAGATAATCATGACTACTTATATCCACTGAGGACAGAAACTACAGTTACCTGGAGCTTTTATAAGCATGTGAAAACATGTTCTCTGCAACACTAATCTAAAGATGAACACTTTACAAAAACTCCAAGGGAAAAGGGAAACAAAGATAGGCCTCTTATAAGGAAGGAAACTGAAAGTTCCAAGTTTCTAAGCAACTTATTCCTGTTCTAGAGGACTTAAAAATGTTTCTACTCCCTGTCAAATTGAAACAGAGATTTTCAATTCTAATACAGAGTGGTTAAAAAAAAAAAGAATAATTTGATTGACAGAGCACACGAATAGGAATGGGGAACTTGGCAGATGAGGACAGAAGAAATGAGGCCACACTGCTATGATGAGAGAGATTAAAGAAAAAAAAAAGGAAAAGGTCTATATTTAGCTACATACTTTTTCAGTAAAATTTTCACACATTATATTGAATGAACATAGAAAAGAAAAATACCCAGGAATGGTAAAAAGAACTTCATCACAATGGGAAAAGTGAAACATGAACTACCCCACCCCCCTAAAAATCTATTTTAATTCCAAAAATATATATTAAAAGAAATGCAAATCTAATACAAGGTTTTTGTGTTTTAAATCAGTTTGTTAATTTTCTAATAGTACAGTATGTTGCATGGTGAGCCCAGGTTTTTAATAACATGCAACTGAACTAAACTGAACTAACTGAACTAAATTTAAAACACAAATGAAGGAATACGGAGTTAAACAGAAATTGTAATGCAATTTCACAAGATACTATCACAGACAAATTGCAACAAATGATGAAATCTTTTCTGATAAGTAATTTTTTTATTCAAGGAAATTACAAATCTAATCTATAAGCACTGCATTAAAAAAAAAAAAAAGGGAAAAGAAAAGAAAGATATGGTACTACCTGGAAACTTTTAGTTTAGCTGGACAAAATGGACATAATTTTCAGAATTTTAAGGGGTAAGGAACTACAAAAGAAAAGAGAGCATATGCTGGAAGTCAGACTAGGAATCTGAAAAGCGGCTGTTCTTGAAGCGTCTCAATAATTGGTCTTAAGATACATGTAACTTAACTTATGAAATAACAGCTATGCTACAGAAAAGATGGTGATAATAATGGCTAGTGATGCACAGCGTTGGGGACCTCTTCAGGAGAATTAGGATATCATGACAGATATTCGGAAATGCACAAGACTAATATAAATATCTGCAATAAGACAGAAATTTATAACACCTGAATGCACTCCGGTGTTCACAAAATGTGTATAAGCTCAAAGCAATAGGTCTGTAATGACTATAATAGGTATATTCAACAGAGAAATGGAAACACTGATGTTAATATATAAAGCATTGCAAGACTTCATCTGAAAAAATGAGTGCAATGCCTAGCCAAAAAATGAAAGGTGAGAGATTGAAATGAAGAAGGATACAAACAAGCTTTTAAAAAGTATGTGTGTGACATAAACAAAGGCAAAATTATGTTTCTGCTATTAGATGGTGTGACAGAGAAATAAGTGGGAAAAACCTTTCTGTTACTACATTAAGAATATTCATAATTTCCTATTTTATCACTTTACTTCTGCCCATCCAAGTACCCTAACAAATGAAATCAGAATACTGACCTCTCACACTAAAAAAGAATGAGCGTAACTAGTTAAATAATGTGGAACTTACTGTCTAAGAATATATGAAAAAAATCTTTTCATGGTCAAGCAATCTGCCAGTGAGCCTAAACCTTAAATTCAAACCCAGTGTTCTTCTGAACTATGATCATAGGTGTCCCATATTTTAGGCGATACCTATTTTGGAGCTTGTCAAGCTCGCTGCACTTCATTCAAGATTAAAATCTGAACTAAGAGACCTTTCGTAGGTCAGACCTGTCTGTGTCCCTCTAAAAAAGATTATTTTCAATGAGTCAAGAGTTTTAGACCAAAGCCATCAAAGTTTCAGTCTTTAAAAGAGCATTTAAAATGCATTTGACAGAGTGGACCAAGAGCTTTCAACAGGAATACAAAGGGATGTGGTTGTAGAGTATTTCTTTACTTGGGAAGGACTAGCTTTTGAAGGCAATCAATTTCTCTGAACATGTGGACTGTGAAAAGCTGCAGAACTGAGAAATGACAGTTTTTACTTTGTATTTGCATTGCCCATATCAGCCCAGAGCTTTTTGTCATAGGATGCTGTCCTAAAAATGATTAATAAATAAATAAATATGTCAGCAGTGTAATTTTTCTTGTGATCCCAAATTCAATAGAAAAACGAGATTGTGAGCTTTTGTCTAAAGAATTGCTGCACTCTGTTTATAAGCTGTGAGATAATCGCCAGGATACTCATGACCATATCCAGTGTAAGATCTACCTTTGGCTTAGTATCCGTAATGGTTTGGAAATTGAACAATTACTGAAATACAGCACACAGCACAACAGCAGTGGCAGAGATGAAGCTGCAGTCTGCACCCCAGTAATGAGGACAGGATATCATCTTCTCTGGAGCACATAAAAAAAAAAGATGCTTGTCTGTCAGTCCTATTTTCTTTCCCTGTGCTAAGTCACCTGGCTTTCTTTATGTGCTCTCTCCCCACTCACAGATGCCTTTAACACAAAGGGTGCTCAGTCCAAATTCATTGAGTAAGGACCCTAGGTTAAAAAAAACTTAGACCAGCCATCTAAAATTTTAAGTCATTAAAATCAAGTGTTTTTTTTATTGTCCCAAATATTTTTGAAATTCAAAAGTAATGAAGTCCCATTCCTAGATAAAATTTGTAAGTACTCCTAGAATTTAAATAATAATAGTAGGGAAAATGCACTGCAAAAATAATAAATAACCCAGACCTTACTTTTTTCTTCTCCAAGATTATTACAATAGTATTTATTGCAATTTCTATTTTTCATCATAAACAGCAAATTATTAACCATTATTCAGGGGTTAATTATAAATGCCTTAATTTATAAGGCATTTTGCCTCCTTACTTTGCAAGACCCAGATAATAAATCTATGAAATTCTATCAATTGATAAAGTTTATTTTTGTAATTGTCAAATGAACTTAATAATTTTAATTTCTATTCAGTATTGGGAGTTTTAATCTTCTAAGTGGTAGAAACATGGACCCAGCTATACTGTGAGCTTGGGCTATATAGGACTTATCTTCTATGCTTGAAACAACTTGTGAGATTTTGGAGACATCATAACACTGAAATAAAACTTTATCAACGTGTTTTGTTTTCAAGAACCTGTGGTCAAAACAAAGAAATGTAAATAACATGTACATTATCTGATGACAATTTATGATCAAAAGTAAAGGTATCTGGACTCTTTTGCTTGGTCTTGATATTTCATAATTTTTTTTTATTTACTTGAATTTCTATTCAGTGTCAGTCACTACTACAAGTGTTCAAATGCATGCAGGGTAGGAACTGATTGCCTGTAGAACATCATTTGTAAAAACATCCTCCTAAACACTTTGTTAGCTAGAGTCAGTTTAAAGTAACATGTCATGTTTAAGTTCATTTTGGGCTTGCTTTTTTTGCTGTATCTTTTATTTTCTTTTCCTAAAAAAACCAATAAGACATCTAAATTCAAAGTACACTGGAAAATTATTATTATTAGCAGCCATGGTTAAAATAACCATAACATAAAAAGCTAGCTTATACAATCTTTTTTCTATAACCCCGTGCTGATTGGCATTAAAAAAATAATTAAAGAGGGTTAATGCAATCATTCAAGTCCTAGATTATCACTTTCATATTTTAGTGTAATATATATATTTCAAGCCTAAAATATGTGATCACTCTGTTTTAAAATATTGAAAAAACACCAGCTTTCTTCCAGTTCTCTGGAACTTCTCTCATGTTCAAAAGTTATTGAAAATCAACATTATTGGTGCATAAAAGCACTTGCTCAGCTCTTTTAATAGTTTTAGATTAAAGTTATGAATCCTACTTCTTTGAAATATCTAACTTTATAAGCTGCTATTAAATATTTTCCTGAGTTACTGTTGAAATTTAAAATATTTTGTGTTATTACACTACAAGACTGAAAAGAAACACTTATTAAATAGTTCTTTTTGCATTATTGTTGAAAAAACCCTGACATTTTCACTTCAAAAGAAATATTAGAAGATTTTTTTTCTCCCTGGTGTATTGACACTTAAATTTTTTCTAATTCAGTGTATTCCAGGTTCTGCCTTTTGTCCTTTGGTGCTTCTCAACAACTTCTTCCTACAAGCTGTAGAGGTTTCATTACTTAGACTTTACCTCCTGTCTGCATTTATTTCTTAATTAGAATGCTCTTTCTTTATAGATCTAATTTTAGCTGATTTCACTGTTGTAGTTGTGCTGATTTCAAGGGTTTTCTCCTGTTAAAGTTTTAAATTTTGTTCTTCTCACTTTCTTATTTTCTATTTTCACTTTCCATTGATCCTGCAAGCAAACATTTTCTCTCTTCTTAATTCTAGTAAATTACAGAGAAAAAAAACCCCATGAGGCAATATAAAACAAACACCTATTTCTTACCAAAGTGTAATCTGGTGTTAGCAATAGTGCAAAATTCCAGAGAATAAGAAGACTTGTGGTTGTCTGGAGCAGTTAAAGAACCCGGCCTCTTTCACGTCCTGCACCTTAGGCAGGTTTGCTGTAATTAACTCCCTCTGCCAGAGCAGTTAACTGAAAATTCTCCATAAATTTTACTTCAATGGAATACCTTCTGAGAGCCAAAAGAGACAGGTAAAAAAAATTATCTAAGCCTAAGTCCTAAAGAAAGCTGTTGTCCTTATTTCCTTTTTCTTTACTTTGGAGCTGATGATGTACCTATCATTCATGGTGGTGAGAATTTACAGGCTGGAGTTTCCTGGGAACCCGCAGCACTGCTATTCATCTCCTACTGGTGACGTACACAGTTCTTTCCTTGGGCAGCTACTCCATCACATCTTTACATGACGGGCTACACTGTACCTGTAAAACACAGAGCAGGGGACTTGTCATGCCCCAGCCTAGGGCAGGAGGTCTCTGGACATGTCCTTCTCCTGAAGGAACGAGTGACTGGGCAGGAAAAAGAAGAATTGGAGTTTACTGCCAACTAATTCCAGGGCTGAAAGCAAAGAAACTTATACAGGCTCTAAACAAGAAACAAAAAAAGAAGAAAGGATAGTTATGTAGATAAATGTCATCTCCTTATCCTGCAGTCAGATTTCTTTTTACTTACTGGTAATTTAAAATAAAAAATGAAAAAAAAAAAAAGTGTTTCTGGCTATGTTACAATGTCCAAATTTCCCAGTTTTAAAAGCTGTAAATATTTAAGCAGCATAATTGTCCCTATTTTAATTTAACTTTTATTGATTTCTGTTTATTAAGGATCTTGCCAGGTATATAATCAAATGCAAAACCTTATAGAACACAGATACGAGAAGAAAATATGCCAAAAGGAAATTTTTTCCTCTGTATTTTTTTTTCTCTACAGCTAAAAAAGCCCAACAGCTGTGCTTAGAATAAATGTCATGTATCCAGATTACGGTGAAGGAAAATAAAAGCCTAGTAGCACACATATCTCTTTGCTTTCTCTCCATATGCATTCCAGAACAACAGAAATGCTTTTGTCCAAAATCCTGCCAGCTGTGGGGGATATTGGTGCTGCAGAAAGCCAACATACCTCAACTGCTGGCTCTTCTGTGGTTTGTAACAACTCACCGACAACATTAGGATTGATCTGTTAAAAGATCAAAAAAAGTAGGAAGATAGTTAGCCAGTGGTGGGTCTCAACAAACCGTTCTATCCTTCATTTTCTTTCTTTCAAGGTCTTTTAAAATGAAATTCAATGATGAATCAATGTGAGGTACTAGTATTTGCTCTTGAATTTATGACTCCTAACTCTCCAGAAGAATCTCAGCATTGTTCAGTATTCAGTTTTTTATTTTCCTGCTGAGGATTATGAGCAACACAGAAATTAATATGTCTTAAGGGAAACTTAAATCAAAATGAATGACTGATACCTGGTTTTGCTTTTGTCAAACAGGAACCTACCACTGTCACTTTTACTCATGTCAGTGGTACTGGTGGTACCACTTTTAGAACAAGGTCATATTTAATGCACATAAGGCAGGGATACTCAAACCCTTTCAAAATCTGGGCTTTTTATGTGGAAAGTATTTTTTAATGCCGTTCATGTACCATATGCATGTAACTTATTTAATGTAGGATGAAATTAATCTCAGGGTATAGAATCCATTTGATTGATTTCCATTAGATTCTTTTTTCACCCCCTTTTCTTAATAAAAGTCAGATTTTGCCTGTCATAATCTTTCAAAGCACTTACTTGTACATTGCCACACTTACCACAGCTGTCCCTTGTGTGTATCAAATGCAATGTGCTACTGCCTGCATTGCCTGTATCTCAGATAAAATGTCATGCTGCTGCTGCTGTGCAGCCTGTCACCTGTGCTTAAGTACTTCCCTATCATGGAGTTCACCTCTGACTGCATCTTGGCAGCTGCCAAATCAGTCTTACAGGAACTATGACAAGAACTGTAATGCAGAGCAAAATTTGTAAGGCATACCAAGGACAGAAACAAAGAAAAAAGTTGTGTATGAATCCATTACAAAGGTAGCATCAAAAAAAAAATTGCCTTTAAGTAAGCAGCAGATAAATGACCATATCAAATAAAAGACATACCTGAAATAATACTGAGCATGGATTTATGAGCACAACTCCAAAAGTTTCACCCTTGCTTAAGTCATACATTGCCATTAGCCTAGCTCCTCCAAGCTTTGCCTTTATCAGGTCAGGTCTGACTTGCCATGTGACAGAAAGAAGACATGAATTAGTAGCCTAGTAGTTAGGAATACTGTTCCTGAAAAAATGTGGGGTTTTTTAACCTGTAATATGCCAATGTTTTATTTTGTTTTGTTCTGATCTTATCTACATAGAATTTAATTAATGAATCCTCTAAAAACTAGAAGGAAAAAAAATTACAAACTTTCAAAAAACTCAGGCTTGTCCCCTTGAAAATTCTGGATTGGAGTTTGCTGGCTTAAGCTCATGCCGTTCTAAAAGTAATACAAACATGTTTGAATTAAACACCTGCTGAGCTGACTGGTCCTTTAATTTCATAAAGGAAATGCTGAAAGAGATGTATTTTACCTTATATAGATGTTTTATCAGTACAGAAGTTTAAATTTCTAGATCATCAATTCTCATGTTATATAATATATATATATATATCACACATGCTGAAAGGCAGGTGACTTCAAATTTTTGTATAGCAGCAACCAGTTCTCTTATATTACACATCTAACTGTTGAGTCTAACGTGAGACTCATCACATTAAATTATGCCTACAGTGTTTACATCTGAGTTTGTCACCCTGGATTGCCTTTATCAGTGGAGAGATATTGGCCATTTCAGCCTCTAATTAGTCTGGCCTGGTTTAGATAGCTGCCTTAAGATCCTATAAATTGTTTCCATTTGCTGCAACTGCTCTTAAGTGAGAAGAGGCAGTCTCGATGGTGACATGCCCTAGGTGACTCTATCCTCCATTCTTCTTTCACTTTCAGCTAAAAGTTAGACCTGCAAAAGGAGATTAAGCAACTTAATTGGGCAGAAGAAGTGATCTCTCTTTTGAGGGTCTCAAAGGTTCTGACTTCATTCCATATAGCGAAGGTCCCCACTTAATTCAGGAACAGGAATTACAAAGTTTAGGTGCAAGGGAGATGTCATGGATAAGTAAACTGAAAAATTTTACTTCTGGCTCCTCTCCAAATACAGATTGCTCAAAAAGCAACAGCTGACTGAAACATGATCCCACAGGCCTTGCAAACGTGCCTTTGTCCCTACCCAGCCAGACTTGTGACACTGTATGGTCATGATACAACCACAAAATTAACAGAAAAAACCTATGTCAGAGGGATTTTTACAGTGATAGGTTTTATGATGGAAAGGTCACCTTCACCCAGTTGGAGAAGCCCAGAGGCACAACAGTCAGTAGGAGGGTGAGTTCCTCCAGGTTGACCCCTCCCAGGGCATCTCAGGAGCATGTCAGCCCTTTAGGCTGTGACTGAGATCCATCAGTCAGTAGGAGATGGTCTCCAGGCTTTCTTACAGACTGACAGTGGATTCTGCCCATAGAGGTAGGGAATTCAGTGTGGGATGCAGGGGGAGTATTTGGGCTGTACAAGACTATTAAGAGATAATTAGAGGAGAAACCAAAGGCAAGGAAACGGAGGGATCTGGGTAGCTTGTGAACTAACAATGGGAAAACAAGAGAGATAAAGAGACAAAATGGGCCAGGTACCTCTCATCAGGCTGCTGATCAATATGCTTCATTGGCAATACGCTATGTCTGATCACCTTGATCTGTCCTGTACTCGCATTAAATTCTATTTTTGACTATTTTTCTGAGTAAGGCTCTTTATTTTCAGCATGCATATGTGTACATGGAGACCTGAATGTCAGCAGACAGAACTGGGGAGTACAGGTCATAGGGACCATGTGCCAGCAACTCGAGAGGCTGGAGTGTTACATGTTGAAATGAGCTCACTAGGTAACATCCACTTGGACTAGCTGATGAGTGCAACAGAGGCTTGGGAGCCAAAAATTGGGGCAGCTGTAGAGACCTGAGTGGTCTGAGAGGATACAGGTGATCCAAGCCAGCAACTGGGGAGATTGTGAAGTGTGGGGGTCAGACTCACCTGCATCTTGTGTTTATGTGAATAAGGAAACTGGGAATTCTGGGAATCCAGGGTTCAGGTACTGTGTAGAGTGGGTGCATAAAGGAGGGATCCATACTATATGTATAAATTGCCCACTAACAGACCTTCATCCTAAGCTGCCGGAGATGGAAACAGGAAAGCTGCCTGTGCCACCTATATTTGTGGGAGTGCTTCTATCTTTGCTAATCAGTGTGGCTAGTCATGTAAGTATGTACATATGTAACGTGGAAGTGTGCACATGTGAGTGTATGCATATCAAGGACACGTGCTTGGCTCGGTCTGGCTGCTGGCTAGACCTCAGACCATGGCACTGGGGCAGCCTCATCTCTGCCAGGCTATGGGATTCAGCAACATCCAGTGAATTTTCTATGCATTTGGCTTTATGTGTTGCTTAAATGGAATGTTATAAACAGTTATAAACTTACAGAGAAATGTAAGGGACAATTTCAATCCTTTGGTTCAGATGAGAATTTCTCTTATATGAGAGACAATTTCCTCAAATATCAAAACTCAAGGGGTTTCTTCTGTGTTTTATAATACTTTTGTTCAAAAGCTGCAATCTCTGAAAGACCTAGTTGTGAAGTGTGGGAATGAATTTTGTACTCTATTTTCATTGAAATAACTTTTGGTATTGGATAAACCTGTGGACAGCCACTTCTTCAGTCTTTGCTATGCTGGTTGTAAGTGTGGAATATTTGTGTAAACATTAAGTGAGTCATAGAAGTTTGGGGTTTGAAATCGGAGGGGGGAAAACTATCTTGAGGAAACGAAAAATTGCACAGAGAAAAGATTTTTAGTATAACATTTAAAAAGCCTAAAACTATTTCCCATTTGAAATTGCAGCAAGCTCTATACCCAGGTCTTTCTAAAATGAGAAGTCTATTTCTCTGTCTATACATTTTAAGTTTTATACCACACCCATGATAATTACAATTTGGTACAATATGTTACTGAAGTTGACTGTTACAGTTAGTTCTAGAAAAGAGTAAGCAATCAGAATAATAATTTCCATATTTTCTTTCAGAATAATAAAGGAATCAGCAGTCTAAAATACCTGCCCATTTTTTATGGGAGATTTTGTCTCTTTCTTGCTTTGTATGTTATGAGACTGATATGACCATTAGGTTATCACAGTTTCTTTGAGAGGTATACCAATAGGGAAGTAGCAAGGCACAGCCACCTGGTTTGTGTGAAAACAGAAACAAGTCTGAGAAAACCACTGGCTTAGTTACCATGTTCTTAATCTGATTCTGTTCTCACCGCTATTCAGAAAATATATGCAGTTAATTATTTTGGCATGATGGCAAGTCATTCTGTACTTAAAATCATCAAAATGGGCATATTAAACTGAATCCACATCTGTCTGCCCTTTTCATAAAAATGTCTAGCAGAGGAAGAATAAATGCATGTAATAATTCTTATTAATGCAAGTCCAGGCTGTTGCAGGGTGCAGGGAATTCTAAACTGAGGGCCTAATCTTTCTCCTTGATAGCTCCTGATGGATTTGTCTTCTATGAATGTATTTTGTTGCTCTCTGAATCCTTGCAAGTATTTGGCATCTGTTGTCAATGACCTCCATGTTTTCAATTTTATATCATGATTGGAGAGGACATACTATCTCTCATTAACTTTACTTTGGAGAATAGATCACTACAAAGAATTAAAGTAACTCAAGAACTAAATGGTAGCCATCAATAAAGTAATTTACAAGTAATCTAGTAAGCATGGGCTTTGCACCTTCCCTCTGTAACCACACTGAAGACTGCCTTTGAAAACATATGGTTAAGTTTGACTGGCCTGAGCTACATGATACCACATCACCTTTAGAGAAGAGTCACAGAGACAGTAAATAAGTGCATATCTTCACTCAGAAATGCCTCCTTATGATCTAAGAATACACAGACCCGCTGCAGACCAATCAGGAACAGAACGCAGCCTTCCTTAAGCTCCATCTCTGTTTTTGTGATGAAACCCCCAATCCCTTTATTCAGTGTCTATCCCAGTTCATTTACTTCTGCCACATCTTACTCTCTCCTGTTTGTTTGTATCAGATTTAGTTGTAAGCAAGCAGAGTATTTGTTACTCCAATTACTTTATGAGGTATTGATGGGCAGAGAAATCCTTGAATGCAAGGACCTCCCATACAGTTCACATAAACTTGTATTCATTTTCTTTTAAGGGGAAAAATGGCTTTCATTTGTGGTTGATAGAATTTATCTATGAGATGTGAAAATCACAAACATATTCATCACAATCCTTCCTTTTCTGGTCCTGTTAATGGATGTGCATTCTCACAGTGATTGCATCCTTTTTCTATCAATTTATATAGAGAAATGATATGTTCTTTTCTATTAAATATTCTGAAGAAAACATTTTCAAACTCAAAATCCTTCTCGTACTATAATGAATCTACTTTATTGCAGTTGAAAGCATGCAACAGTATGTCCATTTCTATTATATTAAAATTCGGTGCAAAATACCTTTTTATTAAAATATAGCATCTGTTTGTAAAGCAATATTCACTGTTACAGGGAAAACAAAGAACCATGCACCTATGATGTTGATTTAACATTTGGAGTGACAAAGAATTTCCTTAAAGGAGAGAGTAAATTGTTAAGGACTAAAAAGGAAATAAGGAAAAAAACCATCACTCTGCCCACTTTTCCATTTACAACAATAATTTGTATCTTTAAAATAATGGTACTTCACTGCATTTCAATGTACATTTAACTATGTTCTTATATTCTGCATCAAAAGTGTTTCTGATTTCAGCTCAGAATCATAGCAACATATGCCATAAAATCTGCTGGCTTGGAGTAGGTGTAAGTTTTATATAATTATCTCTCTCACCTCCACCTCTTTGGACCCATGCATGACCATCCATTGGCAGTGCTACCCTTCACAGACAGGTGAAAAGCTGCACTGAAAGCTGTTTGTTTTCTGATTCAGTTCTGTGCCATTGGGCTGCTGCCAGTCAGCAGCTCCAGTGATGTACAGTAAAACCTAAGTGATAAAATGCTGTGATAGCTATGTGAATTTATTTTTTGGTGGGATTGTATTCTTTTCCAGATAGAGGAAAGGAATTTCTGTGGAAACAATTTATTGGAGGTTAACACATTAGGGGGGGAAAAAAAAAAAAAAAGCTCAATCCTGCTCTCTGATGAGTGTCACAGGGCTTAAGCAGTGTCCAGCTGTGTTAGTGTGATGCAGAATCACACTTCCTTGAAGCTAAACCAACAGTGTGATGGTCCTATAGGGACTACCATCTCTGAGCCATATTCTATTAGTATATGTAATAGGAAGATCAGATAGCTGAGGACTGAGAAATATTAGTAATGGATTCATCCTCTGGAATCTAAGAGGGACTACAGCTACCTGGCAAGCAAAGGGAGTGAGGCTGCAGTATTTGCTTCCACAGCACCAGTCGGAAGGAGTAAAAGGAAAACCTGACAGTGTAAACTGACAGCTGCTGACTCCAGGCTTTTTAGTAACCTAGCAGGTGCTGTGCTGAGCAGCACACAGTGATGGTGGAGGAGTACAAACAAGTGGAATGAACCAGAGAGTAAAAATTGCATGCAGTGTCTGAGAAAGGCTACTGATCCAAATTATTCCAGTTAAATGAATGTTAAGTGCTGCAGTAGTACAAAGCAGTCTTTCTTTGCCTTACAAGCAGATAGCACATAAGAATACAGATCCCTCACTGACCTTCAGAGCCCAGAAGTGGTACTCCCAGTCAGTGTGTAAGGACATATAAACACCGAGATGGAGAAAAGCCAAATAGATCCTTATCTGACAAAATATTCTTGATACTCTGCCTGGCCACATTCTCCTAGTGATCCTGGAGGATTAATTTTTCTTTCTCTTTTCCCATCTCTGAGTCAGAACTTTGGCATGCCATACAAGACTGAAAGTATGGCATAGTGCAAGCAGAACAAATATATGTCACTCCAGACCAGAAACACTGTGACTGTAAGGTAATGCCGTGGGACCTGTGGTGGTTTGATCCTTGCCATAATCTAAGAACCAACACAGTCACTTGTTCAATCCATCTCCCTGTCCCCAGAAAGACAGGGAGAAAATAAAAGAGGGAAAAGTTGTGGGGTTGTGGGAAATTTTAATAAATGAAGAAAAGAGGGGAAAAAAAACCCCATGCAAGAGACGCAAACACTCACCACCCCCATAAGCAGACCAATATTCAGCCAGCACTGAAGCTGAATACTTTACTGCAAGCACTGTTTTATTGATGAGCATGACACTACATGGTGTAAAGTACGACTTTGGCCAGTTCAGGCCAGCTGTAGCTGAATCCTCCCAGATTCTTGCCCAGACCCAGCCTCCCCTCTGTAGAGGGCAGAATTAGTTAAAGAGAAAGCCTTGATGCTGTGCATATACTGCTCAGCAGCACTGATGTATTATCAGCACTGTGTTAGTCACAAACCAAAAACACAGCACCATACAGGCTGCTGTAATAAAAGCTCCATCCCAGCCAGACCTAGTGCAGAATCATCCAGTTTGTTGTAGGATGCTAATGCTGCTCTTCAGACTCTAGTCAGGCTTGCACACACCTGACCTGGTGTTCAGGTCTGTCTCCAATTTAAGCAAGACAGAAATTCAAATATCAGGGGAAAATGGGTGAGATTTTCAGTCTTTTCTTTTTGGGCAGGCTTCTTTGGAGTCACATGTGGCCTTTGGATGTCTGTGAAGAAGCTGACTGAAGACAGTAATTTCAGAAATAACCTGGCAGTGTCTCAATCTGAAAATATGTTGTTTCACCCTGAATTCTTGTTTCCTGGCACAGATCAGGGCAACTTAACTTTTGGTACCATATTTCTCACAGACATCCTTGCCAGACCTATGCTATTAACAAGACAATTTGTTATTAGTCATAAGTTCACTTCCTTCTGTGGGAATAGCTGAAAAACTGCCCATGATCCAGACTCCTTAGACTGCCCCTGGCTTTCCTGGGGAAGGGAAACTCTTCAGGCATCCCTGAATATACACACACCAGGCTTCATCCATCGGAAAGAGCACTGATCAGGTTTGGGGGGGGGGGAGGTGAGAGAATCATCTCATGCAGTAGGTTCACAGTGCAGATGTCTGCCTCCCAGCTGCTTGCATGATAAGAAAGGTCCAGAGATACTCAAGGTTAGCACATCACCACACACATTTAGTACCTAGGGAATTAAAAGACAGACAAAAGGCTCAATGGGCATCTATCATCTTTGCAGGCAGGCAATTTGTTATCACTCTCTCCCTTTTCCCACACTATACTCCATGTTCTTCCCTCTGCCCTTCTGCCCTTCTTAAAGAAGTAGACAGGGTAGCTCACACAGTTGCTCTTAGGGACTTCACCCCCAGTGTGTCCTGTCTCAGGGCTATTGCTTTTCCCCTGTCTTCTACAGACTGGGCTGCCAGGACAGGGAAAGAGCAAGGAGCTGTTGACTTAAATTAAGGTCCACTGTGGTTGACAATGCCTTTCTTCTTCCCCCATATACATCTCAGACTCAAGACTCTCTAAGATGTATGTTTTCACAGTATTTCTAGAAGATTAGGAGATCAAAACTTTTATCTTAAATACTTACCTTATGAAATTTATTCCCATGGAGTTTTGTTCCCTTGCACCTAACCATTAAGTCCTGCTCTTCACTGTGTCTGTGTAGGTATGGAAGGGAAAGCTGTTTTACCTAAGACTTTTACCCACCTTCTCAGCTAATGAAGGTAGAGAATGTCCTTGATGGCAAATTTCAGGTCTCTTGTCTTTTCTAAGGACCTAAACTTTCACTTTCTATCTACCAACATTAAAGATATGCCCAAACTTGAGAAAGATTTCTCAAGAACTAAGGAATCTGAAGCAACAAAGGCAAATCCTGTGTCAAAAAAGCACACAAGCAGTGAGTACCAACTGGATTTAAGCCTTATTCCTATAAATACTTCTGCAAACATTTTAATTCTGCTCATCCACTTAAAATTATTCACACATGTAAGATCAGGACCTTACACTATAAACACTCAGAGAAAATAAACAGATACTGGGATTTTTTGTTTGGCTGGTTTTTTAATTACAAACCAAAGATTCAGGGTGGAAAGGAATGATAGAAATAAAAAAAAAAAACATACTTTCTTTATTAAAGGAAATTATTTGAACATCAGGAAATTAACAGATAGTGAACCAAAGCAGTTCTCAACTGCCACATAATCTCCTATTATTTACTCAATTCAAGGCATTCATTAATTTTCAACTTTGACTCCTAAAATTGTGAAAAAATGCCTCATTAGACATTATTTTGCTAACATTTTCCATTTTTCTGTGAAAAAACATGTTTTCCAACTCACTAGAACACAAACATGCACTGAAATACCATTCATTAGAAGGCAAATCAAATAACAAGACACAATGCCAGTAGCTGCCTTTTATAGACAATAGAGATTGCACATTGAAGCTCTAAAAGAAACGTATAGCCCTGCATCACTACGACATTGATTATAAAATGGTTGCCTTCTATAACTCCTGTTAAGCTTTCTTAACTGAAACAGGACACCTTACAAGTCAGTGGCAAGAACATACTGCTGAATTGAAGCTTCTATATTCAGTATATTAGTCAATTGAATTTTAATAAAAAAATAATAGTTAAAACGATGAGAAAACTTCCAGTACTCTGACCTTTTATTTCTTATACCTCTAAAAAAATCTTTAGTACACATTTAGTAGACATTATAGAAAGTCAATGCTACTTTTTCCTCAGCATATTTTCATTTTAGAGTAAGTAATGATATAAAGGGGATGCTGTGGATGTCAGATTGGGAGATTTACAGTGATTACAAGCAGAGTAAGTCTGTATTGTATCTTCTAACAGTTCATTTTCTCTATTAAGGGACATAGCTAATGCTTTCCTTAAGACATTGCAAAGTGTGGGTTAGGAGAAGCAGGCATCAGGTTCCTCTCTTTGAAGATGGGGAAACTGTAGAAGAAAGAGGTAAAAGCTACACCTGTACAGATAAACTAAATAGGGCTCCAACACAATCGTAAAACTCAATCTTCTATGACAAAGGACAGGCTGGTTTCAAGGCTATCTCACTCACAGTTCAGGAGTCAGTGCAGGCTTTGATCCATTGGTCAGGAGACCTTGCATGTTTTGACAGTTAAAAGAATCAAATAGTAAAGATATGGTTTATTCTATTTGGCTTCCTTGGCAGAAAATGATCCTGGAAAGTTTTATTTTACTACTGAGCAGATAGCCCAATATAACATTCTCAATATCATCGCTAGACAACCAGACGACCAGTACCAAGGCAAGGAAGGACAGCCAAACAAAGGTCTTCTGAATATTAGGTATTAGGTGAAGAACACTACCACACATTTTAAACTATTTTTTAACCTAAATGTTGTCTTTGTGGTATTTAAAAGACACTAATTTCATCTATGGAAAAGGACTTTTTGATTTTTCTGAAAGCCTCAGCATACCCAGAATAAGTAAAGAAAGACCCAAAGAAAATGAACCGAGTCCAAATAGCTTAAAACCAGAATGTTTATTAGAATGATTTGGTCAAAATGTGTCAAAGGGATTTGGATCAAGCAGATTCAATCACAGCTAAGCTTTGGCAGAATTTTGTCCGATGTTTGTATATATCACATAAATGGGCTTTAAGATCTAGATTTGGGTCTAGAGATGGACTGCTTTAAATATGAAGTGAGGGCAGAATATAGAAATAGGACTGTTTCTTTGCTTTTTTTAAAAAATATGTATAGAGATATTCAATTACACTGAGGCAATTACAGCAGGTAAAGACTGCTTTTTTTAGAGTAACAAATTGTACTGTGGAAATTTTTGCTGTGTTAAAATATTTCAGTCATTTTCCTGATAAATGAATAATATTTACGGTACTATTGGAACTGAGGCATGCCTGTTAATTTTGTTGTTCATAAATACAAAGTCTATTAAAAAAAGGGACTTGGGACATTTTCTTTTCTCCTTTGGATTCTTAATTACAAGTGCTTATGAAATATAATATTCTTATGGTGATGTTATTCTTTCAGAGCTCAAGATACTACAATTTTCTGTCATAGTGAGAGATACAATATTTATTGTTTGTATTCATAGAGTTAACAGTGTCTGACTCTGTCATATATATTTTTCTAAGCTTCTCAGGTCTTGAGTCACCAGAATCACCCAGGGAGAGATTTATAGTAAATCAGAGCAGACACTTTCTGTTCTTGCTCTTCCCCTCTAACTGTCTTCTGCTAGTCTTATTTAAATGCGCTTCTGGAGGTAATTTTTGTGTGGGTATATTTAGTTCCCTTTATATTTTCAGCAATCTTGATAAAATAAAAGATCCCTCATGTACAATAAACTTGTATTTTCTGTACTCAGAAGCTAAGTGTAGCACTTAAAGCTACCCCAATTGCATTAGTTTGGAGGATATTATGTGTTACTTATTTACTTAAGCCCAAAGAGAATCTGAGCCACTCTTCTAAGGCCATAAATTAGAAATGCTCTTGGCCAAATAAATCAGGACTTACACCTTTACCTTCAGTGAAATGACTCCAGTTTCACACTAAAGAGAAAATGGCAAGATTTTGGCGCCCTAACTTAATGTTGTTCCTTACCTAAGTATATCACTGCTCTAGTTACAGCTTTAAGGACTTTTTAGGAGACATGAATGTGAGGCAGGAAAGTTCAAGATCAATTTACACTAGTGACATGTTTTCTTAGCCTATGTTTCGCTGAGCAGATGGGAAGAGCTTGGGGAGGGCATAAAGTTCAGTGATGTCTGGATAAAAGCATTAACTGCAAAATTGTTGTAGATCCTCAGCATGTCTTGTAGGTGGCCTTTTTCTTTCACATGTGATTTTTAAATGGAAGATTATAATCCTGAGAAATGTGGGTCTAATTTTTATTTGTATATGTAAAGAGTATATTATACAAATATGTATATACTTATTTGTATAAATGGTACAAAATAATGTACCTTTAGGAAAAACAGTACTTTTGAGTTATTTTCGTCCTAAATTTGTGAATTGATTAATAACTTCAGAAGCGGCTGTAGTTCCTCAGTGCCCTGGTTCTGGCCAGGACAAGGTTAATTTTTTGCAGTAGGCAAGAGGGGGCATGCCTAGGACACAGAGGTTATTCTGTAGAACCTCATGTCCTTGGCAGGGGTGGGTAAAGGGAACTCTATTCTGGGAAGAAGGGGTTCTAGTCTGGTTGAGTAAAGGTGGTGGAGGGAACTGTCTGGTACTCTCTATAATATGGATTTGTTTTTTTGGTGTGAATTAATTTCTTTTCCTGTACTCTCTGTCATTTGTACTGCTTCTGTTTGTTTCCTTATTTCTTTGCTGTTTCCTGTAAATTGTTCTTATCACAACCTGTGATCCAATTCCTTTGTGCCTCCAATTCCCCTCTCCATCCTACCACAGCAGGGAGGGAGAGGAAAGTGGGGAAGCAAGAGAGAGTGGTGTGGTTTTTTTTGAAAGTCTTTTGGAAAGTCTTGGTGGAGGCAGTGAACTGGGGGGTACCATTCCTAACCCACATCATTCAGGTGAGGGTCAGGGGGAGTTTGAACACTCAAAGTCAACTGTAACACCCTTAAAACCTCAACTCCGATGACCCCAGGTGTCATCCACAAGTCTCCTTGTGAACTTTTTGCCAGAGACTCCAGAAAGGACCATTATCCACTAGCTGAGGTGTAGAATATATTTTTCACATCTTATCCTGTCTTGACTAGCCCAAGGGCTACTGAATGAACAATCTCCTGTTTAATATTTCCAAAAGCTTGTTGTTGTTCAGGATGCCACTTGAAATCATTCTTCTTCCATGTCATTTGATAGAGACGGTTTACAATCTGACTGTAATCTGGAATATGCATTCCCAAAAAACCTACAGCACCTACAAAAGCATGTGTTTTCTTTTTGCTAATTTGGGGACATAGCTGCTAGTGGGGACACAGATGCTATTTTGTTGATCATGTCCATTGGAACCTGATGATGTCCATTTGCCATTTTGCTTCTAAAAACTGAATTTCCTGGGCAGGTCCCTTGACATTGCTTTATGCAAAACTGGCCTACAGGAGGATTTGGATTATCTTCTTCCCTTTCTAAGAAACTTCCTCTGCCGTGTTGCCCCACATGATGACATCATCAATATATTGCAAGTGTTAAGGAGCCTCTCCCTTTTCCAGTGCAATCTGGATCAGTCTGTGGCAAATAGTGGAGCTGTGATTCCACCCCTGGGGCAGTTGATTCCAGGTGTACTGGATGCCCCTCTAGGCGAACATGAACTGTGGCCCGCATTCTGCTGCTGAAGGAATGGAGAAAAATGCATTGGCAATGACATTTTTCTGCCTTGGACTTCAGTTCATTCTGAAGTTCCAGCATGTCTGGCACAGCAGCACTCAGTGACAGTGTGACATTTTTCAAGCCACAGTAGTCCACTGTCAGTCTCCATTCTCCATTGGACTTATGCACTGGACATAGAGGACTATCAAAGGGTGAATGAGTATTCCTGACCACTCCCTGGCTCTCCCGTTCGTGAATCATCTCATGGGTGGGTGTCATGGAGACCCAGTTGGTGCAGTATTGCTGACAATGTACTTGTGGTAGTGATGGGTACCTGTTGTTCTTCAACCCTCAGAAGTCCCGCAGCAGAAGGGTTCTCTGAGAGAACAGGCAAGGCATTTTATTTAGCTCTTTAACTTCCTCTGTCTCCACAGAAGCTATCCCAAAAATGCCCTTTTTTGTCCTAGCAATACCCTTTCCTGAGATAGTCTACACCAGGGATGCATGGGGCCTCCAGGCCTGTCACAATAGGGTGATTTCGCCATTCTTTCCCAGTCAGGTTCACTTGAGCTTCCAGGACAGTCAGTTGTTGGGATCCCCCTGTTACCAGCTTCTACCTTACAGTCAAGTAAGTGTGGCCAAGGGAGCAGTGGGGTGGTGCCAGTTCTGAGCTGGAGGCAGGGTTTGGGTAATGCTGGTTTCAAGCAGAGTGGTTGGGTGTCATGGCTGTGGTCAGGTTGGGCTCTGTGGTGAATTTCTTTCTTTTGTACACTTTCGTTATTGGTACTGTAGCTGTCACTACTGCTCATTTTCTTATGTAGCAGTGATAGCAGGCAAAAGACGTTAAAATTTTTTAAGATAAATTCACAGAGAACATCTGCCCAGTTGCAGTGTTCAAGTATGACAGCTGAGTGTCTTGCATGCCATTCTGTTGGGCTGAAACAACAGCTTTCACCCCTGGACTTAAAACCACTTTGCAAATACCACTGTGTTCATTTAGTTAAGGTTCACAATATGCGATGCATGTTTGAGGGGAGAGAACAAAGGAATCTGTTGGGTGGAGACTAAAGAAGTCATGAAGGCAGAGATATGTGGAGAATGAGAGGGGTTGATAGACACAGAGGTGTTTGAATGTCTAGTCAAAGTGAAATATTCCTTTTCTGAACTCTTTTGCCTCTTCAATACAACTTCACCTTTGGGATGTGGAAGAAAGATGAGGAAGAAAAAAAAAATACTGTTAATATTATATATATCAGATAATGGTTTACAGAGAGTACCCTCTCAAATTTACTGGGTAATAGTATTAAATTATTAGAACTCAGAGCACAGCCTTTCTATTCGAACATTACCTGCTTGGCAGCAAAAACATCAGGCCAAAAACTGGTGAATGTTCAAGATGAAGAAGAATATAGAAGAGAGGGAAGAGACGAATGAGGCACAGATGGGGAAGGGGCATGCAGCTGCCTGGCCCAGCAGTAGGGGAAAACAGAAGATAACACTTTGCAAAAAGCCTGACACAAATTTGTTTTGTCAGATGTGCCTCTGTAGCAGGAATCAATGGAATTGAAGCGCTTCATCTTTCTTTTTCTTGATGCACTAAGCCTCTCTCCCTTTTCGCACACTATTTTCTAGGGGTACCCCAAAGGTGAGCCCTTTGTTTCAGTGGAGCTCCACAGACCCCAGGATCCTACTGCTCATAAACTGCTTTATTAATCCAGAACATACTGCTGGCTTGAGTGCATATACACTAGTCTTGCTGAAAACCTTTATTTTAAAGAAAGAAGAAAGGAAAAGAACAACAAATTAATCAAACCCCAGTGATTATATTCCAGCTGCTGAGCTCCTAGTAAAACTCCCAGCACATGTGTTCGCGTTTTCCCATTTATTTCAGGATTTACAGTGAAGAGGGGACATAACCTGAGTGAATGTGGATGAAACTCCATTTTTTCTAATGAGTTACATATGTTTGCATGAATGCTTGAACTGCCCTATGCCATGATGTGATTAGGTTGATGGGAAGTAAATAGGCATATAGATATATCTCTTGCTAGTAGCAAGGAGATTTCTCTCTTCACAGTACTGTTTAATACTGTGAAATATTAAAAGGAAGGGAAATACAAAGCACACACATCTGACCTGTACCCAATGCTGCTCTTTATTAGTAATCAGAACATGACTTAAATTACTTTGAGGCTCTTCACGCTAATGACAGAAGCAATACAGACGCACACTGACATGAATTGGTCCCAAGGTGTTTCCTGAACTTAGTGAACTTGTCCAAAGGAAGAGCAGCAGAAGGTATTCAACCTGTGTTCCCAGCTCATCTGTTTTCAGCTGATGTCTGAGAGACTTGGGAAGATTCTCCTCGGTTGTCTCTAAGGACAAGGAATAAAGAGAATAGAAAAGAATCTTTTACTCAGCGTTTAGCAGCAGTTCCTAGAGTAGCAAGCAGTAAGATATATTCTCCTTTGAACAGATTTCCAATAAATCTGGAAAGGCACAGGAGGTAGAAGAGATCAATGAACCATGCTGAGTTACAGAATGACCTTACAGCCCACAGGAAGAAGATCTCATTGGTGTTTATTTTTAGATGACAACTGTGTTGGACTGACTTTTCTTTCTTGGCAAATGCACTAAGAACAGAAGTGGTATAAATAACACCTATGGTGATTTTGACTATAGCAGAAAGGAATCCAGTGAGGCCTCCAGCCTCCTGTTAATATATACATCAAACCCCAGTTAACATCATTGCAAATTTTAACCATGTGCAGTGGTTAAAGAATCAATCTTATGTTGACTAAATGGCACCACTGGCTATTTTGCATTAGGTTAGCAGCAAAAGCTTGCCTCATGAACAAGCTCATGTCTCAAGGTTTTTGGAGAGAGCTGCAAAAATAAAACATCAGGTGCAGCAGCATTTGGCAGTGACACAGGTTTTCACTGAGCCTGTAGAAAGACAATGGAAAGCAAGGGTAGTTTCAGAATAAATGGTTAAATAAATGGAAAGGAATAAAAGAACAGATACAGAGTAAATTCTGCAGCCACATTTTAACATTATGTGTTTCTGTATTTATTTAGGTAATTAATTTTTGATGAAAAATTAAGAATGACAATATTTACTCTCTCGGAGCACAGGCTGCATTTTGTTTTGTGTGAGTGCTGTGAAAAGTCCACCTTAATTTCACCTTACTGTGAAAAGTCCACCTTAATTTTGACTAAACAAGGAGCAACATCTTGACAGTATACTTTCCATGATGTCTGTTTTTATTAATTTCTTTTTTAAAAATCCTCAGCTCTAGAGTTTCTCTTTTTTATTATAATTACTTGGAATCTTAGTTTTCATTAGGTAGTAATGAAGTACCAAGTGCTTATACTTGCAGATTTCATGTTGAAAATGTGTCCTGATCTTACCTCTTCATTTCAGAGAAAAAAAAACAGGTGATGAAAAATTTATCTTACACTCTTATTTATTTTTATTATTATTGTTTATAATTTAACTATAATGTTTTTACTGTTATTTAGTTAGATCACAATGTATGCCTCTTTCTCTGATAGGAATTATTAATGTTTTCAGTAGCAGTACTGTATTTTTCCCTGTTTATATATTCCCCGTTATAACAGGCACCATAAAATCAGAGTGTATTGGCTGTACACTGAGTGTTGTTGTGATGGAGGTGAAGAAAGGAGGAATAGCTGCCTAGATGAATACAGATATCTTTTACAGAGTAAGCACGGACATTAACACTGCCCTCCTTAAGGAGAGTGAGGAGGGCTCAGGCACAGCAGGAACAGCTGCTGTCAACATGGCTGCTGACCTGGAACGCTGCTTCTTGAGAGGGGGAAATGCTGCAGCTTTCTGCATTTTCGCTATGATATATTTGAATTTAGGCACTGATTTTCAAAGACTAACATATTTGACCCCCAATGCATTTCCAAACCTTTGTTGGTTGAAGTGAGCATCCATGGAAGCCCTGGGGGTGTTACCGTGCAGAATTTTTTTTCAGGTTTCCCATTTGGGTGGCTTATCCCACAAGGCAACAATTAACTTTGAAAAGAGATAAGGGGAACTTCCTCTCCTCATTTTGGAAATTAGTCCGAGAAACAGAAGAGGCATAGTCCTTAAAGTGCTAAACAGTTCTTTAAGAACTTTGAGAAAAGGGTGTAGGAAGTGAGAGAGGAAAATCATGTATTTCACTCTCTCTATACATATATTTTTTTGCTAAAATACTAGTAACATATGAGAGTCATTCTGTGAAGATATAAAATTATGATCCAATTAAAACCAGATGACAGGAAAAAAGAGTCATTTTGAGTCTAGACTTAAGCTTAATGACTCAAATTCATATAAACTCAAAATCAAATATGCTGACATAGGGCATTTTTCCACTAATTCAAGAGTAAACAATCTGTTTGTGCTTGAAAGGAGAGCTCAATGTGTTATATGTTACATACTTTTATCTGCTTTTTATTAAAATACAGAATGAGAAATAAATGAAAAAATCTTCTAAAGAAAAAGAGTGTGAAAAAATTGAGCATGTGTTCTCTGTAAAGGGCAATATAAATCTCATATTAAATTGTTATATAATTATTAAGCAAAAAAGACAAAATATTCTGTTTATGCTCTTGGTACAAGCTGAATGGGATTTAAAAATAATTTATTTTATAAGTTCATTCATACTCTTACAAGAAACTATCATGCTCTGCTAAGTTTTGTAGGTTCTTAACAAATATTTATACATAAATTCAAATGCTATAAGCCCTGCTTTGTTCAATGGAACTTTTCAGAAAGTTTCATTTTGCAAAGCTTTGTTCATATAGAAAAGGGGAAGTCCCACTACAAGGTGTAGAACTTTATTTAAAAGTTTCATGGACGTGAGCAGGAAAGACGCATCGGGCTGTGTGTAACTGTTATATAAGGTGAAATAGCTTTTCTGCTTTGTTCCGGAAGCCAACAGATATATTGCAGTTTGTGTCCATACAAACAACATGTACTGGTTTGGCACGGCCTGGTTTTGGGCAGCAGGGGGGCCGCAAAGGTGGCTCCCATGAGAAGCTGCTGGAAGCTTCCCACCGTGTCCGGCAGAGCCAATGGCTCTGAAGATGGACATGCTGCTGGCCAGAACTGGGCCAATGAGAGAGGCTGGTGATGCCTCTGTGATGACAGATGATGTGATATTTAAGAATAAAATCAAAACGAAGTCACGGGATTTTTGCTGCTAATCAGAGAAGAGGAGGAGGTGAGAATATGTGAGAGGAAAACAACACGGCAATCACCAAGTGGAGAAGGAGGGGGAGGAGGTGACCCAGGCACCGGAGCCAAGATTCCTCTGCAGGCCACGGTGAAGACCATGGGGAAGCAGCTGTGCCCCTGCAGCCCGTGGGCCCACGGGGAATGCAGAGATCCACCCGCAGCCCATGGGGGAGGTGCCCACGCCAGAGCAGGTGGATGCCTGGAGGAGGCTGTGATCCAGTGGGACACCTGGTGGAGAGAGAGGGCCCTTGCTTCCAGGCTGGAGCAGCCTGTCCTTGGAGGACTGCCCCCCGTGGGAAGAGACCCACGCCGCAGCAGTTTTGGGAGGGCTGTGTGCCCGTGGGAGGGGCTCACGCTGCAGCAGGTGCGGTTTGGCTGCTGCTCGTGAGAGTGGACCCACGCCGGGAAGTTCACGAGAACTGTCTCCCGTGGGAGGGACCCCAAGGCCTCACAGGGAAGGACTCTTCTCCCAGAGCAGCGGAAGAAAATCCTGGTGATGGACTGACCAAACCCCCCTGCCCTGCCTCCCTGTGTTGTCGGTGGGAAGGCAGGAGGCCTTGGGGGGTTGAAGGTGTTTTAAGGGCTTCTTTTACTTCTCATTACCCTCCTCTGATTCTGTTAATACTAAGTTTTACTTAGCAACCAAGGTTGAGCCTGTTTTGCCCTTGAAATATTTCTCCTGCTCTCCTTATCTCACCCATGAAGCCTCCATTAAGCCTTTTCTCTCTTTCCCCTCCTTTTGTCCAGCTTTGGTACGGGAGGGTGAGCGAGCGACTCTAGTGGGTGCCTGGCATTGGGCCAGTGTCAAACCATGACACTCCCCTTCAGCCAAAACATCCAACCAGACTATTTGGAATAGCTTCCAACACATTACCCCTTAAAGCATTCCCAGACATGCTACCTATCATGGTAATTTACTAGTTTTGCTAGTTCTCCTGGACTAAACATATAAAAAACCAGCCTAACAGGTTAGCAATAAGAATGATTACATATCAGTGTACTACTCTTTTTAAAATTTTCTGAAGATGTAATTGTAAATATGAGAAAACTAAGACAAATTATTTAGCAGGTAGAAGCACAACCACAGGAATCCACAATATGCAGAAGGTGATGGTTTCAATACCTTATGTTGAGCGGTAGCTTGTATAAATTCCACTAAGTGAAAGCACAGCAAATATAACTACAAGTCAGCAACACAGCAACCAAACCCAGCCAATGACTGCAGGCAATTATAGCAACAGAATGATGAGGGATAATCATAAGTTATATGGCAGTGGAGGGATGGATGGATGGATGGATGGATGGATGAATATACATGTCTGTCTGTCTATCTATCTATCTATCTATCTTTGTAGCAAGCCCAAAACATAGCTAATGAAATTATATAAAAGGCAGAGAATATTTGTGATAAAATCCCTAGCACACAGTCATTAGCAGCATACATTCTGGTTATGAGGCACTCTTCTTCTCAGATCTCCAAGTTGTCATATCTAACAAAGGTCTGCACGATGCCTGCTGTTGGCACTTAGGAGTCACACTCAAAGCGTGGGGAGATCCAAGCATATCCTGGCCAATATTTCAAGCTAATTTGGAGAAAATACTCACCTTTTTCAGCCCCTGGTATCTGCAATGCTGACTCTCTTCTGCTGAACTCACATTGATGAATTTCTGAGTTTCTTTTATCTCCTTTTAATGCCATGACCCACTGGCGACATACATTCTCCGCTGTCCAGACTGTCCTTCTGCTGTTTTGCTGAATCCATTCCAGTCCAAATACAAGAAACTGGGAAGCCAGTTCTTTGAAACAGGCTGAGAGAAAGCTCCTCTTTTCTTTCATTTACAGCTGTCTTAACCACAAAGTTATTGCATTATTTTTGCTATGTTCTATTCATTATGCTGGCTCAGCAGCTTGTTAGTTCAGCAATTCTGTTATAGTCTACAGATATTTTAAGGCCCACCAGTTATGCTTACTCAGCAACTGTGTTAGCCTCTGTCCTATCTCAAGCAATGTCAGATGCAGTTTTGCAGGGTTTAGCAAGAATTGTACCGTTCAGTGCTTCAACCCCATGCACACAGAGAGATAAGTGATATATTGTGTCCCATCTTTGCTCAGCAGTTGCCTCCCCAGCAAAAAACAAGATGTGCTAAAGTTCACTGGCCTATATTATTGTAGTGGTTGCAGATCCCTTCCTCTGTCAAAAAAATCAGGATCCCCTTTGGCATATTGGATTTTCTCTTGCAGCTACTCAGCCTTATTATTTTGGTTTCAGGTCTGTTCACATGTTGATTAAGAAAACAATTCTTAATCAGCATCTTTCTGTGTCTCCAGAACTCCTTGTCAGCAAACATATTTCAGGTGGGACTGGAGGAAAGTCAGTATGGTCTTTTCCCTGCCCCTGCAGGAGGTTAGCCTTTGCTGCTCTGAGGCACAATATCCACTTGACAACCTTATTTCAAAGCCACGTACAAGTACCTTTGCCACTTCTGAGGCAGATGAGAATGATTGATTTCTGCACTGAGAAATCTTCGTAACTCCAAGTGAAGATAATGGGAAGGTACGTTACTTACCAGCAATCACAGTGTTACCCAGGGCTCCACGCAATGACCAAATATGTTGCCGTATGGCCAGCACCCAGGAAATCCTTCCCTATCCTGAAGGATTTATTTACTGTTTGATCAAAGGCCGGAGTAGGGCAAAGAGCAGATGGTGGCTTCGGAGGCTGCAGAGTGACAGCACCAGGATTAGCCCCAGTGTGAACCAGCAGAGTGACAAGCCAAGGGAAGGAGGATTTGGTTGAAAAAAGCATTTCCACAGGTGATCTGCTGTAAAAATAGCATATGGTTAAGGAGATTGCAGGCTGCTGTATGGATTTAACATGGTCTGTGCTCCTTGGCACCAAATGTAGAACAAAAGAATTACCAAAAAAGCAGCACTGAGAGAAAGAACATTCTTTGTGTGTTCCCAAAGGAACCAAAAAATAAAATAAAAATAAGAAATGTAAATAACTGAAGAGATTCCTAATCCTGGGAAGCTGTGATTCACTCACATTATTTAAACCCGGTACAAGTGCCTGAGAAACTTCAAATATTGAAGATGTCTTCAAATATTAATAAATAAAATACCATATTTTTTCTACACTAGAGGAATGATGTGACACCTGAGATGGTTAAATTGTCCCCCCCCACACACATATATTTGAATACCAGATGTAAATTTTTTGTGTACCTGAAGCAGCTTCTCAGGTCTGCATGTGCAGATGGAAGTAATAATTTTGTGTTTTAATTAAATATAGAATGTTCACCCACTCTTTGCACATTAATGTTAATGACAAGAGCGTGACATAAGTGTATATTTATTTTTTTAATAAATGCAGTTCATGGACTTGAAGGCTGTGTTGACATCATAGACTATTTTCCTCCCAAGTTTTATTAGTGTTTTTCCAACCTGTTTCATATGTCTCTAAAAGGAGGCCACTGCCACTCCAGAGCACACTTTCTGCTGGTGGTTACAATCAAGTGTATAGATGGCAGAAGACTGAAGTAAGCAAAGAGAAGAATATTTTCCCTGCAAAACCTAATAGTTGCTGAAGTTAATTGAATTAAAATGAAAGTCCTGGAAATCTTTATGCTGTACAGAAGTTTCTACTGAGATGGGTTTGCTCTTGGTCTGTTTTTTTTTCTTACATACTAACTCTGTGATGTACAGTCTTCTTCGCACGTATAAATTAGTTGGTTGCTCAATGTCACTGAACAAGATTCTAAACCAGGATTATGAAGCCTTTATAATGACATTTGGAGCTTAAGTATTCCTCTAATTTATCCATTTCCCAACAATAAAATATTTTTTAGATAGAGAAGTAATTTAAGCTCAATATCTTTTAAAATATTTTTATCTAAATGTAAGAACATTTTAAACAACCTTTTTTCTGGGAAAACAGTGAATTGAGCAATATTCAAATGTTTAGTGAATTTGTCATGTTGCCCTACAGCTGGTTTAAACAATAAATGGAAAAACAGAACCAGCATACTTTTTGAATAAGGTGTAGTGGTAAAAAAAAAAGAATTCTGGAGTCTTGAAAAGGGTAACAATCAGAAAATAAAACAAAAGCAAGGCAAACCTATGGTTGTCTGGTGAGTTTGTTTCGACTTTATGAGTGCAGAGGCTTAAAGCTTAACTGTAGTTTCAAGAGGAAAACATCAGTGGAAAGTAAGACATCGGGATGAAGAATGTTTGATGAAAGAAAAAAGAGGCAGTAGAGGAAGATGGGGGTCAGCGGAGGAGAGAGGGGTGTAGCTGAGGGGTGTACATGAGGGATCAGAAGTATGAACACACATTTTATGAGCAACAGAGCCAAATGCAGGATACAGACTGAATTGCAGAAAAGTGGAAGTGAGAAAATAAGCAGTCTCAATATTAGTATTAACAGGAACCACAGACCACAACTCTACTGGAAACAACTACTATTATTGAGAAAAATAACAAATATTCTATTCCTGTCTATCTTCTCACAAGGATGCCATTTGGTGTAAGACATAGCTTTACTCGGTGGATATATACATACACTTTGGGAGTTTTAAATGTCTAAATCAGTCTGGGTAGAGTTGTGAGCTAATCAGTAGTTGTTAACAACAGTTATGACAATTTTTTTCTATGGGCTGACTTCATTGTCTTTCCTAGCATTGTGCCAGAGCTAATACTTGGTCCCTGATGCACAATGACCTAGATAGAATTGGAAAGGACAGCCTTGAAATGAAGGGCTTCCTCTCTTTTTTTTTTTTTTTTTTTTTTTCCTTGGGGGAATTTTTTTTCC
>VZRQ01005644.1:116791-174882 GCA_013397975.1 Machaerirhynchus nigripectus
TTTTTTTGCCTGGAGTGAATTATCATGCCCATTTTATAATATTGGTTTTTAATTTAAATGCATTAAGCATTCAATCTAAACTTTTCTGATCTCTGTTCCTTGTCCCATTCTGCTCCATTTTTTTCGCAGTAAGTATTTACTTCTGTTTTCATAAGTTTTTAAAAGCAAAAGACATGCAAGAAAATTAATGCAAAACTACACTTACTAATTCTTGTCCTGTACTTCTTACCCCAGAATACCTACAGTTGAAGAGTTATTATCTTATGAAACAGCACATTTCTCTGATTACAGCCTAATTAATTACTAACACCTACAAATAAAATGCATTAAGGCTGCCAAAAATGGCAACCTTCACCAAGGCACTATGGAGAAAAGCATTAAGGAAAGCTATGTGAGTTAACTTAGTGGATTTATAAATTTTAAAATTTCAATCACTGATGTGCAATATTCTGCTGAAAATTTTAGCATTCACAAATAAAATAATTGGTGCTACTACTTCCGTTATTTGAAAAACAATCCTCATTATGAGAAAAGTCATATTTTTCCAATAAATTTCCTTATCTTTAATGAAGCTGAAAATATTTCTCCCCTATGTTCTGCTTGTACAGCTGAAGAAAAGAATTTAAGTGACTCTCTCTGACTTAATGTGTTGTTGTCATGTAATATTCTTCATGAGACACAGAGCAAAATACTGCAGCAGATGTCTGTACTAGTCATGCACAGTAACTTCCAAAACTTCCATAGAGCAAATTATTCCATTTTATATTTCAGTAGATATAAGTACTGAAATAAAAAATGTTTAAAATTCAAAGTTTGCTTTAGGTTTTTACTCTTGATGTCTTAGTATCTTAAAGTCCAAGTCCAAAGTATATATGGATAAGTGTGACAAGTTGCAACTAGCTCAAAAATGGTTCATTATTCTTAGCCTAATTTAGTGCTTTATCGCTTTCTGAGGAAAACCTGCTGTATTGTAAAGACAGAGGTTATATGGAAAAAAACCTTTAAAAATTATACCAGATCACGTAAGCCCAGTGACATGCACAACAAAGAATGCTTTGTGTTGTCATTTTGTGCTCAGGCTGGATCTGTAACCACTACTGAATTTAGAGTGTCTCTTATCAGTACTACTTCATACTATGCTTTCTAAGGAATATGCAGAGCACATTGTATCTACTGAGTTTTTTTTCTTTTCTCCTAATCTTTAATTGAAATCTTTTTTATTATCAGTATTCATTATAAAGTTGCTTCAGGAAAGATTTCTTCCCCCTTCCCCTATAAATACCTATTAATAGAGTAGTTAGTGTACTTGTAGATGATAAAACAAAATGAAGCATTGATTCCTTGCACGGAATTCTGCAGGGAGAGCCTTATTGCATGAAAGTGAATGAATAGGAAAAAAGATCTTAATTTCCAAAGGGCAAGAATAATTTCCACATTTTCCTCTGCAAAGAAAAGTCACCATTTTAACACTAAATCATAAAAATACAAAGGTGAAAAATAATTCAAGAGAAAACATCCTTCATAAAAAAGCATTACCTGTCAGAATTTGTAAAACTGGATGTACCTTCCCAAAAAATAAGTACTCTTCCACATACAAATCCTATAGGATTTAAGCTGTGAAATAAAACCAAACCAAAACCAGGCTAACAAATCAGTCAGGCAAATGATGAACAGGGCATAAATTGTTCCCATTGCCACTGAGCATTAAATGTAGCCAGATATGGAATTTACTGAGAAAAAACATACTGGGCAGGGGGGAAGGGGGGTGTCTCTGTGTGTGTGATCAAAATATCTGATATATTCTGTTTGCCAGGGTAAGATACAAGGAAAGGAAAAAGCATCTCCTAGTTGTTTCAAACATTATTACTTTAAAATGCATCTTAGCTAAGTAGAGGTCAGTGGACTTTTCAAAGTTCAGGTTTCAGTGAAACTTATTGTCCAAATCTCATTGAGGTAAATATTTTCACCAAGTATAATTTGTGGCAGTGAAATATATTGCAGATAGGAGGTATTAACTTAGAACAGCTCACCCAGGCTAAAAACCATGCCAGTAAATGAGATAGTAAAGGGGTAACACCTGAAGTTTGTGTAGGTCTTGCCACTCATTATGACCGGAGTTAGACTGGTTAGATTGGGCCACGGGTCAATTCAGTACATCCTATATTACAGTAATCAGAGAGAAGAGAAAAAATACGTTCTGCAGATTTCCTAAGTACAGAATAATAGGATTTTGCAGTATGCCACAGACAGGACCAGAGGAGAATACCAGGTCAAGAAATTAAATTAAGCATTACCTGGGGTGGAGCAATGGGAATTGCAGCCGTGTCCCCTGAACCAGAAAGTACTCAAACCTAGTCAGCTCAGCCTGCATCTCCTATGATTAATACAAATAGATGAAAATAGCAGAATGATTCTCAGAGACTTGAGCACTGTTATTTAAAAGTGTTTTAAAGTAACTGGAAAAATTTGAAATCTTCATGTATCTTTATGTCCCAAGTTCTACGATGTCTGTCCATCAACTTTTCTTTAATATAGGCTGTTACCTCTTGTGCTTTCTTTGTGTGTCTGTTGATAGCATCATGTTTTTCTTTTCCTTAAAATGCTTTTTTGCAATCTTCAAAGGCATGAGGTAGAATAGACTAGTTCAAAGGTCTGTAAATATTTTCAACCTGACACATACCTGCATGTTCTGAAAGAGGGAAATAGTCTGAATGCTATTTTGAAGGTCTACTTTGGCTTTAAAAAAGCTACAAAAGATTCATATGTTAGATATTTAATTTGTACTTCTTTAATATGTGAATAATGCTAACCCCAAAGCTTGCATCTTCTTTGTTGCTGTAACTTCTAAAAAAACCCCACAGCTTCTCTATATTTTTTAAGAACCTGGTTCTCTTTTTTCATTTGAATATATGGTATTCTGTTAGAAAGTAGTGTGATTTTATTGGGCTGTCCTTTGGAAATTAACTAGACAGAGATTTTTTTCATTTATTCTGACTGCCTAGTTAGATATTAAGAATTTTAAGGACTTAAGATCTTCACACAAAATACAGAACAACACTGTCTACGCATCTCCTATAGATAAAACAGATTCTAGTAGTTCTAATGTGGAGATGTACTGATGAGTGAGAAGGTCAGTCATTTTTATGTATATACTTTTATTATGAGTCATAGTACTCATAATAGCATGTAGTCTTGATTTAGTATAAATATAAAAAACACTTTACAGAGGCAGTCAGGATCACTGACAGATGCGGCAGTAGAGAGAGGAAGTGACTTGTTTAAGGACATTCAACACTGTCGTGTGGAGAAGCAACTCAAGAACTCCAGTTTAGTGCTTCAATTCAGGCAACTCTCCTGGACTTACTCACTGTTATATACTCATATGTATATTCACAGTTATTTCCTATTTTAGGTACAGTTCTTGATTTGTGCACATAACCCTTTTTATTTTTTTCCTAAGAGCACTGAACATTGAACAATCTTGCTGACTGGAGTGGCTGCTAAAGCAGCAGATTTTACACTAACTGCAACAGATTGAAAGTAGGTAATGGTGAAAACTGGAAACTGTAAAGTAAAAGAGGGAATAATTCATATAGGGGTAGATGAATTCCACATGCTTTTCATAGCCTATCAAACAGCTGCTATTCAAAATTGCACATATTGATTACTTGAAGCAGTATCCATACCAGCTCATTATCTGCTTCTGGACTGGAGTGTATATAGCATTTGTTCAACATTTTCAACCAATGAACAAATTTGTTAAACTGGCAGTGTTTGTATGTGATTTACAAACAATGAAAAAAGTGAAAATAGTGAAAAAACATTCATAGTAATAGAATTTCATCCTGCTACAAAACCCTTAGACATTTCTTATATTGAAAAACACTGATGAAAAATTGAATTGTCTTTTTTTCCCATTTTGCCTTTCTTCCCCCCCACCTTCTGAGCTGTTAAAAATACATAAGTCATAGAATACATTTTGGAGCCTGAAATTTGAATAAATAAAAGGCACAATAGACAGAAATGAACAGGCTGTGTTTGTAAGTTGCTGAGCATGTGGAACCACATTTATTAGTCTTTCTGTGAAGGACGTTTATTCATAAAGTGGTTAATATTAGGTTTTTTAAGATAGTTCATCTATTTATGCCGAATAATAATAATTTTGGGACTTAAATTTATTTCTCTTGTTACCATGTATTAAAGGGTTCCTAAAGTCTAGTTCTAAAAGGATTGTGCAAAAGCACATCAGGAAAAGGGAAAACATCAAGTTATAGGATTTTCCCAACTCTGCCATATTTTATGGATCTGCAGGGAGCAAAGTATGGCTATCAGGTTTTTGAAGCGTTATCACATAATCAAAAGTTATCCACGGACTACCTATATCCAGTTGTCCAAAAAAGTTATAGTTGGATATAAGCTTTTATATGCCTTAGTATTGAGAAAATATTGCTTTCCAGGAAAATTTAAAGAAACATACATGAAAATACCCTAGAGGTCATCTGATCCTACCCAAATCAGAATTAAATACAATTACATCATTCCTGAAAGCTACTTGCTTAACCATCTTCCTGACAACTTTCATTTGTTAGGAAGCATGCATCCTTTTTCCCCTTAACACTGAACCTGTATTTTCCATCTTCCAACTCAAAAGAAGAAAAATTTTTTCACAGGAAGGATGGTCAGGCATTAGAACAAGTTGCCCAGTGAAATGGTTGAGTCACCAACCCCTGGAAGTGTTTAAAAGACTGTAGATGTGGCACTTAGGGACATGATTTAGTGGTGGACTTTGCAACTTAACAGTTGGACTGAATGATCTTAAAGGTCTTTTCCAACTTAAATGATTCTATGATTCAAACCCTTTTCTCAACTTATTCACATTGGACATGGTAAGCAGCATACTCTTTTTCTACATCTCCATTTCAGGTATTTGAAGACTATTACAAAAGTTGCTTTACCTTCTCTTTTGCTAAGCTGCTTCATGTCTTCCATTTATTTTTTGTTTATTTTTCTCTTAGGTCAAATTTTCTGCCCTACTTGTTAGCCATAAGGAGGTGCACATTTTTTTTCCTGGAGTGACTTCCTATTATCAAGTAGAAAAAAAGTTTTTCCATACTCCTTCCAGATATAACTGTTATATATCCACCAAGGTGGAAGGTCAGGGTTTATTTCTTTTTTTTTTCAATGGTTTGATAGAGTTGACTCATGCTTGGTTGTGATCTCTAGTTGACATATTTTACCCCATTTTTTCCCAAATTGCTAAGCAAATAAATCAAAGTTGGGTGGGTTTCCTGAGTTTTGATGTTAGAGCTGGAGCTGTGGCTTTCTATCTGTACCAGAAAACTCTTAGCACATTTTTATCTGTATTTTCCAGTGCTTAAGAGAATGTTAAAAACATGCCAAATGTCATAAGGCAGTTGACATTCATTCTGAATATCTGAATGTCTTCCAACACACAACACAATACTTCAGCTTTACTGTTTAGTGTTTCATTTGTTGTACATTTATGTTGTCATTTTTTACAGTGTGCCCTGTAGAACAAGATTTCTCTTTTTATTACATCTGAATGTACTCAATATATTGCCTAAAACAGAAAGATACAGTAACTTCGGGGGCAGGTGGGTATTGTATGTACTATCAAAATACAGGGTAACAGGAACAGATTAATATATTTGAACTACCTATTCATTTAAAGATAAAAGGATTACCTTTATGGCACTATTTTTAAACTGCTTTATACCACAGGATTAAACAGAGAATAGTACATGAATTAATGAAGAGTATAAGCCTTTTTCCAAAATTGGTTAAAAAAATGTCATTGTTACATTAAAACATCTCTGAGCTGAGGGCATGTATTTTCTTTCAAGTAGTCTTTAGTACATTTCAAAGCTAAGTCTGCAGCTTTAGCCTTTCCTAATGCTCTGTTACCTTTCTACCAGCTCAAAAGGGATGCAACCACATCTGGTAGCCAATTACCAGTAGCATCCTAAATGAGACAGATGTCCTGGGTCCTAAATCCTACGATCATCTTTGAAATCAGGTCTTCAGTGACTTCAGGTACTTGGCACTGCTGCTTTCTTCCCAGCTGAAATAAAATTCCAATTTACTTTCCTCTTTAGATCTGCACGGGAAATGACTCTACATCAAATTGTTATGATCAGGGAAGATATTGCTTGCAGCAGTCTCTCACAGGTTTCAAAATGACTCAGAGGGATTGAACAGCTGTATGTATGTCACCAGTGAAGGAAAAGGGGAGAAACAAAAAAGAAGAAGAAATGAACAATTTGTAACTTTTGATGGAAGTAAATTTGCAAATAACAACAAAAGACAAATGGGAAATAAATGGAGTGCTTACTTCTGAGGTGGAGACAAAAGACATTTGAAATGTTACTGCAGATCATAGAAGTGCATCTTTATAAATAACTCTGTTCAAAGTTATATCCCTTCTTACAGGCTAACTCATTTGGCATTTCTTTTTAATAAAGATGTGAAAATGTTACTGAGAGTTTTAATGGAGCTAATATTCTCATGATTTTAATGAATTTCAGCACTATTCATACCAGTCTTCAGGAACTGAATTGCAGTCCATAGCAATCGCTTAAGAATTTTCAGTGAAATTCCCTCTTCACAAAAAAGGTAGTTCGGAAATATGAATGAGAGAAAATTTAGCAAGATGCTTATGTTTAACATGAAAACTTGCATGAAGTTTATATAAAGGAAGGATCTGTTTCCTCAAATGATGCATACACTCCATTTTCACATAATTTTTAAAGTTGCAAATTTTAATGATTTTTTTCTCATTTTGGCACTTGCAAAGTTTTATATATTTTGTGTCAAAGTGAGTTTAAACTAAAAATCTTTGATTCTTCATTGGAGATTTTTCAGAATCCTTCTCACTACCTTTTCCAAATGAAGCTGTCATTTACCATGAGGATTGCTACTTCAGTTGTTTATTAACAACTATAGTGTACTTGTGCATGAATTCCACTTATGCAAAAATAATATTAGAAAGCCTTATTTTTATTGACATTTTTTGAATGGCACATGGCATGCATGGCACTCCACTGTACTGTACAGATACTGTACTACTACTGTGTTGATAAAGCTCCTTGTTTACTAATTCACCCTCTTTTCCTGTATCACTGCATTATTTGAGTTTAAAAAATTATGCTACTGTGATAAACCAGCACTCAGTCTCCATTCTGTCAGAGCTCCCTTAATGTGATACTCCCACACAAGAACAGGCAATATGTCTCCTTTGCAGGCAATTATTCACATCGTTTCTGTGGTACAAAAGGTGTTCTCATGTCACAACACTGCTACAAAGCCATCTGCTCCTAAGGTACCCAGGAGTCACTACTGCAGCCTGTGAAGAGAGGCTTGTGCCCACCAGTGCTGTGCAATGGCAGACATGATCCTTGGGAAAATGCATGCTTCACTCTGCCATCTGAAATACTCCATTTGGTTAATAAAGCTGATATGATCTGTCAGAGGAAATCAGGAGAAACTTCAAGCCTTGTCCAAAATCATGCTACTCTCCCTGCAGGTGTTGCAGTGACTGATGCTTGTCAGACAGGACTTCTAAGACTGGGGCTCTAAGTATTAAAGTGTTTCTCCCAAGAGTAACTATAGCTCCTGAGTGCCTTGGGTTCCCTAACTTTTCTTTGAAAGAGAGATCTTCCAAGAGAAGGTCCGTGCACATCATTTTACCTAGACTTACCCACTGCTTCCAGGGATGACTGAGGAACGGTTGTCAGGTTCACACAAACCTGCCTTGAGTAGAGGATTGAATGATGGAAACAGTTATGAAAAATTAAACATAATCATAATACTAGATTATATTCAGCTTTAAATTCTTTCACAGATGTTTCAGAGTCCCTGTTGAAAATCACTGTTTGTATGTCCCATGCCTGCAAGCTAACTTCCTCAGGACAGAAAGAAGCTTTTAGCAGTGGTGGTGACCAGATTGTGCCCACAGGGCTATCCCAGTCTGGGACAGTTCTTTGTCCAGTTTTTTTCTTTCATATGATCTCTGAGCTGTGTGCACCAGCTTAGAGATATGACACACTCCAGAGAATTTTTGCCAGAGGCACTTTCTCAGTTCTAGGGGGCAAATTCATCTCCCTCTTCCCCTCTCTTTCTATTTCTCCTTATACACAGTTATGCCTCTAGTGTTTTTCCATATGTGTGGATTGTGAGCCTTTCTTCTTGTCCTCAAAAATGGAGATTTATGTTTAGCACTAATTCATTTACCTTAATATTTTATACTTCTTTCACGTTCTTATTTTCGTTCTGAAGCAGATGTTTCAGAAGTGCTTCCAATATTTCACAGGTTCCACCCTCACTACGGATGCACTCAGAGAGTTTGAGAGTGCTGAACAACTTTTTAGTTTCTGATAGATGCTACAGAAGATACTTGGAGGCAGAGCATATCATATACAGGCTGCTTAAAGCTTTGCTCCATCTCCTTCCCACTGCTTCTAACTCTTGTTCAAGAGCTTTGATTATCATACCATGGTACCACTTCCCTCACTTTAAAGGCCATTCATTGCTGCAGAGCTGTACTAGAAGAACTACATGCTGCACCTTTTTAAAAGACATATAGGAAATGTTGCTGACAGTCCTGTTTTCACTAGTGTCCCAAAAAGATCCTATGCCTGTTCCTCTGGCTTGGAGAAATATGACCAGGGCTGTTGGCATATCAGCTGCCATTACTTGAGTACACCAGTGACAGACAAAGCCATAATTTTAAATATATGGTATAAAGAAAAAGTTTCATATTATGGTACATGAGTAAACTGAAGGTTATGTATTACAATTTATGAGAGTGAATTTCATAAAATTTGTTTCCTTTTACATTTTTGCTGCATAGATCATTTCACTGAATAATTTCTCTTTGCATTTAATCTTTACTTTCTTTTTTACCCCTGTATTTATTCCTAAAACTAAAATTGATTTTGAACAATCCATCAGTGCACTAGGAGTTTTTCTGACATCATTTCCACTCTTTCCTTTCTATAGACAGCTAGCTTTTTGCAGATCTTTTCAGAGAAGCTTTGTCATTCTGATTTTTCCTCTTAGGGTATCAAGAGGTAATTACTCTTTAAAAATATAGGGGCATGCCAGCATTCAAAGACTGAAGTGCAGCATACTAAATAGGCACTGTCTTTCTGTATTTCAACTGTACATAAAATATGAGTACGTCAGTCTCCATATTGATTTCTTCTGTTACAAATTATGAACCATATATATTATTTTCCACTGAATATACCAACACCATAAGTACTGTTTTATTGGCTTATGTGTTCTTTATTTTTTATTTACATATTTTAACCTTTTTAGTCTTTAAAAATTAAAAGATAATATTAAAATCTACTAAATTTCCTTATCAGAACACTAAAATAGATATGTGAAAACCAAGAATTATAAATAATTAATTTAATAATTTTACAGAATTACTAGCAATACAACTTGTAGAAACTGGATTTCCTAGTTTTAAAATAAACACAAAACGTTAATTCAAGCATCCACAAATCACATTAGTTTAGAAAAAAAAAATCTTAGGAATTCCAAGTACCATTTCATTTCTAAGACATGAAATGTCTGACTTTATAAAGTAATTAAAACTTCTATTAGGAAAGGAAACTATTACTTTCAAGCAAGAAAAATCAGATTAAAATTTTACACATAATGTCATTTTGAAGAAAATACTAGCAATTTATTTATATACACTGTACTGCAAATTATCAAGAAATTTACATTTTTAGTATGTCTATCTACATTCTTATCTTGGCTAATGTGAGAAATATAGTATATCACTGTGGTAGATTTTGTTTACTATTACTGAGTAGTTAATCCTAAGAAAAATATAATTTACAGAAAATTAGGTTTTTTAAAAATAATACATGTATGCAGGAATTCAAACTGTTAGAATACATATAATTTTGTATTTTATTACTACACCCAGTTTGAAAAAGAAAAATGGAAACTATCATATTCATATAAGAGAAAAATTACAAGTGTTTGGCTTTTATGCTCAACCTAAGATATGAATTCGATATAAATTCTACATTTTCTCTGAAATGCATTAAATTTAATTCAGCATTTAAATTCATTTAAGCACTATTTTAATGCTATTGCAAAATCTAATGCCACATTGATTTAAAAATGCTGGATTTTTTATCATAACATGCTACATCCTTTGCACCAGATAATTTTTAATGTAGTTCAGTTTTTCAAAGGAGAAAAATAAAGACTACGTTTGTGCCTAAAGTGTTTTATAAAAGGTTTTCTTTTCAGCACACATTGTTGTAAAGGAAATTATTATCTTTTTCATACAATTTCTGCATAGTGACATATTTCTTGTTGAAAGCACAAGCATGAAAATTAATTTTCTACAATGTGCTAGCTTGGCTATAGGCCTAAAGGACTTTTCCTTGTCTTTCCAAGTATTTTGTATATAAAGTATCCCATTTTTCTTAGAAGTGTTGTAAGATCTTCAAGTTATTATTGCACTTATTTACAGATTCATGGCTTATAAAGTCAGAGGGGACCATTAAGCTTCTAGATTGACATCCTGTGTAAAAGCAGTATTCAGATTTACTCAGATACCTCTGATAAGAAGTCAATAACTAAGACCTGTCTACTTTGAAGGCATTCCAGCTTGGAAAGAACAAGGACAAGCATTTGATCCCATAGTTACAGTGTTAAATATATGGATGAATATAAAAAGGGAAGAAGGAAGAAGAACAGAGGCGAAAGGAAAATTTGGGATGTTAAAGCAAGTTTCACAATTTCCTGATTTCTGTTTATGACATCTCTGAACTATCAATAGTCGACATGACTGTTGTTGGTTCTCTAAAATGTAGAACAGTGTCAAGCAGGTCCTGGCCCAGAAACCCTGAGAATTTCAGACTCCTGAAATTGGTAGAACAGGCAATTTCCTTTTATGACAACCCCTATATGGACATTGTACACACATTAGAGGGTCTTGCCTTTCAAGAGCCAATGGAGAAGGGATGCTATGCCAAAGAACTGTGCCACCACTTGTGCCATTCCTTCCCTTTGTCTCATCAGTGCTCTAGTTTGATTTTAAATAGTTTAAACTAATTTTTTGGTTTGTTTATTTTAAGAGTTGTTTGACAATTTCCTCACTTTTACAACTATCAAATATTTTTTTAGCTTGCAGTATTCTAATAGTACTAAACCTTATAAATATGCACTGTTGTATCTACCAAACAAGAAGCAGATAATTCAATGATAAATATGTGGGAAAACAGCAGTGTCATGGCATGTCAACATTTCAATATCTGCTTGGTCTCATGATATCATGTCAGTCATTTAATTTTCATACAGCATGAGCAAGTTAAGACAAAGCAAAAGGACAGTATTGCAAGAGCAATATTGCAAGAGCAATACTCTCTTCCTTGTATCTCTTATTTTATTTCACATTTATTTCATTGTCATATGAAGGAAACAGCTTAATGAATCGTAGAATATTTTTTCTGGTTCTTCACTTCATCTAAGATTGTTTATAAATTTCTATTTCATATATATTATTCATCAAAGTGCTCTTTTATTTAAAGCTGCATTTGAGGGAACATACTAAAGCCAATAATAAATTCTTCAAAGTAGAAGTTTGGATCTGTTTTGCAAATAGCTATTTATAGAAGCTGTTTTATATCTACCTACTAGTTCATTCAGGCATTCAATTTCCAAGTTACTTATGCATTTTTCAATTAATTAAATGACAATCTTTCCCACTTAATCTGATTTCCTCTTCAAAATCTAAATATTACCTATATTTTTATCAATTACTTCTTCTAAAATGTATAATTTTGTATTGTTCACACATGGAAAAAAACTGGTGTATGAAGTAGATTTTATAGTCACCTAGAAGAGATGGATTCACAGCATTCATTGTTATATACCATTATTTGAAATAATAAAAATTACTTGAAGTATAATTAAAATCTTTCTCTGGAGGTTTATATTTACATGAGGTATTCGAATCTCTTATGAACTGGACTCCCAGTGTGTCAGGACTTCCACAAATTTTGCAAATGAAAAGTGAGAAAGGTATTGTGTGAATTGCGTGAATTCTGCAAGATTAAGTGATGGTCTAAGTGCAGACCAAATATTGTCCTTGCTTTAATCATAGAATTAAATAGCTGAGATGAATGGCCATATAATCCCTCAACATACAGACTGCATGTGGGATGAAAGAAAAGTTTGATTCCCTCAAGTTCATAACAATAGTTCTGTTTATAAGCATTACAAGGGGCAGAGATCAGCTTCCTAAGAATAAAAATTACACCATCAGCACTTGACTTACAGATATGGAAAAACACCAAGCTTATATCCAAGCCTACAAACAATTATTCACCAGCCTGATTTTACGCAGGTCACGCTGAAGCACCCAGCTCTTCATCACCTTTGGTCAGGAACCACTTGCTTCTGCTGCCCTAAGGACTATTTATTGCAGTGAATGTCCTCTGACCATGACAGCTTTCCTGCTTTATAACATCAAACTGTTTCTTATTGGTATTTAGAGGAGGTGACTTTCCTTTTTCATGCTAATCTTAAAAAAACAAAATCTGTCTTTCAGTGCAGGTTCCTGAGATTTGACAGGGTGTAGCAGATGCTAAGGACATCATGTGTTACTTACTGCCAGAGACTTATTTCTATGGATGCCTAGAAAGCATGGCTGTTCAGTCTAATACAGTCTCTTAGGACTAACAAAGTGACACTGGACTTGTTTTGAGCACATCTATTTCCAAACTGAGTCCTGCCACTTTGCAACTTATTTTCCAATCCCTGATTCACCAGGCTAATCTTGCAAAATCCTCAGTGATTTGCTGAAAAGCACTGAAAAAACCATACGGTTCTTTTGATTTTTTTTCCCCATTTCAAATGTAACAACTTGCAATAAGGACCTTGACCTTATACATTCCATTTTGCAATACAAAGCCATTACCAGGCCAAAGCAGCAGCTCGAATTAAATAGAAGCACCTGAAATAATTTCTTTCTCTGTGTTTCTGGCTCATGTGCACAAAGCCTTTAACACGGGAACAGTGTGTGTCATTTCAGCCAACTGCAGGTTTTGCTCCGATTAAGCTGTAAACCCTTGAAAGTAAGGATTTGTCATGGAAATGCTGACACAGCCTGAACTGAATCAGGGTGAATGGCATGGCATGGTTCTCTGTACCAAAACAGCACAGCCTCAATCAGCACCAATCTCTGTACAGATAGCCATGACAAAAGGAAAGCCGGGAGCCTGAATATTCACCCAAAGCACTTAAAAGGCCAGCATGAATCATGAGGGTCTTGCATGTTTTTTGTTTGTGTGCAGCTAGCAGTGTGGTGTGCTATTCATTCTAGGTTAAGCTTTCAGCGCTCTCTAATAAGTGGCCCTTGTACAAAAACGTGATCTGTGCTTTTCCAGATATTTGTATGTCAGGCAGCTACACAGCAGCAACTTCTGTAATCCCTTCTCCTGCAGTTAAAGCTACTAGAAAGGCTTAATAATATCCCAGAGGCAAAGATGAAACGGTATCTCCACAGCTACTGTTTGCTGTAGAGAGCTTTTGAAGTCAAGCTTAAGATGTCTTTATTTCCCTACCAGAAAGAAATTTTTTTGCCCTTCTTTTTCCAGTGCTGTCATGATTATGTCTTTTTGCTTGAAAAATATTCCAAGAAGCTGCAGTGTTCCCATAAAGCATTAGGGAATGAGAACAGCCTTTCATCAGGGGGCTCCTAGAATCTGTAAGTATAGTTTGTCACTACAGAAACCCACAGCCACCCTACCAGCAATCTCAATTTAAAACCCCACACTTATTTTCTTATCAGGTTTATAGCAGCCTCAACCTTCACTGGCAGCTTACTCCTGCCTGGCTCTTGGCTTTTAATTTCAGTTTCTAATTAAATATAAACTGATTTCATCATACACCTCCCATTTATAGTTCATTCTTCTTTGGTGTAAGAAAGTGAAATAGTATAAAGCTGTTAAATCTCTATATAATCTCATCAAATGATGGTACAGCTTGAAAAACAAAACAGGATACCATAATATGCTTTCAGATACTTACTGATTCTAATTATCAGAATTATAGTTAGCAATTAGGAACCCTAATAATTTCCCATGACCTCTTGTGAAAGGTACTGAAACAAAAAAAGTCCCAAAATAACAAGTTATTATTTAACCATAAGACAAAAAAGCAGATGCGAACAGAGGGGAATTATAACAAAACAAAGGGACAACGGTTGTCACAACAATTCTTGTCAGTGGCTTACCACTGCTAAGTCTCTTACTGGTATCCAATCAAGCAAAAATTCTTATGAAGGTAAAAATTGTAGTGATGTAGTTTAGCAGAAATTTAGTGAGGATCCCTTCCCCGACTGGACTGAAAACCAGTAAGCAAGTGTCATTGTGTTTGCTTTGGATATGTAACAGCTGAGGCTGAGCACAGTGTTTTGGATTCAAAGTACATTTCAATTTCTCAGTGGCAAATAATAGATGAAAGGTAGAGGCAGAACATTCTTAAAAACAAAGTGTGGTGGTCACCCCAAGACACAAAGCTAACAAGGTTTTTACAGAGTATCATGCACAAAGAAAGGGGGTTGTAAAGAACATAGAAAAGAGGGAGAGGGAAAATAGATTTGTAGTATTATGACTACATGTGAATGAGGAAGTTGAGTTGCTAGGGATAAAGAGGGTATAAAAGTTATCCAAACTGAAATCAGTGAGCTTTAGCAGTATTACTTAATTGGAAAAGTATAAAAGAAAAGTCTCTACAGTTACAAAAAATATGTAGAAAGTAATCCTAATATAATGACATGAGCATAAGGACCTCAAGATACCCATATTGAAGCTGCCTTCAAGATTCCAAGTAAAATGGTTTTACCGTTCATACTAACACAGGAAGGAAGATTTGGACAAGTTCTGGTTTAGTGAGGCTGAAATATGTCACTGAGAGCTACAACTATAAACAAACAAAAAAAAATATTTCTCAGCAATCACCTCCACTCACATCAGACTGTGTAATCAGTAATTTTATGGAAGAATGAGATTCAGTCACAAAAAAAGTTTTAAATATATCAGAATACCTAGACAGTGATATTTTCAGGAACTCACCTGAATCCTTTAGAATAACTTCTGTTTTACTTTTAAGTAGAAAAATGTGGGAAAGGATGCCTAGGTAATTTTAGGTTTGCCAGATGCAAGAGTTCACTAACATAGCTGAACCCTAATGAAAAGATCCAACCTAAAAGTCCCTATCAGCAATGTTTATATATAGTTATAAAAGTCCTCAATCACTATTCAGAGCAAATGAAAAGGCAAGCAGTAAAATGAATACTTCTCTGAACACACACGGACTTCTATTCATTTACTTCTGAGCTGACCTGTTACTATATGAACTGAGTCATAAGTGAAAGCCAGTCCATATGCCTCATGATATAAAATCAGTATAAATGTTATTGTTATTGGCTTGATACAATCTATCATGTAAGTAGCTGTGCTGGTTCATCTGGGTAAGACCTGTTAGTTAAATTAAATAAATAAATAAATAAATAAATACAGCTGATTTATAGCAGCTTTGATTTGATATATGCACTGAAGTGAGTGCTTTGCCTTAGAATTTAAACACGATCCCTGTGTACAAGATGGGAGGTCCTGTTTTCTCACACTCCTGCTTTCTGCCCCAAAGCACCAAAAGAAAGCTTTATCATTAGAGGTATTTTCTTCCAGTCACTCTCTCCCTTTCCATATAGGAACAATAAAGACCAAAGAGGAAGGGAGAAGGATAATCCTGAAAACTTCAGCTTCACTCTGAAAGAGGTCAGATTCTTTGGTGAGGTAGTAGTGCAGAGGACCTGCCTGGCCCTCAAATTCGAAACCTCAGCAGAAGGTTAGCCAAACTGTAGAAAACTGGAAATTTCCTGTACCTTAGGTCATCAAGGAGACTTAAACTTAAGAGTTTTAGAGAATCCACACCAAAACATGGTCATGGGACTTTGATGCAATTCATTGTGAATTATCACATGCCAGATCTCTAGTCGTATGTGCTGGATTTCTAGTGTATCTATGAGAAACTAGTCAAAAACAAAATGTAGAGCACTCACTTCTAAGTGCTTGTAGTTTTCTGTTTATAGTATTTCCATATAAACTTAAATGGTCTCAATGACTCCAAGATTTGTCTTGAATGAAAACAAGATCCCAGAGGTAGTGGAAGATAGATACGTGGACTTTTCTCTCCTAACCCACTACAGACACAATGCTCTCAGTCCCCTGAGCTGGGAATAGAATAGAGTAGGAACTATATTCCAGACTGTCATATCCAAACAAAACTTTAAAACATTTCATTTCATTATGGTCTTTTTCACTGACAACAAGGAGGAAAAAAGCACATAGGTAGATACAGGTTGACTGTGGATTTTCATTTCACCTTCCTGCTGTCTAAACTATGCTCATAGCAGCTAATCCTTTCGCTGCAGGGCCTCTAATCTACCCCAACTGGATTCTAACAACCTTGCCAACTCTGTATAGTATCCTGATGGCTTGTCCTGCTGCTGTGATCTGCAGCAGCATGTGTCCACCTGCCAGCCTTGCCACAGGGCTTCAGGCTTTCATGATCCCATTCTGAAAGCAGCCCTTCATTGTTCCACTCTCTTTGATGCTCTTTTTCTAGGCTTTGCTTCAATAACACTTTGCTTGTCTTTCTTTTTCTCATTCACAGTGGCAGCTTAGCAATGTGCATAGTTTGAATGTCCCTTTTATAAATACTGTGCCAGTTGGCCCACCCCATGCCTTCAAATTGGAAGGCTCTCAGCATTTTGGCTGCTAATCTGCTAGCAGTTTTTACATAGAGTAAGACACTACCCCACTGCTCTATCAGTACATAAACACGGTGCAGCAATATTCAGCTTAGGTGTCACATCTTTATCACTGTACACGACCACACATTTTTGGGGTTGTATAATAAGGTAAAACACATAATTAATTTAAAAATATATTCCTGGTTAAAAATAGCAGATACTACTCATTTAGATACTCAATTGCCTTCCTCCCTCCCTCCCTCCCATCCCTCCTTCCTCCCTCCCATCCCTCCTTCCTCCCTCCCATCANCTTCCTCCCTTCCTCCCTTCCCAGAATTGTCTAATCCTTATAGCATTCACAGAATGTTTCTAGGGACTGAGGAAAATGAGTTAAAAAAAGGAAGTGCAGAGTGACTGAAACATCATTACATGCTGGTAGATACAGTGATTACTATAACAGATGACACAAAACTCTGTAAGTGTGATACTATTTGCATCTGTGTGAATGTGTCTTCCACTTAAATTTCAAGAAACCCAAAGACCTTTCCTTTTGGTTTCATTCCCTGCTATCCCACTTAAAAATTCCCACTGATTGAGTTATTATATATAATTTTTATTGGTGTTAACCTAGTTATTTCCTGTCAGTGGAGGATTTAAATTTGATTTTGTAGCTGGCATTATTTAATAAATAAAAGAGAAATGATCTCTAGATCAGGATGTACTCTTAGCTCGAAGTCACCTTCTATGTTTTTATAAACTTCTCAAAAACTTCCTCTCTTTTCTACTGTAGACTTTAAAATCAAGTGTTTCTTACCTAAAAGTTACTCTGAGATAAAGTAGGGATCCAAACAAAGGACACAAACTTTATAATTAATACTATGTTTCACTAATGAATGTTTTGCTTGTCAACACCTGTCAGGCTTGCAATATTTTCTTCTCAAGCATGGAAGGCACTATAGAAATGTCAAGACCTCATAGGAATTCAGTACAAAATGTCTGGGAATATTATCTGATGTTTGGAGGCACCATGAAAACCTCATGATCAAATGCAGATAAAATCCTTGCCTCTTTAAAAAAAAATTGTCACAATTATATGTGGTTTTAACAAATCTTGCCTCTTGGTTTGCAACAGTGTAATTCCCCGATATGTGAAGAAATAGATACCTTCTTTGTGTTCATGGGAAGGACTTTGCATTTTGTAGGTGTTCCAGATTTACTACTGAGTGACCTTCCTGCAGGTAGGGCTCCCAGAATGGCCACATAGTGCAATGTGCTATTACTCCCAGCAGATATGGTACTATCTACAGCATCAATAAACTCGTGAGCAGATGTTCAATACCTAAACATAATGACCACTGGGGAGCCATGATAACTGCCTACAAATACATAAAGGAATGTTATAAGAGGATGGGGACCAATTATTCTCATTAGGCAACAAGGGCAGAATAAGAAGGAGTGAGCATTCTCTCTAAAGCAGAAAACTTTAGCTTGATTTAAGAAAATCTTTAGCTGAAAAGATTAAGAAATTATAGAACAAAACTGCCAAAAGAGTTGATAAGATTGTCCTAATTTAAGATATTTAATGTGGCCTTCTGGTATGCCTATTTCAGACAAGCAAACACAGGGCATAGTGTATTTATTTAAATCTGTATGTCTGAGAGGAATTGTGTGTCTTATTAATGAAATCTAGCTTGAGAATTGTCTTACTGTGGTTGACCAGAACAGCTATTTGTTTCCATTCCCAAAGACTAAAGAATAACCAGGAAAATTCATTTGTACAGTGATTGAAACAAAAATTTAAAATCTTGTCAAGAGATCCTCTAGTGTATGTGTGGATATTTGCAGCACTCTGCTGTGGGTTTTTTACCTTAATATTGAAAGTCAAACATTTCCAAAGCTTTTTCAAGCTGATCTTATGAGCAGATGAATAATCTTACAGCATGAGTGTGCACTCTTACAGAAAGTGTATGATATCTATCATATATTTTTTAATTTAAAACAGTATTTTAGGCATGAAATTTCCAAAGCTGAAATAGCTTCCTTTCAGTCCCTATTGACTCAGAAGACTTCCCGTCAGAATCTTCATCAAAAGTGATGGGTATCTTCAATGTTTTGAGTTTCAAAAACACCACAATTTGCCTAACTGCAGGAACTGACTGCAGGAATATCCTGAAAGAGAGAAAGCAATATCCTTATTTTCTTAGGATAGGAAATGTTTATTCTTTAGTCAGAAATAGCTTTGAATAGTTATAAAAAAAAGTATTAGCTTTCTAGTCAATAGTGATAAAACCCATGTAAGATCACTTTTATGAGCTGAACATGACAGAAGAAATGGTGACTTTTATCTACTGATAATACATCCAGCAGGCCTGATTATAGCTACACCTTGCAATCTTGTATTATGTACTAGTTTCATTGCAATATTTATGAGTTGAATATGCAGATTTCATGTTGCAATAAGGTCCATTCTTGTATTGTCAAGATATGCCTCTATGCTATTCTCTTGGGTAGATTAAGTTAAAATAGTACCTGCACTTCTATCACTTTGTAGCCATCATTACACGTGGTTATCAGACACCTTTGCATGAGTAGTGACAGGATATAGAATAATTGCCTTCAAGAAACCTGACCAGAAACTCAGCTAAATAGCAATCAACTGAGAGGGCTCTGAAGCTTATGGATCCAGTAGGATTTGAAGTGCATTTGCCAAATTATGATCTTCTATACCTTGATATGGTATTGAGGCTATAGGTTAGCCCTACAGGGCAACTGAAACCAAATATAATGATTTTCAGTTATGCTGGGAAATTTCCCTGAAGATCTTAAAGATTGAAAAGAATAAAATCATTTCTATAGTTTTGTGAAACATTAATTTGGTGGTAATTTTAATGCCAGTAAATCAAAATTCACAAGGATTATATGTTTCATTTATCACTATGTGGTAGACATCCAAGATTTCCAAGTTAAAAACCTTCTCTGACCAAATAACACTTTTCTGTATCATGCTCAAGGAAGAAATCTTATTTGATTGATATTATCTTGATTAGTGTGATAAATATGAAACCTTCTCAGTAAAATCTCAAATATTCCTTACATTTCAGCAAGAATTTGTTAGAATGATGGGTACAAACCACAGAATCATCGAATCATTAAATTTGGAAAAGACCTCTTAGGTCATCAAGTCCAACTGTTAACTCTGGCACAAGTACCACTTCACATGAGTACCACCACAATCACCATTAAACCATATCTTCAAGAACCACATTGACACCTTTTTAAACAATTCCAGGGATGGCAATCCCTCTTCTGCCAAAGGAAGCCTATTACAATGCCTGACCACCCTTCCAGTGATGTCATTTTCCCCAGTATTTAATCTGCAATTCCCTTGATGAAACTTGAAGCTCTTGTTCTGTCACTTTGGGGGAAGAGACTGACGGTCACCAGGATACAACCTTCTTTAGACAGTTGTAGACAGCAACAAGGTCCTCCCTGAGCCTCATTTTCTGCAGGATAAACAACCCCAGCTCCTTCAGCCAAACCTCATAAGACAAGTGCTCCAAACTATTCATCAGCTTCACACCCATGTGGTTCCAAAAACTTTCTTTATTCTTTTTTTCTGTCTGGATTCTGTAACTGCAGTATATACCTCTGTTCATAAACTTATGGTCTGAAAGAAATGAGGTATTTCTTTAAAGAAGGAAAGCACTGAAAATTTAGGTTATTTCTGTAGGAGCAAATTAATCCTGTCCAAGAATATATTGGAGCACTGAAGTTACTGGCACAGAAAAATATGCGGGCATGCTAGTATAATTTCACTGCCTCCAAAATAAGTTTTCTAAATGCAAATTGCCCACTGGTAATGATTCCTGTAAGGTTCTTACCCCTAAGCTATGGAAATTGCTGGGGAAGTTCTAGCCAATGTGTGCCAAAATCATGCTTGAGGGTGTTCTAAAATTTACCAGTGTAGAAGATCCCATTAAAATGCTTTAGAACCTCCCATGGCACTATATATTTTAGTAAGAGAACCCTGCATAATTCCTGCATACTTAAAATTACTTGTTCTGGTTACTTCAGTGCCTGGTAAAATCATGGAAAAGATTATTCTGGGAGGTATTGAAAAACACCTGGAGGACAATGCAGTCATTAGTCACAACCAGCATGGCCTTGGAGAGGAAAGGTCCTGCTTGTTGAACCTGATTTCCTCCCATGATAGGGTAGCCCACTAAGTTAATCTAGGAAAGCCAGTAGTTGTAATCTTTTTGGACTTCAGCAAAGTTCTTGATACCATCTCTCACAATATCCTTCTGAACAAAATGTTCAGCACACAGCTGGATAACCAAGTCATGTGGTAGGTGAGCAAGTGGCTGACAGATAAGGCACAGAGGGTTATGGTGAATGGGGTGACATCAGGTTGGAGTCCAGTCACTAGTGGGGTTCTGCAGGGCTCCATCCTTGGCCCAGCTCTCCTCAACATCTTCATTAACAACTTGGAGACAGGACTGGAGGAAATACTAAGTAAATTTGCTGATGACACTAATTTGGGAGGAGCTGTTGACCCGCTTGAGGGCAGAGACACCTCAAGAAAACAGAGAGATGGGCGGTCACCAACTATATGAAGTTTAACAAAGGCAGGTGCCAGACTCTGCTCCTGGGACAGTGAAATACTTGTTGTGTGTATCGACCAGGAGAGGCTGGAGACCAGCACTATGGAAAGGCACCTGGGGGTCCTGGTTGACGGCAAATTGAACATGAGTCAGCAGTCAGGTGGGCCAACCATGTCCCGGGGAACATCAGGTACAGCATCGCCAGCTGGGCAAGTGAGGGGATTGTCCCGCTCTGCTCTGCACTGGGGCAGCCTCACTTCAAGTGCTGTGGGCAGTTTTGGGTGCCACAATATAAAAAAGACATTCAGCTATTAGAGAGACTCCAAAGAAGGGCAACAAAGATGGTGAAGGGTCTGGAGAGGAAGCAGTTTGAGAAGCAGCTGAAGTCGCTTGATTTGTTCAGCCTGGAGGAGTCTGAGGGGAGAGCTCATTGTGGTCTTCAACATCCTCACAAGAGGAAGAGGAGGGGCAGGCATTGATCTCTTCACTCGTGACCAGTGACTGGACTTAAGGAAATTGCATGAAGCTGATGGCTCCCCAGGGAAGTGGTCAGAGCACCAAGCCTGTCTAAGTTCAAGAAGTGTTTGGACAATGCTCTCAAACAAATGGTGTGACTCTTGGGGTGTCCGGCATAGGGCTAGGAGTTGGACTCAATGATCTTGATGTGTGATGATTCTTCCAACTCAGTATATTCAATGATTCCATACATTATAATGAGAATTCTGTATCTATCCAAGAAAGAGAATAACTATGCTATCAAAAAGATTTGCAGTCCAACTAATCCAGTAGATTTTATCCCATCAGACAACTTCAGTCATGTCTTCAGGGGACAACTTTGTATGCTGAATTTATACTGAGGAATGTCAGCTAGACATTTCTATTTGTTGTACATTAGGGAGAGTTTTGATTGAAGGAAGTTTGTGCACCAGTAGCTTGTAAACATGTATTCAGGTATTGCCTATGACATGATGTTTATTTTTCATGGGGGCATAGGAATAAAAATCAGTATGTTGTTCTTGGTAATTCCCAGGGAAGCTAAATATAATTTTTTAAAAACGTACATGGGTTTTGAGATAATATATTCACAGTCATTTCCTTAGTTTCTGTCTATAGAGCAGAGATGATTGAACTGCTACACTTAGCACAAAGACCAAGAAACAGATCTTGGTATCCTTATGGAGATTCGACACACAAAAAAGAAAAAGTGATTTGAACATCTGCTACTTGAATTCCTTACTAATCTGCCAAAGAGAATGCTTGGGATTGTTTTTAGCTATAAGAAAAATACACAGTGAGTTGGAAGACATTGATAACACTTGAGCAGAACAGCTCTTCAGCACTCTGATGAGATGAGTTACTGTACAGATGGCTTCCATCATGCAAGTCTTTTCTGTTTACAGGGCTGCAGGTGGTAGAGTGGGAAACAGGGTAAGTGGAGGAAAGGTTAAGACTCCAAATCAATTGTAACCGTTCACCAAGTAAAATCTATCCCTGCCGAATGTACTAGTTGTTTATCAGCACTGCCATCTAGAGCTGTGTGAAAAAAATTCACTGCAGACAGAAGAAATGGTGAAATTAGATCTTTCATTGTTGAAGAAGATTGTACATAGAGGGAATCGTATGCATGTGACACTGTGGTATTTAAGGCAGTTCATCCAGCAACTGTGTTAAGGGACCAAGATAAACTGAGATTAAAAAAAAGAATGAAAATAATGTTTAAAATACTCTGAAAACTTTGGCTGAGTTTTAGTCCTGGAAAAACACTCCTAAGAATTTGACCTGTACATAGTTTAGCTTCCCTTTTGTAACACAATGGCGATGTGCATTCTCTTGATTTGCACTTATGGGCAAGTTATTTTATCTGTTATGCATCCAGTTCTTTCACTGCAGCTTTAACCCTCCTGGGGTGATTTTAATCATTCCTCATCTCTGAGGAGGGATCACAAGGCCTAATGACAGATAGAGAGCCACTGAAATAATTTTATAATTGTCACACTTTAAGGGAAAGTAGGAAAAGAGCCAAGCTGAAGTGCTGCGGAAACTCAGCTTTATATTGCTCTCAGATCTCTTCTGAAAGGATGGGTACTTTGCTATCTTTGCTACTGTGTTGTAATTTTTGCACACAAATGCAAAATAGATGTGTTCTATGTATCCTTTTCCACACACGCTGGGGAAATTATGACCTTTTTTAGCTGCATTACATTATTCCTCTAAGAAAGGATTGAGGTTGTTTTCTGTAGGAACAAACACAACCTATTTTTCATGCTAGGACAGACTTCTGAGACAAAGGAGGGCAGAAACACAAGTTCTTTTCTACCTAATCCTTAAAATATTATTTAAAACAATCATTAGGTTTCAGGCCCTTAAGTAGCTATAATATAGGCAGAATCTATGAAAGCATTAAAGTGCTTAAAGTATCCTAATTCTGAATGCAATGGAAACAGTATGTATATAAATGCCAATTAAAAAATGGCTTTTTAGTCAAAAATTACACTGCAATATAGAAACATTGGTAAGAATGTTTTAAGGCATTTGGGCCTAAATTTTTACACTTGATTTTTCTCACACACCATGTCATATTCCTACAGGTCCTTGCTTGTGGGAGTATCCAGCCCTTCTCAGCACACAGAGAGCAGCAGAATTACTGGCATCACACTGACCCTACAGGTGGCTGTAGGAAGCTCATTAGGGCTGGGAGCCTTGCTGAACCCAGTGTAAATTCTCTGTAATGGCTGGAGACACACTGAAAGTCTGGCCTTTGGACATCAGTCTCCCTCTGTTTCTGGGTGCAGTCTGCACACACTGGGAGGAGTGATGCCCTTCAGCTATGGCACAAACAGCAGAGGTAGCCAGCTTTCCTCCAGGCAAGGGCATGTTCATCTTCTCCATAATAAGCTGACCAAAGCAGGGCGTGAGCGCATATCATTTCCAAGTATCTAATCCCTGTGCAGACTGGCATCATCTAGAAGCTGCCTATGTAAGACCCAGTCCATCATCCACTACTTCTGTGTGGACACACTCCCTGGGATATTCTCATGTCTTTGGTAACACCTTCCCCTTTCCTCCTGCTGAGTGGTACTACTACTATCTGCAGTCATCCACAAGACACTATAGCCTCCAATTAGAATAGCACGCAGTGCAATAGCCCTTGACAAAATGTGTTCCTCTCCAGGTGCTCCAGAAGATGCCAAGGATCTTCTTCTTCTAAGATAATGAAATTTTAACATATAAAAGTATTGTTCCATGACATTTGTGTTTAGGAATTAGGTCATCCTTACCTTAAATAGGGCTGACACTTTCTTTCCTGCCTGATGACAGGAAGTCCAGGAGCAGGAGAACTGACAACTGCTGGTGACAGTGCCACCGGTGACCTGAGGAATGTGGATGCATTCAAAACAGGCTGACACCCATGGAAAATTAATTTTAGTCCTCAACTGCTGCCAGATCATCTTTAAATAAGCCTTAGGTGAAGTAAGGTGCACTGACTGTTTTCAGGAGGAGATCTGAAAGCTCAGTCATCAATATTGTCAGTCTTTTTTGACCTTAGAATATACTAAAGCCTCCTTTCATCTCTAAGGTAATTAACAAAGTTATTAGAGCAAGGATAGACAGAATCACCAGGTGTTAGCTCTAGATCCTTGACTGATATCTTGACTGATACCAAGATTGCCTTGGACACTGAAGATTAGAGGTACCTGTAGGTTAGAGGTAGAGGGCTGTAGTGTGGTACAAGGGAATCCTCACCCCGGTGAGAAATCTCTGCCATGAGGGGCCTTCAGCTTGTATCTGACATTGAATTATTGCAGTAGATAAAATACTTCCCTTCTATTTTTCCTCCTCCTTTTATTGACATTCCTGGTGCCAGAGGCATGGCTGGTCTCTGATCTGGTGGTAATCTTATCAACTTTCCAGATGGTGAGGTCATAGAAAAAGCAAGGTCATAGTCATAATTAAAAAATAATGCAAAAGAGAATAAATATTATAAGAATAAGGTAAGGAATGACAAGTGTACCTCTGTAAAGCAAGTTAAAAGACAAGAATGTGAATAATTCTTAAATGCATAACAGCACAGGATATACAGATTAAGACCTATGACTGACTTATGACATGTTAGGTGGTTTAACTGAGTTCATGTGGATACCTGACCCATTGCAAACAAGAAATAAAACATGCAATTTAAAAGGAACAAAATTTTTAAAAAGACCAACGTTTCTGTTTCTGGGGGAAGTTTTGCTTCATATTTGCTATGAGATAAGAGTAAACAGTGCGTCTGTTACACTGGTTTAGCTTATACATAGCACCTCAACAAGCCAAAGTAACTTAATTAAATATCTGGGGCTTTTCAATGTTTGGATTTCTTTTCCTGTAATCAAAGTGGCCTCCCATCAGTGACAGTCTTTCCACTGCACTTACTTACTAGTTCAACAGTGTTCAGTTCCACGAGCAAGAACTAAATATACCTAGGTTTGCATAAAACACTATGTCTTTAGACATGAAAAATGTCTTTCTTCTTGTTTGTATATTTTTACTATTGAGATGATGTGAAGCATATTGCTTTGGGAATATTTGGGAATACTGAGAGCTCTGCTATCAGTATATCTGGTAGTTTTAGAGATGGTTGCCTGTGTGAATTATTTTTAAACAAATATAGTCAAATATTGTTTATGGTATTGCACTGTATTCCAAGGCACAAGCTAAAAACAGTAGATCTTCTAACAAATTAATTAAAAATAATATTTTAACTATGTTGTACATAGAGGCTTCACAGTTTAGGAAACCTGAAGTCTGAAATTCAGCCTCTGAAATGATGTGCTTAAAAGCAAGGTTCAGTATGTGATTTTAGTCTAGTCAACCCAGTGGCTTAACATAACAATGTTATTATCAGGGAGCCACATCTGAAGCTCAGATATTTTACACCTTTGGCTATTCTGATTCTTTTGTAGTTTGTTTAAGGCAGTTCTTGCTCTTTGACTAGTTGGTTATTTGTACTAAGTTAAAGGGGGAAAGATGAGAGCCAACTTTTGATGTTTACATTTGAAATAATAAAAAGTCCTTTTCCCTTGTTGGACAATATTACTTGCAGAGAGATGGAGCATTCAAAGGGAAGCAAATGCACATACAGCAGTCTAAACTCCCTGTCACTGACAGGCTCTGAAAAGGTTGTTCATTGTTGTATAGCTGAACCTGATAAAAAGTATGGTTCCCTACTGATATCTAGGAGGCCATTAAAATATCTCGAGCTGTTCCAAAATGCATAGTCCCAATTAAAGAGAAGTCTCTGTGTACTTCTTCCCAGGGGTAGACTGATAAGCCAACAGCAAACCATTCTAGTAGTGGGGACAGAAGGAGTGTGAGGATTAGCCCTTAAGGGAGCATGGATACAGCAGAGCACCAAGGGGCAACACTGGTGAGGAGCTAAACTTGCTGCAGCCTTTCTGGCACCTGCTTCTACAGGTGGCTGGATTTTACTACCACGGCAATGCAAACTGCCCATAATTGCTAAATTTTGGTAAATTTCATTATCATAATTCTGTGGTTGTTAAATTTTGCTGCATTCTTTAGTGGTTGTTTAAGTTTTTATACCATGAGTACACTTCTTAGTGGAAAAAAAAAAAGAAAAAAAAACAACAAAAATCTCTTTCTCTGCCAGAGGCTCAACAATTGCCACCAACAGTCTCATTAAATTATATTGCCATCTCTCAGAACACACTTACATAAAAAAGACATTTTTTTTCCCTTATAAGACAAAAAGCATGATGGGCAGAAGACGAGTATCATGAAGATGAGGGAAGTAATTTCTGATAAAGTCTGGGGAAACCAAACTTCAATCACTGTTAATTTTTCTTTCTCTTACTAACTTCAGCAAGTTGTGGTAAAATTCTGTGTAAAGAATTGCACTTTTAGGAGTCTTCTAGCCAGACTTCTAGTCATTCATGTGCCCTGTTCAATGATCCTTATTTAAAAGCCCCTCCTGGATATTTCTACCTAAGTTAGATATGTCCCAGAATGCATTGCCCTACTTTCTCCGTGATCCCACAAGTCTTTATCTTCTCTAATTCAAATAGGACAGATGGCCCAGAAGAGATTAACAGACCTCCTGAGACATATTTCATAAAAACTGGGAGGTCTGTTATAGTTCACTAGTTATGTGATCTTTGTTCTAAAAATGATATAATAGTTATCATTGCAACAGCTTGGACATTTCAGATTTTATTACCAATTAACCTTCAAAATCATGTAATGATTACAGACATAATAACTGACTTTTTTTTCCTTGAGTATATAGTGCAGAGTAATTTTAATGGTCTAATATTAGGAAATATTTAAAAAATAATTTCTATTTCTGATCAAAACTCACAAGCTGTCTGGTTACCTAACAGGATTACTAGTTTAGTGATCATACACAGCCAGCTACCATTTCACAGTCAGGATAACTTTTAACTTCAAAATTACCTCAAAACCCTGTGTCCATGACATACCAGAGGGGAAATAATGAATATCTTAAATTTATGTTTCCCATCCTACAAACAATGGGAACAGACATGTTCAGTGTTTCAGGTCTAAGCAGTGGCAAAGAAAAACTGAGAAGAAACTGTTTCTTTAGATGGTTGAGGTTTTTGTTTTGTTTTTTTTGGTTGGTTGGTTGTTGAGGGTTTTTTGGTATTATTATTATTATTATTAATTTGGCATTCAGAGTAGGATGTGCCATGTTTTCATGCTTTCTCTTTAAATTCTAAGAACCATAAAAATAAAAAATAAGGAAAAGACAGAAATTCGTATTTGCTATAGGAACGGTTAACCTGCAAGTAGTACACTAGTTCCCCTCAAGGAAATATAGAGAGCATTAGACATCCAACAACTTTAATATGAGAATTTCTAAAAAAGTTAATACTTTCAAGTATGGTGTCCACCACTTCTTGAGGTGAATAAATCAGCAATGTTTCAGTGTGAGAGAGAAGTAGGAACTAAGCACTCACACTACATATGGACTCTTTCTAGTACCAAAACGTCTCTAAGATTGGAAATAAAGCATAAAAGAGAAGGAGATAATTCCTGTTACATCAGACCAGAGACTGCTTCCTGATAATATATGATGATGAGATATCACTTATCTAAGTTTTAAAGAATAAGAGTTCCCTAGCAGCTCTTAATACTGTATATATCAGCCTATGCAGGGTTCAGGTAAAAACTACTGGCATTTTTTAACACAACTCTTGTATATGTCTCATTTTAATAAGGTGAGATGACATTAGAGAACCTGAAATTCAACATTATTTTCATATTAATTACATCTGGTAAGGTGGTCCTTCTGATATGTGAATGAAACTAAGTTCATGGAACACTCTGGCTTCTTGTAATCCATTCTCATTGCTTCTAAGGAGCACAGACCAGATGGATTTAATGATTTTAGCTTACTAAATCAGAATTTTTTTCTTCCTCTTTTGTATTTTTTTTCTTTTTTGTGCTAAAAAAAAATGTTACTATTAAGAGATAAGTTATTCCATTTCTATATAAATACATTTGACCTCCAGAATATAAGACATTGCAACAGCTGTTAAAAATAATTATTGTTAAATCTTAAAATAAAGTTGATTTTTCTAAAATTGTAGCCATGCTAAAAATTAGTATAAAGTACCATTAAAATTATTTGTTTTCACAGCTGAAATAAGAAAGCAAAATAAAGATATTTTGTATTTTTCTCATATTAAAAATGTATGATATTATTACAGTTTCATAGAAAAAATTATTTTGTCAAAATAACTTTTGCCTACCTATCATGATTTAGGAATTTTCCTTCCCAATTTAGTGCTCCCAAATCAAAAAAACTGAGACTCTCCAAATCATGTGCCACATGCTCACCTTCCTTTCCTATCCTACTCCCTTTGTTGGGATGGAGAGGAGTATTGGAGGGAAAAGAGGTAAATATTACAAGTTGAGAACAATTTACTGGAAACAGCACTGAGATAAGACGAAAAACACTAACAGCAACAATAATAATAATGAAAATGCACAAAAGAGAGAGTGATTCACATGCGAAAGTGATCATTGCAGAGCTCAACGCAACCACAGCCACACCACCCCAACATCCCCCTCCAGCTCAGGACCAGTGCCAACCCACCACTCCCTGCAGCCTGGAACCAGCGTTACCCCACTGCTCCACCTGCCATACTAGCTTGACTGGAAGGAACCCCTTCTTTTCAGAAGAAACTTCCTTCCCCGCCTTACCTCTGTCCCTGCCTTAACTCTGTCCTGGCTGGAACCAGTACACAATCATCAACTTTTGAGAATTTTTTATTCTTTTTTACAGCATACTATATACACATAAAACCCAGAAAAGGATGCTATATATATTATACACTATATTATCCCATACATATACTATGGCATGCTATAGATACAGAAAAAGAAGGACAAATAATATAAATGATACAAAAATATTTTTAAAAAGTGATGCACAGTGCAATTATTCACAACCCACCCACTGATGCCCAGGCAGTTCCCAAACAGCAACCCCCAGCCAGCTTTCCCCCCAGTTTATAAAATGAGCATAACATCATACAATATGGAATATGCCTTTGGCCAGTTTTGGTCAGCTGTTCTGGCTGTGTGTCCTCCCAGTTTCTTGTGCTCCCAAGTCTACTCACTGGTGGGGTGCTGTGAGAAGCTGGAAAGTTCTTGACTTAGTGTAAACACTGCTTAGCGACAACTAAAATATTAGCACGTTACTAACATTTTTCGCATCTTTACTAAAAAACACAGCCCTGCAACAGCTTTTGGAAAGAAAATTAACTTTATCCCAGTCCAAAACAGGCCAATCAGTTAAACGGAAAATTCTGACAGGAAGAATAATTTCTCAAGCATTTACACACCAAAAAAGAAATATATTCCTTTTAGTTACAAGATTTGGGAATTTTATAAAGGAGGAAATTAATCTGGAATTTTGAATTCTTAATGTTTTAGATATCTAGCCCAGATATTACCCAAATGACACTGTAGAGGTTCACATCTAGAAAGGAGAAGGTCACTAACCCAAGTAATCTAAAAGAACCATCTGGAATCTTAGTCAGCAGAGGAAAGCAGGTATCTAACATCTGCAGAGAAAGATACTGTTTAAAGTCTCCCCTTTTCTTCAATGCCCTTGGAAGACAATCCAGCTGTGATAATTTATTCTAGATAAGTTCTCTAATTATTCTGCTTCAAATGCATGTGCTTTTTTTGTTTGGTTTTGTTGGTGTTTGGTTTTTCGTGGGTTTTTTTTTATTTGCTTTAACAGAGCAGAAAACAATCTGAATGGGAAAAAAGGCCATTATGTTCTTTTAGGTTTATACCTCTCTGCAAGCTAAGGATAGTCTAGAAGTCAGGTCTTCTACCTCCTGAATTACTGGTTTAAGGTTTGACTGTGGTACACTTTACAAGATGTCTTGGATTTAATTTTAGTCCTGGGTAGATTTAACTTTAAAGTTTTCTTCAGAGATTGTCATCTCAAATTGAATCACAATTACAATCGAGAAAGATTAATTGTACTGTGCATGTACTTCTATCCCCTACAGGTGAATAAACGTTGGAAATGTTAAAAGATGAATAAGGAATGGCTGAAAGGACACATTTAATTACCTACCAGATTAAGAAGAAAAATTCAGGAAAGAAGGTAAAAGGGATCAATGGATGGAATGGCAGTTTTTAAGCAGTCTGAATCAGATAGCAGAAGCTACAGGAAATAAAAAGGTTCATTTCTTCCAAGCATTACTCCAACCTGATGCTCTCAACATATTTTGCCAATTTGTTGCATAGGAAGTTCTAACAAAGCATCTGATTTTATTTAATCTTGTTGAGTTCTTCATATTGTGTAGATCACAGCTGAATTCAGCTGTCTGCACAAAACAGAACACAATAACACAGGGAAGTAGATATTCAAGTAAAGTTCTGTCTGGGAAGGTTTGAATGGAAAGGTGGGAGGCTAGGGTGCGGGGAAGGAGGGGGAGTTCCCCTGGCATTGCAAGTAAGAATTTTGAGAGCAAAAACCTAGCAATTTTCGAATATCATGTGGATTAGTAGTAGTTATTCAGGGGCCATTGTATCTCTTTATAGCCATCAGTGAACGGAGTGTGTTAAGGTGGTGTTTCTATAGCAACTCCTTCCCGCCGCAGACTACCAAGAGCTCCTAATACATGTACACAAGGCAATTTTTAAAAACTTGTAGCTGATCATTTGGGCACATTATTAGTGCCTCAAAGATTAAATGGTCAGAGACTTCAGACACTGAAGCAATTAAAGGGTGGGTGGTAGCTGAAATCAAATTTGCTCCAGTACTGCTCCTCAGTTCCCCTTAGCACATTTTATTGAGTTACAGTGGAATCCATTCAAGAAAGTATTAGGTAATTTAGGTTCTATGTGAGACAGTTGTGGAAAGTTAGGGAAGGGACCCTTGGCCATTTTAACGTGGTGTCAGAAGTATTCCAGTGACCTATTATAGGATGTTTAGCCAGGAAAAGAAGAGTTTCACTCAAGGATATTGAAACATATATACCCTTTTCTGATGTTCATTTCTTTAACTTCTTGGACTTGTAGATTAATATATACCAAAGTCTTTCTAGTGAATCCATCTTGATCCCTTTATGATGCTGTATTAAATGAAATGGGAGTTTGGTGAATACACTGGTCCGTATGTGAGGATATGGAAACTCATTTTACTTCGATCCATTTCATTGTGAATGAGGGATGAAGAGAAAAACTCCCTCTCAATAGGATATGTTTAAAAGGATCCTTTTTTTTTTCATACTGGTTTCATTGTGTGCTCCTCTCCCATGCTCTGTATTGGCTGTCTGTCAAGGTCATATGAACTGAATTTCAAATATTACTCATATCCTTTCCTCAATGGCTCATTAGAGGATTTTAAATAAAAGCTTTTATTACCACAAAGGCTGCAACGATGCCTGCATCTGTATGGGAGCAGGTGATCACTACTTCACAGAATTTGTGAACAAGGTATCACTATCATCTTTGGCAAGAGACTAAAACCCCTGGAAAATCAGATAAATACATTTAGAAATTTTCCTTGGGAAAGATTACAAATATATGTTAAATATTTCGCTAGTAATACAAATGATGTAGCAAAAATTTATAATTTTCTCTATTCACAGGGTAACTGTTAAACTGGCACTGGAAGTCAAGTGAATGCTTGCTTGAGATGAACAAGCTATTACTTGGAATTCGTCAGTTGATCTAGAAGAAAATTGTTTATTATTCTGACTGTAAAATTGTCATGAGAATCCCAGGCTGGTATTCTAAGTCACAGAACTACATAAATCAAACAGCTTTTTGTACATCTTTATTTCCCCTCTGGGTCCTCTTCTGTAAACAGATATCCTACATTTATATAATAAAAGTAAGATCATGGCTATTATCTCAAGACTATCTTAAAGAGAACTAATAATTATTATTTTTTCTGGGTGAATCTGCAGTAATTTCATGTAGTCTCACATTTCAGTATTTCTCCGCTTAAAATATTAGCTGTATGCAAATCATACAGTGAGAGACAGTGTGATTTATCCTACACCTTCTGAGAAATAACTAGGAGAGATATAAATGAATTTTGCTTTTGGGTTTTGCGTTCATTTTTAAACATAGTTTTTGGAAGCATTTCCATTTTATTTTTTTATTTAGATTACCTAAATGGAAGAATATACACAACTTTATAGAGGAAAGAATAAAAAATGACTATTCCCAATGAGCTTTCAGCAGGTGTTTATGTAAAATGAGACATAAGTATTATTAATAAGTGACTATAATTTATAATCAGAATTTAATCCAAGGCCCTGTGTGAAAATATTGCAGTGCAGAGGCCATTCATCATTCTGTTTTGATCTTCTGTTATGATTTCTTTTTATAAAAGGGAGTACCCATTTTTGTCTCACATCTTCTTTGCTCCCTCTACTCTAGTATTCACAGAATAGAAATTATGAAAGGTTCAAACTCTTTTTCAGTTTTTCTTCACATATAGGACCCAGAAGCAGAATCTCGATGGAGACAGGATAAAGGCATCTATGAAATTAATTTTTAATAACATACCTGGGCATGAAAACATTTATATGTATGATTATATGTATGACTAACCTTGTAATTTGCTCCACTGAAACTATTGTTACCAATGCTCAGTTAGCAAAGTCTTCAATTTTGGTCTTGTAAGTGTTTGTAATATTAGAATCAGTACATACATACCATGTCATAATTCCTAAAGTTTGCAATGTCCTTTTCTAAAGCAAAATACTTCTGCAAGTGTTGGATGTATATTTAAGGACCTAGATTCAAGGTCTAGCACTATTATATTTTGTTTTAATTTTTAATAAGAGGTTGGAATCTAAAACCTCATTGCTCAGGAGTCTCTCATTTATTTTTTCAAGAAACCCAATGAAGCAGAGATTAAACTACTGGAATGTGTCTCCATGGAATTCATCTAGCAGAGATTACATGCTACAGCAAACAGTGGAGCTGATTCTTCTAAAGTCAAAAAAGGGTTGGCAGCTGTGTCAGAAAGGTGATTGTTTAAGTGATCTTGAAGCTCTTGGAAACTTCCTGCATATTGTATTTAATGGGAAGTAATTTACTCTCTTTACAGGAAATAGAATGTTGATGCTTTTCCATTTGACTGAAAACATTTCCTCTTATCTACCATAAACACGCAAGATAAAAGAGCAGATGACATTTTAAAAATGAAACTTTTTCATAAATATTTAACTTTGCATTGATTATTGCTAAGTTTAAGGCCACATCCATTTACTAAAAGGTAGGGAAATAAATGTAGAGTGGGAAGTTCAACTGGTGCTTCTTTCATGACTACAACTCTCCCAGATCTCATCTCTGCATGTAGAAAAAAAATCAATGGAAACATCTCCTCTCTGCCCCCTAAGATTACAGGAATAAAGCTTCCTTAGTTCAATGACTGACATATTCATCTAAATGTTTTTTCTTCGCTTGAAAGAATTGCTATCCTCTACACACGAAAGAATGAGAGAGCCCTTGGTGCTCTTACACCATGGCATACTCATGCTAAAACCCTCCTGCCCTTTGTGAAGATGTCTTATTAAGGATGTCCTTCATCTTTCCACTCAAGAAACACAGACCCCCATCCTAATGGCGACTATTATAGTAGTGGAGGATAACCATATCAGCATGGTTGCTGGCTCACCTCCCAAGCAACGTAAGTTTTCGAGAGAAGGACATACAAATTTAGCATGTTAACAAGCTCTGCTCTTTCAGAGAAGCCATGTCAGAGGCTAGATACCTGGGAAAACAAACAAAAAACAAGGCAGTGAACATCTTACCCAAGTAATCCAATACCTCAGTGGTATGCTTAGACTTTACCTTCACGTTTCACTGCTTCCTTTCAGTGCTGAGCAAACTACGGTACTTTTCCCTCAACAAACTCAAACTATGTCCAGCTGCACAGACAGCATTTAATTTCCCTGCCAAGATGCCCTAGAAAGTGTGCTTATTATTTCCAACTGAATTAAGAAGTGATCATAGTGGATAAGTAAGGAGACATTTTTTTGTGTTTTGCGTTTTAACATTCCCAGTGAGATATGCAAAATTAAATTTAGTAAATACTCTTGTCATAAATTTAGCTTCAGGTTTTTTCTCTGTGTAAGTAAGCACTGCTAAGTTTGAAGTTCAAAAACTCAGGACCAACTCACCTTAGTCTGAAAAACCTATTTGAATTTATTTAGACAAAAAACAAGTAAGTCAAAATAATGTGATAGTCTCAGAAATAAAGCAAACATACAAAAAAACTTTCCAAAAACAAAACCAGAAGAAGATGACGGAAGTTCAAGACACTATTTAGCCTAGGAGAAGATCTTAGTTCACACCTCAACTTCCCAACAAACTTTCTCGGGTATCATCAGTAATCTCCCTACTGCAGTCCTGAACTATACAAAATAGGTAACACTCGCATTTACTCCATTACTTAAGCCCTAATCTTCATGGTGCAGAGACCACTCATACTGTGTGGATGCACAGTGCATAGCATACTGATCTGAGTGTGACATACTAATCACATTTGCATCATTTTATGTATTATAAAATTTCTTTAGCTACGTTGCTGAGCTGCAAACAGCTACGTTTGCTTAAAAGCCAATGTTGCACACCCCGGTGAGCAAAGTTTCAGAAGCTGTTACCCAACTTAGGCATTTTAGTCTAGCTTGCTGTTATTTAAGATTATGTCAGCACTTCTCTTATTTTTCACCAATCCACAATTAGATTGTACAAAATTCACTAGGGACTACATTTTAGAGTAGATCTTTTATGCGAAACTGCTTACAAGCATGGAAAGAAATAGCTTAGTTGAAGGTTTACTATCATGTAACAGGAAATTTGTGTTCTTATTTGTCCTTGTAAAATAGAGATCTTTTATTTAGCTTATCTCAGTGAAGGATAAACAGATGACAAAGAGTACTGTCAGTTTCTGAATCCATCTCCTATATTTTCTTCCTTTTCAAAATTCATTCCTTTCATCTTGTATGCTGCTTACCCTTTTGCCTAGTTAGGATAACGTTATGACCCTGTAAAAAGATAATCAAAACCAGTCCACCTTTTTTAGTTCTCAGTGATTGTCCAGTCTTAGTTCTTTTCAAATTCTGTTCCTTAATTTCATGTCTTGTTGTAATCTCAACCTTTATCAAGGTCCTTACCCTGCTGAGGTTAAATTTTTCGAATGCCTTATCTTCCCACAAGGATGGAGTTCATGTTTTGCAGATTAGGCACCTTCACACTCAATGAGCTTTTATTTTTCGCAGTAACCCTTAGAAATAAATAGGTACCTCTAGAAGGTAACAGATTCCACTCATGGGCAATATTTTTCACTATTACTCACTTAAGAAAAAAAATGGGTATTGTTACTTACTTGCATCTGTCCAGAAGAAGTATTAATAGACATTCTGCACTTCTTTCATGATGGGTACCACGCACTAATGAAGCTATATAAATAATGTAGCAAGTCTTATATTACAGTTTGCTTGTTAACAAAGGACCATGACTTCCCATGGATCACTCTGAAAATAACCTGATTTTTACAGATCAGCTATTTAAGCTTTTCACAAGTCCTTCAATACTTTCATATCCTATTTTGCCAGTGCCTGAACTGTCTTTTTATCACACTTGGGAAATTGATCAAAACTTTGCTAAATACTAAAAAGATACTTGCAGGGGCCATTCTATAATTCTGTTCAAAATGTGAGAATGGACAGTGATTGCAAAAGAAAACTGTTAACTGAACATAAGAGTGAAGTGTTCACATTTTACTAACGGTCAGTCTCAGCTGACATTTAGCTGACAATTCTGGTCAGTTAGTTTAGGGTCTAATCTGTCAAGCAAAATTAGAAATTTTTAAGTGCATAGTTGCAGACTTAAATATTTACTTATTATTCTGATCTGTGACATACAACTGGTACATAGAAAGTCTCAGTATGTCAACTTCCTTACAACACATTCAAAGAAAAACTAAGCAGTAGATTGCAAATAGAAATTTCCTTCAGGAAATGCTGTGAAAATGTTATAAAATAGTTTCTTCAGCACATAGTTAGTTGATAAATCTTCATTTTTGCCCATTTCCTTTAGAATAAAATCTGCTTGTAGGAATTGTTTTACCTTTATACTCAAGAGTCAATGGACAAAATACAGGAATGATCCCAAGAAAGGAAAACAAAACTGGACATTTCAAAGGTAAGAATTACAATGCGTTCCAGGTAATTTGTTAATTCATGCTTTCATATTGGCCCAAGACATCTTCAAAGTGTCCAGGATCAGAAAAAACTGAATGCATTTTTCTTGTTAATTTCTCCAGTTGTACAAATAGAACATTCTCTTGAGACAGAAAAAAAGAGATGAGTTTGAACTAAAAATTCACTTTTCTAAATTAGTATTTTAAGTACACAGCTGACAAAAGGTGAGAAGAAGGATTTCTATCAACATATCTGATTTTTTAAAAGGTATTTGAGGATGTCAATGTTACTTCTTCCTTCATCCTACACTTAAGTTCTGGAGAAAAGGCATTTTTAGTATTTCTCCTGCCAGTACTCCACACTGGGTATTATGTGGTGCTGTATGGTGCTTGTAACTCAGATTGCCTTTCTGAGGTACCTCTGCCATGAAGCACACACAAATTTGAAACATTAACTCAGTCATAAGACTCCAGATGTAGCACAGTTGAAGAGTGAATCCTCATTCTATAATTTTTTCTTAGAGCAGGGTAATCTGTTCTCTGGAGATCTGGACAGTTGTGGTGGTATTGCTCATAAAAACTTGTAAGGACTTACAAGTGTTTACAGGTGAATTAATGGTGAATTTCAAATTATTGATTGTGGTTAAAATAGCCAGCATGATAATCTGTGGGGGTTTTTTATTTTTTCTTCCAGTAGCAGAACAAACAAAACAACTTGCTAGTTTTACACTACATCTGTTTGTCTCAAATTAAGGTTTCAGTTGTAAAACAGCCTACTCGCTCTCAGAGGGATTCCCGCTGTGGGCAGGAAGGAAAGAAAACCTCAATGAGTTGAAGCCAAGTTGCTGTTAATTTGCTCAAAGATGCAGAGATAAACTGTGGTGCAAATGCTCGAGTTCTTTTCAAGTGAATATTTCATCACAAATTATATGACCTTTAAAAATACTATTGAAATATTGTCCCTTTATAAGTAGAAATAATTATATGCTATGTTTATGTGATCATTACTCCCTTTACCACACATTTCAAATGCTTCAAGATGCTCTCATGCTGTTTACTTCATCTGTTCAGATAGTGAATGATATAGGAGATGCTTAAAACTAAAACTGGTGGAATTCTCTGATTTTTTTTTCCATGAAAGAAATGTGGTTTTATGGAACTATTATCTGACTTGATTCAACAAACATTAAATTTTATTTGAATTCCTTAACCAAATACAAATTACAGGGCTAAAGAATGAGACTATGTTTGTTTTCAGCAGTATGACACCAAGACAGGATTATAACCATGTCAGAAAAGGGGGGAAATTTCCTGCTAAGATAGATTTCATTGGTGTTTTCTGTCCCAGTGTTAATCATGTGTCCCACTAATATGGAAGTTTTACATTTTTTCATCTTAATACCTTAGGAGAGAGAGTTATTTCCTCAGTCTTTCCATGTCCAGATCTTTCTCGAGAAGCCCAAAGGTCCCAGGCATTATTCCTGTATTCTTGCTTCATGTCTTCCAGTGCCTCAGACTTGCTGAACATGCACAGGGCTACTTTCTTGGAGGCACAGAGCTGACTTGACACACTCTGTGGTGATAATGCCTTGTGGAGTTAAAAATCAGATTGGAGGTTAGTTGCACTTGCCTGGTCTGTTGCACATGGTCCACATATGGCTTTCTGAACCCGTCCTTCAGGTGGCACTGTCCCTGCCAACCCATCTCTGTGACTAGATTACCTCACTTGTGGATTTCCTCATAGCTCTGATGCTTTAGTGTCTTAAATGCATCTTCGGATAAATAAAATCATGCAATATATTTTAATTTCATCAAATTTGTCCATTTTAATTTTTATATGCTGATTTAGTGAAAAGAAAGGAAAAAGAAAGAAGATATTTATAACAAGCACATCAGTTTTGATCAGCTGTACTTCATTTAACACAAGATGCTGATTTTGGTTTACTGGTTAGTTAGATAAGCAAATAAGTTAATTTTTTCATTTAATTTTCAATGTTACATAAGGGGAATATTGTAGGCAGACTTATAGAATCTCAATTTAAGTGTTTCAATTGCTGATGAAAAGGAGCTTACAGCAGTGAAGAGACCATAAATACATATATACTACATCAAAATAAAATTTAGGTGTGCAAAATGGTCTTGTCTTGTATAACTGCCAATTCTTTTTCAGAGGTTACCTGTAAACTGAATGAGGCCAAATACAGCCAAAACGATAATATGCAGCAAAATAATAATATGCAGGAAAATAATCAAAAGCTGTATAGTACTTATACATCAAGGAAGAAAATCAGGTCTGGCACTTCTAAAATTCTTACTTGTGTCAGGTCTCCTATATGGTGATATTTATATTGGCCATATACTATGTTGCAATATATTTGCATTGCTAGATTATTTCTGTCATTAGTATCTAGTGGTGATAGCTGGAGATCTTTAACAGACATTTAGGTGAAGTGTAGATCTGATTTAATATCAGAAAAAATTCCTTTAGCATTCATTTTTTTTAATAACTTGTGATTCTAAATAGTATTTGCTCACTATGATTACAAGTGCAAGCACAGACAGATTGAAAGCTCCAAAATACTACAATAACAGAAGCAAAAATATCCACCATGGGAAAGGATCAATTAACTATATAGTATCTAATATCTAAACAAGATTTGCCAAAAATTTTACAGTTAGTAGGAGGAAAGGAAAAGGTCATAGATCCCTTGACTCTTGCATACTCTGTTCCTATTTTTGTCCTAATCCTGATGAGCATTTTGTCCTGAACTACAATTTATAAAATTACCATTTATTCCTGCCAATGTTTTTGACAAAATAAGGAAACTCAGAACTTCCCCCTTTCAGGTTATCAGGGACAGTATGTCAGTAAAGCATTCTGGCAGCAGTCCAGCAGATCCTCCCACAAGACCTTCCCTTCTGGCTGACCCTATACTGCCACTGATTTGTGCAAGGAAAAACACGTCCTACTTTACTTCCTTGAATGTCATGCAATGAACATATTCTCCATACTGCTATATATGATAACTTTTCTGACTGACAAGAAAGGTAACTTTTCCGACTGACAACAGCTAAAATCACAGAGATGCTCAGTTTCAAAATGAGGAATACTTTGGATTGTTGAAATGTAATTCCTCAAGCTAATCTTCCAACTCATTCTTCCATGGAAGTGAATAAAGTAGCCACCTTGACACAGTATCTTATCAATTTTACAACTGCATGGTTCATGTGGTTTAGGCTTCACTTCAAGCACCTCTATATTAAATGTCTACTAACTCCATTATATCCATATAGGGAAGAATTTGGCTAAATGATAGACATCAACACCTGCTGTTTTGAAGGACAGCACCTTAGACAATAAGGAAGATTAAAATAAGCTTTGTGATGCATAATAAATGAGTCAAAGATAAGAAAATTTTTCTACAGAACAAATTTCCTGAAATTTCCTTTGCTTTAAGCTTTGTTGGCAGTGTAAACAGCTGGGTGAACCTTTCTAAGGTTTTGTCAATTCAAATTATATAGGGTGCTGCTCTGCAAACAAAGGAAACATTAAGAATCCTTCTCTATTCTTATGAGGAATCCAGTTGTCTTTCAGGAAACATAAATTAGCCGAGACACAAAAGTTACTTTAAAGCAATCTTCATCTCACTCAAATAACACACAGTCAAAAAAGTTACAGAAATTGTCCACCTCAGCACTCATAAAGAAAAACTACATTTGACTTCAACTTCTCTACTTACTGTAATTTTGCAAGGTAAATCGTGATGTTTAAATATCCAAAGGCAATAAATGCATAATTATCATTATTTTCCTAAAGAATTACAAAATAGAAGAGAGAGAAGTAAGTCCTTTGTGATAACAAATGTAAACGATAATGCACCTAATTGTAGGTAAGACAAAGTAAATTAAGTAAAGACTAATACAGGTAAAGATTAAAATAGCCAGATGAAAGTTGTGATTAGTAAGCGCTTAGGCACCTAATGATGCTAGAGAATGTATTTCCTGTAATTCAGTAACCTGATATAATGTCTACTTTTTAAAAACCTCAAGGCAAAAATGGGAGTATAAAAGCATTCATCAGTTTAATAACAATAAAGAAGCACCAGAATACCTAGACTAATAATAACAGCTGTTCTTGAAAGTTTCATCTCAGAACCAGGAGAAGAGTATGACATAATGACAAAATATGTGCATAACTAAGTTATTAAAAATGAGGGGAAAAAAGAAAAAAAGCCCAACACAATAAGATAAGAGAATACACTTGGAAGTCTGAACCACAGTATCTCATCAGGAATGTATTATCATGAGTCTCTGTGGAAAACATATAAACTAATAAAAGTGTAAAGACATCTGCTATGAGTTTTGTTAAAAATCTGATAGTGAAAAAGCAGTTTTCTACAAAAGTACTGGGGTTTGGTTTTTTAATAAAAATAATATTTTTTTAAAAATATTCCTAGTATCACTAAAAGAACATTGGTTTAATTTACTTTTGTATGCCGATCTAGTATTTCTTTTTGTGTAACCTGTCTCCAAAATTACAAGAGATATTAAGTTTATTTCTTGAACTGCAGTTTTAGGTCTATTTCCCCATCAGTTTTTGGGATATTTTTAATGTTTCTAAAAGGTCTGTTAAAGAAGCAAGTTTTCATCTGGGTCCTTTTGGTGTACAGTTTGCTCATTACCAAAATCTCATCCTTGTATAAAACCCTCCTTATATCTTCTTCTGGAGGGACAAATTTGAATTGCCTGAGACAGAGACCTCATCTAGCACGTTATCAGAGAATGAGAGCTCCTTGTTGGAGTATCAGCCATGAGGTTTCTCTCCATTGCCAAGTGCAGCTGTCACAACGACAGGCCAGGAGATTGATAAAAAGCTTAATAAAGTGGGAGCCGTAATACCTATATTAACTTTATTTTTAGGTAAGGTGAGCACCCATTTGTTTGGTGTTGGATTCTCAAATACAGACACAAATTCAAGCAAGTTGTATTTGATCAAGATCCCTGTAAAATCCTAAATGATAGTGAAAATTATGCTCTTGGAAACAGCATCATATTGTAGGGATTTATGTCATCTTACTTAGAATAAACTTCATAAAGAACACACACAGCAAAGGTAGACCAAACAAATTATTTTCTTTAGGAGTTTTTCCGGAGCACTTAACTTTTCTTCAGATAACTTCTGTTTGACGGTTTCTTACCAGAAACAAATTCTTGACAAATAACCTACTAAAGTAACTGGATCCAGTAGACAAATAGTCCAGAATGGAAAATGTACTAAATCTCTAAGGCTTTACATAGTCTTTTCTTCAGCTGATATTGCAGGGAAAAGTCTAGATAAGGAAGCATTAAGGAGTTTCCATGGATTTTTGTGTCAGTGAAAAGCTGCTTAAAGTTGCTATTAAAACAAAAAACGAAAAAACCCAATCAAAAATACAACCCAAGAAACCCTCAAAGAACCCAAACCAAAACCAAACCAAACAAATCCAAACCACAACTACTTTCTAAGTGCAGTTAAACTGATACATCATGTCAGTAAAGCTCTCTTACTGTGGTTACATATCTTTATTATGTCTGGCAAAGCACATCATTCTCACAGAGAGCTGACAAAAATATGGTTCTGCCACTGTAGTCTACATGATCAGTTTTTGGTCCTACAGCAAAATCAGTCTCAAATCACACCACATCTATCCCAGCTGATATGGAAGTTCTGGCAGAAGTCTGCAGCATAATTATGCCATCAAAAAACAGAATACCATTTTCCCTTATATTCCCAAATAGGCAAGTACATAAAGAAACTATGCAAAAAATTGTAAATTAACAGATGTATGAGCAGCTCTATACAATACTGGTCATTACCGTAAACACGCTAAGACCTTATGGTGGAAAATAATGTGATCTGAGAGACAAAGTGAGAAACACGGGTTAACCAGTCATTCCTCAAAATGCAGGTGAAGTTCTGTGTAATATCCACATGCATAATTAAGTCTTTTTCTTAAGACAAATTAATTGTTATTATAAAATCACTGTATTCATGTGAGTGGAAGTGAATGAAACTTTTTAAGAAGGAAATTTTCGTAAAGCATGTATCATTTTAAACTGGTAATAGAAATCAACTAACACATCACAGAAGAAAATTAGACAGAAAAGTATAGATATGTCCTTCAGAACAGACATAATGTATCACCAAAGGAATACCTTCATATCTGTTACACCAAAGACGGCACTTCTGCAAAGCAAATTTTGTGAGTGAAAGGGACATTGAAGGCACCTATCCAATCCCTTTGTCTGATATATATAGTTGGACTCAGCAGTCCAAAATCAACAGACTGCATTAAACCCAAAAAACACAATCATGAGAACAAAAATGCAATCTCTGGAGCTAAACCTAACACACAATTTTGAGAGTAGCAATCTTGCTTAAATGAAAAAAAGAAAAAAAAAAAAAAGAGTTCTTGGATTTTTGTGTGGGAAGAGAAGTCAGAACTTTATATCACTTCTGGTTTCTTTCTGTCCTAAACCTGTATATATAATACCATTCCATTACAAGGGTCCTGATGCAGGAGTTGTACACTGATGCTCTGTTTAGATATTGCCAAGTATTATATTGTTTCAGCATCTGTAACAATGCAATAAAGTCTGAATGTTTTTAACTGTCCATGCGTTTACATGCCAAATGCTTGATGTGAAGATAGAAGAATTACATGTGCACAAAGTCCTGAGTTGTGTAGGTCTGCTTAGTGTTTCCTGTACACATATTGGGGAAATGTGTTTTGCTTGAGTTCTTTAAAAGATTTGCTATATACGTTTTGGGGGTTTTTCCTGTGCTTATTTGTCCCTTTCTCTTTTATAACTCTTAAAAAATCAGTAGTGAATTATTACAGCTAGACTAAGTTTCATACTCAGCTGCCTTTGAGAGAACAGAAAATGGCTTTGGTAACTCTCCTAGGAAGCAGAGATCCGAAAGAGGCACAAATCCTTCCTTTTGCCTGTGACAGCTCTCTCCCCATATTATCTTCTCGAACCCTGGTACTCCTCTAGCTCTGTCACCTCCTCTCAGTTTGTACAGCCTATCCCAGAAATGAGCTGAAACCCACTTGTCTGTCCAATGTTGACCCCACCACATAGCTATGAGGAATCAGGCTGGTAGACTTTGGCTGAGAAGCCGCAGTAGATACCTGCAACCATTCTGTACTCATTGCCAGCTGAGAGATGTAATGATTGGGACAATTAAAAAGGATTTATTTCATGGAAATTTCTATTTGGAATTTTTTTTTGGGGGGGGGGTGAGGGGTGGGACATGGATAATTTAGAAACAGAACTCTCCTTCAGCATGCAAAAATCCTAATCTGGCTGCCTCTTACATTTGATAAGGGAAAACCATGTGGGGAAGCTGGAGTCCTGAACATAAGCTCTGATCATTTATACTCTTGTTTACTGAATCCCTGGCTTTGATTTGGATTTTAAAGAATATTTGCAAACCTAATCTTTTGTAAAGGTGGTGTTAGGTCCAAATTTTTCAGACACGTACTAGCTGCTATTTTGGGGCCTCGCATACAACAGTCAGTCTCTGGATCTCTTCTAGCTAATAGGAGAAACAGAGCCATTGATTTTACATAACATTCCTTATGGCACAGGAAAGGTTTATCATTTTACATTTTAACCTGCTTGCATCAGAATTCATTATTACTTTCTTACTTACACTCGAAAAGTTACTAACACCCAAAAACCTGAAGCTTTCCTCATAGAAATTCTATATGAATATCTGATTTTACTAAATCCAGAAGAATTTTACATTTACTGTAGTATATGCTTAGTAATATGCTTATACAGAGCTCCTAAGGCTATTTCAGGTAGACTTTGCATCAGCTAACAGTATATCAACTGAGAAATCCCTCCGTTAAGGTCATAGGTCTCAAATTAGTTCATTTGAGGCAAACACAGTGTAAAGTAGTTGAATTAAGATGACCTCAGTTACAGTTTTCTGTGTTAAAGCTTTTTTAGTTAATGCTCCCTAGGTCTTTTTCTTCCCTGCAGGACACAAACTGCCTCTATTTAAAGTGAGTAGAAATTGCTAATATTCTGCAGGGACGAATAAGGTCTTGAGATTAAGAAGCTTGCACTAACAACACCTCAGTTCAGAAATACCTTCAGAAATACCTGTTAAAAACAGCTTCTAAAGTGATTTAGGAGCACCAAGTGCCAGACCCTGTATTTATAGTAACTCTTAAGACGTAGGTAAAGCAGTCCAACAGCTGAGATTTAACAGTGGGGATACTTGTTTTGTTTTCACTTTCTTACTTCTTTTTAACTTAACATTGCTACTGGTAAGACAAAGGACAAAATATGGAACTAAAATAGATACGAATTTATAACATTCAGTTACAAATTGTGCGTAACCTCCCATTGGCTGAGATTACCAGATGCAGTGTCCCAAAATGATGTCCAAGGGAATTACCTTCATGGGGTATATCTGTCTGGACTACTCCTCCCTTCTAGGTCCTCGGATGCACCTAGCTGTAATCAGCTGGTGGTTTGTTTCAGTTGTACTGCAGAGCTACGATCCTTGATGAGCTCAGTTGTTCTGACAGGAGAATAGATGTGGAAGATGGGGTTATGTTTGTTAAAATGGTTAAGGCTTACGCTCACCAGAAGGCCCTTGGGGGAAAGGCACAGCTGCAGGCTGGATGGCTGGAAGTTGGCTGAGGGGTGAGAGGCAGTTGAGTGACAGTTGGCAGCGAGATTGTGATTGGCTGGAGGAACATGTGGACAGCATATGAACGGGAAGCTGATTGGGTGATAGGCCGCGTGGACAGCAGCACTGCCGCTGTGCCAGCCAATGGGTGCCCTCTTCTCTTAAGTTCTGTTAGGCTTCTCTTTGGTCTTGGTTGAGATTAAGGGTATAAAGAGCGGGCGATTTTTGGCAATAAACGGCTCTTCTTTTGGACATACAAGGGGGTCTCTCATCTTTGTTCCCCATTACTACACTTAATATCAACTAACAGAACTTAAGAGAAGAGGGCACCCATTGGCTGGCACAGCAGCAGTGCTGCTGTCCACGCAGCCTATCACCCAATCAGCTTCCCGTTCATATGCTGTCCACATGTTCCGCCAGCCAATCACCATCTTGCTGCCCACTGTCACTCAACTGCCTCTCACCCCTCAGCCAACTTCCAGCCATCCAGCCCGCAGCTGTGCCTTTCCCTCAGGGCCTTCTGGTGAGCATAGGCCTTAACCATTTTGACAAACATAACCCCATATTCCACAATTAAGTGTATAAAGACAGGGCTATTTTTGGCAATAAACGGATCTTCTTTGGACATTCAAGGAGGGCTGTCATCTTTGTTACCCGGTGCTACAAATAGAGGTATAAATGGTGCTTGTTACCTTCAGCATAAGCTGTGTGTTGTCCTTTGGCTTTCATTTACCATGATCTGTGAAAAGTTAAATGCAAATAAAGAACGACCACAAGTAATTCATTAGACTGGCATTTCAAACTCAGTGAGTTTGTTGTAGGCATAGTATTAAGTGTTCGAAAAAGAAGAACAAGCACATGTGTACTTTTACTTCATTGTTCAGTTAGGCCCTGCCTACACAAGGAAGATAGGTCATGCCTTAAATTTGTTAAAGGATATCTATTTATTTTTAATCACTTTGCATTATCTACAAAGACAATTTCAATTTGTTAAAAGCATAAAAATATTATTAGAATAAGGCTCTTTTTAAATAATTTGTGTTAAAAATGGTTATAATTTAGAGTCTTACTCCTCAGGCAGTGCTACTGTTACTGAGGTGCTGATTTTCAGGTTGCCTGGCTTTTAATTGCAGCCAGAGGTATAGAACTTCAGTATAAAAATAAGTATGAAATCCAAATTTGTCCTATAGTTATTACTGTGGTGTAGCTGAGTAACAGGGCTGTGCCTATGTGCACACCTGATGCACTCACGTCATTAACTCCTTGGGTGATCCAGAAACTCCCTGTGTATACATCTGCATAGAGGAGATAATGGAGTAATTTAGACAATAGACTGACTTGAGACGGTGATTGACTGAACTTCTAGCCACCCTTTCAATTAAGGATTTGACTAATTGGTGCAGAAGCTCTCCTAGTGGAAATTTGAGGCTGCCCTGAAAATTTCCCCCAGGAAACCCTGCAGTGCCTAGACCAATTTCTGTGCTTAAATATGTTGATTAACAACCTGGGTGGAGAAATGTGCTATCTCAGAGACTCTCAGGAGGTTCCTGCCACAAAATTGATCAAATTGTACATAGGAAAGTCCAATGGGGCAGTCTTTTGTAGACAATTAAGAGAATTAGGAGATGTTTTGTCTGTAGCTTGAAATAATCTGTTGCAGTGGAGCTTGCATATGATGGGGTTGTCACACAGAAGCAGTGCCAGATGAACGGCAAGAACTAAGTAGAGCAGTGGGTTGAGGAGTCTCTGGCAATCCAGGTGAAGACATTGCTGCAAGGGCCCTGGCTGTGGGGATGCCCATCTCTGTCTGGAGTCACCTTTTGTTCAAGAGATCTGATTCCCCACATAAGACTTACCCTGTGTCAAGATCCTAGTGAGTAAGATTTTAGCAAATGCTTCATCTGTGAGTGTCTTTGCAACATAATCATCAAAAAGTTAGTTGCCTAGTCTAAACTCAGGGGAAGCAGTGTCACCTCCACAGCATGATATACACTGGCTACCCTTTAGGCACCTTCCCCAATAACTTTTCATTCAGATGCCATTAATTTAAAGCAAATAACAAACATTAAGAGTTATTTAGAGTGGAAAACCATGCAAACTTTACTGCACCGTGTTAGCTAATTAATCCTTCAAAATAAAACAGAATATAAATGGAGAAAATGACAGCCACTCAGTAAAAAAGAGAACGTTAATTTGAAGCTTGACCTTTTTAAACTGTTACTGCTGTTTGTAGCATCCTAAGTTCCCTAGGCCTGTCAATGCCACATCCTGATTCAAATGAAAGCTTCCACAGCAGAAGGAAACAGCTATTTTTCAACTCCATCAGCTCTCCAGTGTGATTCATTGCACAGAGCTGAAGTGAGAGGTAAGCATTGTTTCTGGAAGTGCTAGCATATGATAGCTTAAAGTACTTAAAAATGGCAGTATCTCATACCCAATGTGTTTCTTTATAGATAAACTGTACTAGTTTGAAAACAAACCAGTGGGACACTGCAAGTCTGAATTATAATTTAACAGGAAAATTAAAATAAATGCAATAGTACAAGAACACTGACAGAGTCAGGATACAACCTGACACCCTGTTAGTCAGGGCGGTGGTAGCAGTCCAGATGAAGTGGTTCTCTTGAAGCAGTAGTCCAGTACAAAAGGGTCTGGTCTTCACCTGAAGGTCCAGTAGCAGCTCTTGTCCTCTGAGAATCCAGTAGGTAGGACTACTTGTGCTCTTCCAAACCCCAGATTATATCCAGGTGGGAATGCTGGGTTCCTCCCCCTGGTCAGAGCATCTCACAATGGGATGATGTAATTCTATGAGTCATGGGGTGGGTCCTTGATAGCCCATTAACAGAGATAGCCCCCAGAGGGAGCTATCAGGGATGAGTCATGGTAGGAGACAATGAACACTGCCCCACCTGCTTTAACAGCTTGTGAAGATGATAATAGAATACTTTTGGTTACATATTACATTGTAACCTAGGACACAAACCAAGGAATCATTCCAGAGTCTTTAAATGTCTATTTAATATCATATAATACAGCAAGAGGGGTTTATTTAGCAGTTGAGAACTATATCTGTAAAACTGAGTGATTTAACAGGTTCTTAACCAAAGCATGAATATTCTTAAAAATAGAAAAAAAATTTGTTTAGATGCAATCCACAAAAAGGCCTTATTTACTACTTTCATCCTTACAGTTTTTCACAGAATTAGAGTATTCTGGGTTGGAAGGCACCCACAAGGATCATCAAGTCCAGCTCCTGGTCCAACACAAGATCATCCCCAAGAGTCACACATGTGCCTAAGAACATCTTCCAAAAGCTTCTTGAATTCTGTCAGGCTTGGTGCTCTGACCACTTCCATGAGGAGCCTGTTCAGTGCCCAGCCACCCTCTGGATGAAGAACCCAAATAAAAGCCAGGAAATCTATGTACCAAATGATCCAGAGTAGATTTCTCTAAGGCCATAGAAAGTATCTCTGTATAAGCCTACGCTAATTGTGTTCAGCTTAGAGAAAACAATAATATTTTCCATAACAATTTTGTGGTCTAGAATGAGATACAAGGATTTCAGATAAAATGCTTACCAAAATACTCAGATATAGAGAAAGCATCTTTACTTCTTGATGTATGGAATGTATCTCATAAAAATAATCAACAGATGTCATATTCACAAGGAACACAGAGATGCTCAAAGCCACTGTCCAAGAATGATCATCGTAGCCATGACTCCATTCTCTGAGATTCAGACTGATGACAAATGATTTATTTTCCATAAAGCTCAACAAGATCAAGTGCAAGGTTCTACAACGGAGTTGGGGCAATCCCAAGCACAAATACAGTTTGAGTGGAGAATGGATTGAGAGCAGCTCTGCTGAGAATGACTTGGGGATGCACGTGGGTGACAGGCTGGACATGATCCAGCAATGTGCACTTGCAGCACAGAAAGCCAACTGTAGCCTGGGCTGCATCAAAAGCAGCATGGAAAGCAGGGTAAGGGAGGGGGTTCTGCCCTTCTGCTCCACTCTGGTGAGACCCCACCGGCAGTGCTGCATCCAGCTCTGGAGTCCTCAGCACAGGAAAGACATCAACCTGTCAAAGTGAGTCCAGGGGAGGGCCACCAAGATGATTAGAGGGATGCAGCACCTCTCTTATGAGGAAAGACTAAGAGAATTTGGATTCCTGCAAGAAACGCAGAAAGACAATTTACAAGAGCATGTATGCATAGCAGGACAAGTGGGAATGTCTTCAAACTGAAAGACAGCAGATTTAAATTAGATATTAGGAAGAAATTCTTTACTGTGAGGGTGGTGAGGTGCTGGAACTGGTTGCCTTGAGAAGCTGTGGATGTCCCATCCCTGTAAGTGTTCAAGGCCAGGCTGGATGGGGCTCTGAGCAAACTGGTCTAGTGGAAGTGTCCCTGCCCAAGGTGGTGGGTTGAAATGACACAATTTTTAAGGTCCCTTCCAGCCAAAACCATTCTATGATTCTACGATCAGTTTCAGTGATTCGTCCTCACTCATTGACTCAAAATCGTCATTGCAAAAGCAAGTCAGTGTGTTTCCTTGTGTACCACGCACATTGAAAGATGCTCCTGTTAATATCCTCAAAGCTAGCACTGAAAATGAAATTGTAACAATATCCATAGTTAAGAGACACCAAGAAAATTTCAGAAATTTATTATCACTATAGATTCTCTGTGATTTATTACCAAATGATAGTAATAAATACCTCAAGATTAAGGTATGGTTTCAACAATGAAAAGCAAGGAGAGAAAGTAAAAACATCATTATGCTATGTATATACAATTTTGTTCACCTATTTTTTGTCTACTTACATTTGTCAGTGCAACACTTTGTTCCCTCCAGGTCCAATGACTGAATTTAAATTTGAAGCTATATCACCTTGCACTGAAATCTCATGATATCTAGCATGGTAAACAAGGTCAACAACTGCTTTTGTTACATGACTAAGAAGCTTCTAAGAGCAATATAGAGGTGAAATCCAATTGTAGTCAATAAAAAATTCTATTTACTTCACCATGAACTTTTATTAAAAGAATGATGTTATAGATTCAGAAGATAATGCTTTTACCTCTAAATCAGAATTTATCCAATGTCGTATTTGTGATTCTGAATTCAGGATTTTGGGAAAGTGTGGAGTTGCGTTAGCTTTGAAAATCTGAAATGGTATCATCAGATAACCTTTCAGAAAAACAAATTTGTCCTCTGTTTAAATAAAATCATATCTAGTAACCTGAACATTTACAGCTATCAAAATCCAAAAGCATTTCTTAAAGAAGGTTTTCTATAAAGCCTCGAATTGTAATTCCAAGTAGGTTAATTATATTACATAACTAAAATCTCTGTTGTTTGGGGGTTTTTGTTTTCCCATATGCACAATATTCTCTGCTTTCAATTCAAAATTAGTCTATTTTAATATATTTTGATCAGTTCTGCTCTGTAAGAGGGAGACCAGGTAAGGTTCTCATACAAATGAAGAACTGTTTAAAAGGTAATAAAAGAAATGAATTAAAGATTAGATGTTGAAGTATATGATATCTATAAATGGAATCTTAGTGAAATCTTTGTTTGGACCAAAGAAAACTTAACAAAAAATAGAGAAAGAAAGATTGATAGGATAATAAGTTGTCAATGTCTGCAATGAAACAAAGTTACCTGGTAAAAATGAAAACCGGCTGTGAGGACTGAAGAAGTCTCATGCAATCAAATACCTGAGACACCAATGACAAACAGAAGTCAGTGAAGATAAATGTAAATCAAAGCACAGTATCAAAAACAATCAGATTTTCATAGATGGAATCAGAGCAGCCTGTTAACGCAGTGGAAAACATCCTTGGGATTACACAGATAGTTATATGAATGCTTTAACTCAGTGACAGTCAAGAAAAGTAAATAGAGTGTTAGGAAGAGAATCGAGAGCAAGACAGAATTTTTCTATGCCAACAAGAATTTTTTTATGCCACTGTATTAATTCAGCTTCTCCCCACGTCTTGGATAATGTGTTGATTTTTCACAGATTGCTTTGATTTTGTGATTTCAGAAATAGTATAATAGAACTGAAAAAAGGCAAATGTTAAAGTCACTTTCTAAAAAGCAAGAATGGATCTACAGGTCAGTCAGTCTCTGATCCCTGGGAGGTCTCTCCAGGGAGCAAGTTCCCCTAGAAACATTTCTGGTGACTTGGAATAACCCATATGTGTTTACCAAAGGTAACCTATTCTTGATAAACCTGATTTACTTCTGTGATGAGTTTCCTAAGTCTGTAGATGTGGTGGACATTGCTTATTTTGAATTTAGCAAGGCTTTGAATCTAATCTGCCACAGTGTCTTTGCTGAGGCATTATGGTCCAGATGAATGGACAACTAGGTAAGTAAAAATTTGGATGCATGACCATGCTTGAAAGGTGGTGGTTCATAATATACCTGGAGACTGGTTATAGGTAGAGTTCCTCAGAGGCTAAACAGGGAATTTATCATGATTACTATCTTTATCAATGACCTGTAGAACTAGATGAAGTGTGTCTTCATCAAGTTTGTAGGTAACTTTGAGACGGGGCATGGAGTTGATATGCCTGAGGAAAGGGCTGCAGTTGAGAGGCATCTAGAAAGGCTGGAGAAGTGGGATAACAAGATCCTTATGAAATCCAAAAACGCCAGCTGCAGAGTCCTGTGCTTGAGGCACGCTCACCCCCTGCTGCCAGGGATTGGCCAGGGATTGACTGCCAGAAAACAGTTCTGCAGAAGGGACATGGTGGGCAGGAGGCCAAAAATGAGTCATCTCTGTGCCCTGGCAGAAAAGCTCATTGCATTCTGAGCTGTAGCAAAAAGAGCATAGCCAGTAGATCAAGGGAGGAGAGTATTGCCCTTTACTCAGCAATTAGTAGACTGCATCAGGAATGTTGCAGTCATTTTTCAGGACCTTGGTACAAGAAGTGTTTATAAAGAAGATGGTAAAGGGTCTGGAGGGGGAGCCATATGAGAAGTGGCTGAGGCCATTTGGTTTGTGCAGCCTGAAGAAGAGAAGATAGAGGGGAGACCTCATCATGGTCTACATCTTCCTCACAAGGGAAAGCAAAGGAGCAGGCACCGACTTCTTCTCTCCAGTGACCTGTGGTAGGACCAGTGATAGCATGGCATGAAATGGAGGTTTAGGTTGGATATTAGAAAAAGGTTCTTCACCCTGAAGGTGGCTGGGCACTGGAACAGGCTCCCCAGGGAAGTGATCAGAGCACCAAGACAGAGTTCAAGAAGCTTTTGGACAATGCTTTCAGGTACATGTTGTGATTCTTGGGATAGTCCTGTGCAGGGCCGGGCCTGGATTTCGGTGATCCTTGTGGGTCTTTTCTAATGGTGGATATTCTATGATTCTATGATCCTATAGTAAAGTTGAATGAGTGCGGCAGTGTCCAGAGTGCAGACTCCAGCTGAAGGTGACCAAAATGGTTGAGGGTGGAGCACTTAATCTGAGAGGAGATGAGTGGTTGTTCAGCCTGGAGTGAGAAAGTAGCAGCTTTCTAATGCATAAGAAGAGGCTACCAGTAAGACAGAGCCAAGTTCCTTGACAGCATGGACAGAGGGGAAAGAATACACACTTGTAATAAATTGAAACAAGGCAAGTTTGAGGGAATATAAGGAAAGGGATCTACTCTGTGAGGGTCACTGAGTACCAGAACAGGATTCCTAGGGAAGCTATGGGATCCCTGTGTTGGGAAGTTCTCCAGACTCAAATGGACAGCAGAAACCAAGCAATCAGGCCTGAATCAACTGTCCACACTGCTTTGATCAGAGGTTGGGCTAAATGACCTCCCAGTGTCCCTTTCAGCCTCAGCAATGTGATGATCTTGTGTTCACATGTTTCTAGGACCAAAGTGATTTGTCAGAAATAAATAGTTCATAGCTGAATTTATAGCAGATGGTGGTATTTGAATAAGCCTGCTATAGATGGGGATAGGAAACCATATATAGAAAGCAGGGACAGTTAAGAGTGTAAAATGGAAGGATGTACTTCTGCAGAGATCTAGTACTTTCCAATATGCAACAAATTAGACAATGGAAGCAGAAATGAGATTTATTAAATTGACATAGCATATAATTTTCAAAGTTGTAAACATAAATTGCAGGACAGATTCCAAAAATCAAACCAATTTTGTAGAATTGAATAATTATTTGGGAAGGAGAAAAAAATCAATAAACATAAATGCACAACTCTGCCTTTTGATTAGACTATTTCTTAATCCAGCTGACTACCTAACTGTAAAATGGAGCTGTGGAACATTAGCTGAACATGCATCAAACATGTTTTGTAGTTTTAAAGAATATAGAACAGCACAGTGAAATGCATCAACCAAGCCTGAAATATAGGTAGCAATATTTTCCATCTTCTGCTGCTAGTACAGCTTCTGTTGGGTCTTTTACAGACATCAAACTACAAGAAAGATATGGGTAGAGAGATGCCATGTAATAAATTATTGGAAATAATACCGAACCCTACTCACATGACCTGTGAAGACAGTTTGAAAGAACTGTGGTTGTTTAGTCTAGACACGGAAACAGGAAAGAAACATGATAGCACTTCTGAAATATGTAAAAGACTCCTGCAAAGTGAAAAAGAACAATCTGCTTTCTATCTGTGTGGAGGACAGGTCAAGAAGACATGAACTGAAATTGCAGCATAAGAGCCTTATGTGACATTAGGAAACCTTTCTGACTTTAAAAATAGCAAATCACTAAAATAGACTGATAATGAAAGTGGTAAGAGTCTGCATAAAGTGTGGACTAGAGAACAGGCTAGACGGATGCCTGTCAGGGATGCTAAAGGTATAATTGTTTCAGCCTGGGGATGGAGAGTTGGAACCGATGACCTCCAGAGAACTTTTCTAACCAGAGGCATAGAATCGTGGTAAGAGTCAAACACGAAGTTTCTCTTCCTAAAGGAATGCATAATTTCATAGAAATGGAGAAGTTCAGCCCTTATGAAAAAAAAGACTTTTTCTCATACAGTTGTGCTTTCCAGTGGTGATAAGCACTTCCACTCTTCTTAAGGTGAGGAACCCTAAGGATAAGACTGGGCTCAAGCATTTCAGTATTTTGAAAAGCTGTTCCTTGAAAAGCACAAATTAAAATAGAGTGGATTGAAAGATAGAAGGGTGAAGGAAATGTATTTTTCAAATGAATGAATGAATGACCAAATATTCAAAAGATGTTCTCTCTGAAAGCCTATGAGTTCTGTTTGTTGAATAAGCAACTGCTTATTTCACAGAATCATTTAGGTTGGAATCATTTAGGTTGGACCTCTAAGATCGAGAGCATATTTTCCAGCTGGAGAAGAACGCGAGTCACCACCACAAAGGATGTGATCCCCCAGTAACTCTTCTGGTGTTCAGAAGCTTTGGACATTCTCACTTGATCCCTTCTTCCTTGATGTTTCACTGTGCGAGCTGACCCTTCAGAACAAACTCTAGAATCAGACACCAGCATTTAAGTACCCTTGGAAATGGATGGGTCTGTCAGGAGACAGGAGTATTATAATGGACACTGTAAGTTACTTAGAGTTCGCACTCTATTTCACACAAAGCTTTTGTAAACATAAGAAAAGTCTTATTAACTCCCTTTTCTTTCTGATAAAATTGGAGGGTTGTGTTGGTTCTCTGTAAAAAGTGTTGCTAGAGTAATTATTATAGAGCAGCTGAGATGTAAAAGTTAGACCCACTGCTGGTGATAAGCAACAATTACATTCACTTCAGTGGAACTCTGTCAGTTTATTACATCTCACTGTATCAGGTCAACAATGCCATGTGTCCAAAGAAATGAATCCATTTTTTGAAATTGAAAGGCAAAATGCCAATAGGCTTTTAGTTTTCTAATTTGTTTAGAAATCTATTTTAAAAAATCGATTTATGTATTTTTCTCTCTAATTAATAGTCTTATTAATATGATATTCTTTTCAAGATAACCTATTAAAATATTTTTCTTCTTAATTGGGTATTTTTTAGGCAAATTTATACCAAAAATGATAAAACAGTACCATTTCAAAGTGGAAATGGCAGGTATTGTTTTAGTCAGTGTGGTGATCCAGAAAGTTTTAAGGATTAGGAGTGCTTGATAGGAAACAATTATTCTGCCTTAGAGAGGAAGGGATAGAATTAGTTGCTCTTTCCGTTGGAAAGTGGAAAGTGAAAAGAGATCTCTGGAGCACTGAACATATTCACCAGTGCTGAAAATGAGAAGCATTCCCTGTTGCTGAGGGACAGGAAGAATGGCAGCTGTAACTGTCCCTTCAGGGTAGTGACTGCTTTCCCCCAGTCTTTGATTATTCTTTCAGTAAGATTAACAAGACTGATTTGCTGAAGTTGAGGCATGGGCAAAATAGGTTGCAGAGACCATGGTGATTCTATCAGAATGCAGCGAGACGTGGGACTCCCTGTAGACATAGGCGTCTTTTAGAGCCACAAAACCTGCATTTTTTTCCCTCTTATAGTCTTTGCCTAAGGATTCTAATCAGGGAATTTTAATTATTATTGTTTTAAGCCTCAATCCATAAAAGCTGAATGCTTGCACAACAAACTACTAAAAAATTTGAAGGGATTTACCTATGTGCAGTTGTGCACAACAGCTTGCAAGATAAGACCTTCCGCAAGTGTTCCAAAATCATCTGAGGAAATTAGAAGCTGTCCTTTCAAGTGTCCTTGAAAATGACAGTCTCAACCTAGACCCCTGTAGTCATGGTTGTTTGTTCAGTCTATATCCATGTGAATTTCAAACAGGCAATTTAGAAGTCTAATTTTTACCCTCCCTTTACTGTCAGAAAGGAATTAGACCATATGAAGTCATCAAGGACTATCCGAGGATTTGCTGTAACACCCATCACCATGGTATCTAAGTGCTTCCTGAAAAGACCTATTAATCACTGTGACTAAGCGTTCCCTCCTACCTGATCTGTCAGCTGAACGGCTGTTACTTCAGTTTCTGATTTATGTTCTCATGATTTAGCTTAAATATGGGCATCAAATAGGACACTGGATAAATTCTCTCTTTTTGAAATTATCACAAGAAAAGACTCAATTTAACAGATGAATTGGTTTCTCCTAGGGTGATGGGGCAAGATTAGGCAAAGAGTAAAGGTTTTCTCACCAAAACCGGGAATTTCAAAATTAGACTGGAGTTAACAAAGGAAATGGCATTAAGTGAGTTACTAGTGCATTTTTTGACAAAATAATTTTCATCAAACAGTATTATGTTTTGTAGAAAAATTAAGGTACAGATTCTGAAAATTTTCTCAAACGCCAGTGGAAATTCTCATCATAACTTCTTAAAAATCAGGCTGTTGGTCAATCTTGTGAAGTGCAGGATACATAGGTTAGTGTGGTAGCCTAACCACAAGGCTTTCAGATACAGCACAGACCCTTTCTGTCTGTTATGCTAATATGATCCTAAAATTGTTGATTATACTGATAAATTTTGGGTGTAGTTTAACAAAAACTACCTAAGAGTCATGTAAATTGTATGACTGAGTTTTCAAAATGTTTCAAAATTTCAAAATGTTTTGGTCTTTCCCTTCTTTCTATATATATATATATACACTGAGATTTTCCAATAGGAGGAGTTAAACTTTTGAAAGGAAAATAATTAAATCACCCTTTTTTTGCTTATTTTTTATCCGATTTCTCAGTGAATTTAGTCAATCCTATCAGTTAATGATTTCAAAGAAAATGATATTTTGTTGTTCTTGTTTACAAGCAATCTTAAAGAGGTACTACTATTGGTTTCTCTGCTTCAACTTAAAGTAGAAGTAGCATTCAGAATTCCACCATTGTCCTCAGTAAATAACACTTATTTTCACACCATTACAAGAGTACCTAGAAGTTTCTAACAGTTACTTCCTCCGTGAAGGATTGTGATTTTTCCTGCTTTCTGATCTTTATTATGAGTCCTGCGCTCCTTGCTGATCCTCACCAGCCTCACCCCCTCTCTTGTCCTATACATAAATTTTGTTCTTAAACCAGTAATATGTTTTAGAATGTCATTCTATATTTTGGTTCTGTGACATCAACAAGGTGGGGTTGTTTTTGGGGAAAAAAATGTTAGTCAATTATTTTACAGTTCTTTTAAATATAATATTTGCATAAAGCACATTGTGATTTTAGAAGTGCACCTGACATTATGGTATTTTTAAAACTTTAAAAGCAGGATTTTTTTAAAGAAAAGCTTGTGCATCTCTCCTCTCCTCTCCTCTCCTCTCCTCTCCTCTCCTCTC